>OX421445.1:62938115-62948115 GCA_949126865.1 Montipora capitata
CAGCTTGGTGTTTGCAACTCCTCTTTGTTGTGCAATTTTTCCTCAAAAAAGGTTGGTTCCAAAATATTTCTAATTACAAGGATTTGTCAGCTAGGGTACTGTCTTAAGCAATACATGATACAAATATTTAAACTGCTGTATCTTGTTAAAATGAAAGATCACCTAAGAATAACAGTTACACTACCATATGGCTCAGTTTTTGGAAGCTGGTTAATTGCACTTGTTCTAATCATTTTTGTGGCTAGCTGTAGTGATGAAGAAGTTAAACAAAATAACGTAAAAGTACATAAAAGAAATGCAGCAAAAGGAAAGAGAAGCATGGATGGACACAAATGGACAAGATTAAAACGGATTGCATTTGGGAAATCTTGAAAAAGTTGGCCTGATGTTATTAATTACAGTAAACGTTTATGGCAAATCACCTGAATAAAGGTCGTTTTTGCTCAGAATCATCTTGTTTGTGATGTAACAATACTTTTATCAGTAAAGGAATTTCACATCACCATTTTTTAGTTTTAAACTCGTCATTTACTTAAGATTTCCCCTAAACACCCTATAGCCCCTTTAAGAATAGAAGATTAAATTTTTATGCCCATAATATTATGGCAATCAGCTCAAGAGAATTTACACATGAAAACATGCCAGTTCCTGTGTAAAGTATTTTACAAGTGAATCATTGCTAAGGTTTTTAGCCTACAAGTTTGATGCTACTTACCCTTCTTACAACAATGTACTCTGTCCTGATGCTTGTTGATACTGTGATGTTTTTCTTACTTTCTATAGTTCCATAGCAGTTTCAAAGCTTGAAGCGGAGCTTCAAGAATTCATCAAGAAAAAGGATGGACCACCGATGGAATATGTGTACTTTAACAAGGGGCTGTAGACTCTATTTTGAAGCCATGGCAACCCAGAACTTGTACTGACAAATTTCAAATTCTCTTAAGTCATAAATATATTATGATCATAATAATAAGAATATTATTAATCATTATATTTGTGCTTTACATTGTGTACGAAGAAACGTTCTAACTAAACAATCAAATCTTATCTGGAATGGACAATCTGCGAGCCATGCAAATTTCGCATTTAAGTCTAAGCACCCATTTCAGATAAACAGTTTTCAAGTCTAAGCACCCATTTTAAAATGTTTAGCTTTCAATAACTGTGTGACTCATATGTTGACTCGCATGGATTGCCATGTTGACTTGCATGACTCGCAGCCATGGCTTGCAATATGGCTCGCTGGCTCGCACCTTGTCCTCACAACATTTTAATAATTCCCTTTATATTGACCCTGCCTGGAATAATTGTATAATCATTGCCTGGTTGAAAGGGTTCAAGCATCCAGTTTGATTTATTACAGTTACTGAAATCTGCTCCCTCAACAAGGTTGCAAAAGATAGAGTGTTTCGTGCTTGGACTTACTATTAGTAAAATGTTGGATAAACTAGTTTCTTGTAGAGTTTATTTTAATATTGAATATAATAATTTGCAAATTTAGGAAAGTCTGATACAGAATTTAAAAGGTCTGATGATATAATTATTTTATATTTTTACTGTTAAGAATAGCCAGTAGGATTATTTTTTATTGACTTTAAAAGGTTGACTTATACCTACCGCCATCTCAAACAATAGAAAGCAATTTGTTTTGAATTGTCACAGACGCTGTAGTATTAAGTTGAAAAAATTTATTCTGGCCAGACAAGTCATGATGCTATTCTAGTTTGAAGAGTAGTGAATGTACATGTAAGTTGCAAATTTAAGAAGTAAAGGTTCATTATACGTGATCACAAAGCATGAATATTTATTTCCATGGATTCCTTATTGGAACTACACTTAATCCCGGTAATCCCAATTAAAGTCTTACGGGAGTTACAAAAAACCATCGACTGTCTTGCTCAATGGAAGCACATACAACAGTTGTACAGAGTCAATTCATTGGTATTTCCAACAATGCCTCAGGAAACAACTGGATAATGAAAAAATTATGAAACAAAACAAGGGATGTGTCTGAATTTTGAAACCATGTTTCATCTGTATGAGTCATGGTAAATATTTAGTCACTATACCAGTGGCCTGTTTCTCAAAAGTCCCGAAACTTTTCGGGCCTCTTTCAGGTGCCACAATTCCCTTTATATCTTCGCAACGCCGGGGTTCTAAGCCATCAAACTTCGCAATCCTCTTTGTTACTGGGTTGCCGTATGGCAAACCCAGTCTAGAAATGGAGGGCATTTGTTCGGTGTTATTTTTTTTTTTTCTTCCGTGTCGGTAAAACTCTTGCCTGTCACTCCCCTGGTAAGTGGTATCTTTGTGCATAGAGCCTTCTGCGCGTATTTTCTTAGGATCGAGAGGGTAGTGGAACTGCGTAGATTTCTCTGGTGGACACAGTAGAATCATTAACTTAACCGGCAATGGCGTCGAAAGTCATGTAACGCGAATGGCGTTTTAGTGGATCCTTAAACAAAATATACCCTTATGGAGCTCAATAATGGCAAATCAATTGGATACTGAACAAGACAGGCGACAACATCGACAACAATCTGTCGCCCGTCGAGCCGTCTTTTACCAAGTGTGCTGTTATGTAGAACACTGAAGATTCGCAGGGCAACGATAATAGACTAGACCAAGGTGGATTCAATGGAATTTCAAGCGTTAAAATCGCAGAAAAGGTAAGATTATTGTCGAAGCGATGCCGCAATTGCGTGTCTTCACCACATGTTCCTTTGATCTCATATCATTGTGTTTTCCGTCAAAATATTCGCTTGTTTTCGCTTTCGCTCGAACATATTTACCTTTATTAAATGTCCAGTGAATAGTTTTATCCTCTGGGATGAACTTTCCGTCGAAAAATCGATTATTTGGGCGGTCAGTGTAAAACGCAGACTGCAGACTGCAGACCGGGGGTAAAATGCAGACTGAGGGTAAAATAAATATTAATAATAAAAAAATGAGTCAAGGATAAAATGAAGATTGTTTGAAAGACAATCCTGCTTTACATCTGTCAACAACTCACATTATCATGACTGCAGGACGTTGCACCTTTTGGGGATGCGATCGTACGCGTTGAAATCATCTGTGCTTTCTTTTTGCGCTTCCAGATGCATTGCAATGTTCCAAATTATTTGTCACACCGGTACATCGAGGGAAATCGATCGAAAAACCAACAATTATTCCTTCGAATACCTGAATAATCTCGGTTGTCTTTTTTCGGTGCAACGAAATGCACAAAGAATTTCATGTATTCCGAGCAATTAGGACGCGGGTATTTCATTGGTTAAGCTATGCGTGATAACCCCTAGGGGCCGGAGAGGTTATAATTGAAAATTACATCTTCCAGATGCAAAACAAACGAACTTGTGAACTAAAGGATAAACATAACGTACATGAAAGCGAATGAAAGGATCCTAATAAGAAATTTTTACACCTCAGTCATACTGGCTTAAGCCGACTGAATTAAAACGTTAAATGGTTGCAAAATCCACGTTATCTCTGTCTTTGTTAATTGGTATTGTAGCCATGCGTGTCAAAATAAATTGAGTTATTGGGTAATTACTCGATTACTTTGTTCAGTGCAGCAAAATGGACAGTTGAATTACGGGGTGGTGACTTCTTTGCCTAAAAGCACCTCACTTAACGAAACTATCCTTTTTCCAACAACAACAAGGATTCAAACAGCTTCAATTCTTACAGAGTTCGATGAAAATCCGGATTTAAAACATGCGGTGGGGCAACCAAAGCGATGGGAGCTGTATTGGGGTTTCAGTGTGAAAGTACAAACGGCTACTAACACTCTTATAACTCTTTTTTCATTATTATTTTATTAACCCGCAGTCTGCAGTCTGCAGTCTGCAGTCTGCATTTTACCCTCAGTCTGCATTTTATCCCTGGTCTGCAGTCTGCAGTCTGCAGTCTGCGTTTTACACTGACCGGCTATTTGGGTGCTTTTGGCAACAGAGGTTATAATGCGATAGCTTCCGTTGCCGTTAGCAATGGGTCGCAAATTTGACACTTTTATCGCATTATCACATTACGCATTGAATCCACGTTATCTATTATTCCTAAAAATCTAAAAATATTCGTGCCTCATCAGTTTTCGGTCGAATTTATGTCCAAGAAAGCAGATAAATTGCAGAAAATTTTAGTTTTGCATCCAAAAATTCGTAATCAACGCTAAAATGACCAAATTTTGCCTGGAAAACATATTTTACTATTATTTTTCTTAAATTTTTTCGTTCAACTTTCGCTTTTATAAAATGTTTCAGTTGTCTGTAAATAAGTTATACGCTGTTGGAAAGCTTATTTTCTTAGCTTTAAAATGATGTATTTTTTCCCCCTAACTTTAAATATTTTTTGAGAAAAAAAAATTTTTTTGGCGATGGCTGATTTACCGCGGTTTTCTCGCGGTTGGGAAAGTAGGAAAAATAGCTAATTAGGCCGGTAGCCAGGTTTTTAACCTCAGAAAAGGATCTGTTTCGTCGTACGAACGTGTGAGGACCTGGGCATCAGAGGGTTGAGACCGATTGGGCATCAGAGGGTTGGATTTAGAGAAAATGACGTCATTTACTCACTAGCTTAAAATTTCAGCGTGTAAACGCAATTTATTATATATGCAAAACACGGGTTTAAAAGTCTGAAAGCCCGAAACTCCCGTGCTGCATATTAATTCAGCCGCGTACACACGCATTGCATTCTTAAACTAGTGAGTCTTTGACGTCATTTTCTCCTCGGCCCAGCTCTCTCAAGATTTTAAAGTTAGTAATGGCGGACCAATAAATAAGAAAATTGCAGTTAAAATAAACAGGTGTTTTTTTTAAATCAGAACTTAAAACTTGGATCATTTAGTGTTTAGTTAACATAGTTTTGAAATCCAAAGAAAAAAAAAGAAATCCTTTTTTGGTCGTAGTACCACTTTAATAACTTCTTACTAACCGAGCGCGAGGGCCGTACTGCCACTGAGGGAAATATTGGCCCGAGGTCGTGGCAGTACGGACCTAGCGCAGCGAGGTCCGTACAAAAACGACCCAGGGCCAATATTCCCCAGTACCGGCTTGAGCTAGCTCGGTTAGTAAGTAGTTTATTATATGGTTTTTGCAAGCCCGTAATCGGCCCGTGGGCCAGTCACAATTAGCCAATCAGAGCGCGCGTTATATCGGCTACAAACCCCAACTTGAAAAAAATTGCCTGGAACGCTGCACGTACCACAGGCAACCCAGTGTACCCTCCCGGAGGGTCTAGTTTTTCCTACATCAAAAACGTGTTAAAGGATTAGCTTTTCAAACTAAGCAGATTGCAGTTTGACGGCTGGCTTTTCGGGCCCGAAAAGTTGTCGGGACTTTCGAGAAACAGGCCCCAGGAACCCATACACTAGACTGTCTCAAGGGCGTAGCGTGAGATTTTGAAGGTGTACGCACACGAATAATGTTTCAAGCGCCAAAGGCGCTCCCAACTAGGGGGGTCTGAGGGCATGCTCCTGCAGAAATTTTTGAAATTAAGGGTCTCGGAAATGCCAAACGGGTCCTACATGTTAGTGCAACATCATCCAACATTGTTGAATCCGACATGTTGCACTCGTTTGGCCACTATGTTGCATGATGTTGAAAGTTGTTGAACGAAGTTTCATTTCCATAAAGCATCGTCTTCAACACCATCCAACGTTTTTTTTTTGTTCTAAGGTGTGAACAACAGTGTCACATTCGTTTAGCCATCACATTTAACAGTGTTGCACGCGCGCGAGCGCTGCGCTATCGCTATCCATGGTGATGGTTTATTCGTTGCATCTGTTTCGCCCGTTGCCACGTCAGTTCAAGCTACAGAATGGTGAACGAGCAAAGTCTTGAATATCTGAGCGACAAAAGCTTGAGCAATCTCTCTTCAAACAGATAGCCCTTCTTGTGTTCAAAGCTCTCAGGGGCATGGCGCTAATGCATCTGCAGGATCATTTGCAAGTCAATGCAAGACCCCGGGAAGGGACTACCTGCGAAGTGATGCCCTGGGTCTTATCAAGGTTCCTCACACCTGGTGAAAGACCTTTCAAGACTGCTCATTTGCTGTTGCAGTTCCCAGATTCTGGAACAGCCGTCCTCTTGCTATCATCAGAGAAAGTGACTCTATTGACAATTTTAAAAGTAACTTGAAAACGCCAAGATCGCGAGAGTTTGCTTTCTAAGGACTCTGGGTAGATTTTGGTTCCAGACCCTTGAGTCCAAAATGCTGGATCTAACACGTTGCATTCGTTTGGCCACCTCGTTGTCGTTCGACACTTTTCAACAGCGTCCAGCAATGTTGGATTCAAGAATGTTGGATCCGTTTGGCCAGGCCTGCATGGGTTAATGAAAAGATACTGGAAATACCCACACACAGAGGCACCAGTTTAATTTAAAATTTAAAAAACTTGGTTCTATTTTATAATGACTTTAAAAAAATTAATGCCCCCATAGAATAAGGATTCCCGGGTTCGAGCTGTACGCACGAGCGTACGTGCGTATATGGACGCTACGCCCCTGTTACAGTCTGAATTGCCTTAGAGGCATATATAGACTTAATTGGCAAAACACAGCATCCATACTTTCACTGTAGTGCAGCCACGGGTGGCGATTAAAGCACCCCGACTGGAAGTACCTATTCCTGTGGCCATAGGACGTAGAAGGAAATGATTTCTTGGCTGATTTTGTCTATCTCAAAGTGAAGGTAACCTGGGGAATCAACTGCTTCAATAGACTCAACAGAAGCATAATCCTGGCCGCTCTAAGAACTCCTCTCTGGCATTTCTGCATAATTTTTGCAAGACTTTTCTACATTCTCATCCTTGATGTTTGCCAGGGGTCCTAGATTTTGGTCTTTCTTCTCCTTCAAAAACAAAAGGAAACCGATCCCTGATAAAATATATTATGGTACGGACGTCTTTTCCAACGACCTTGCACGCTTCAACGCCTTTTCTAAGTACTTTCAGTCCATCTACACATTGGTTGTAGCGATATTGCGGAGGAGCTTGTTCCTTTAGATTCATTAACTGAGACTCCTGATCTGATCCAAGTATCTGTGAAAGAGGTGACGTGTCTCCTTTAATCCATTAATGTAAGCAAATTAGTCGGACTTGACGGTTTACCTATATATTATCTTAAAGGAGTGCGCGGAGGTTTTGGCTCCCTCCTTAACAGCGTTTATCAACTTTGGGTTAAGCCACGGCTTGTGTCTTAGCAAGTGGAAGTACGCCAATATAACTCCAGTTCATAACGTGACAAACGTGATGACGTCTTCAGCTACCGACCAATCTCACTGCTACCTGTTATATCTAAAATTCAGGAACATGTTCTTGCCAATACCTTCAGTATGGCTTCCAAAGTGGCAGATCATGTGTTGCCCAACTTCTTTTGGTTTACCAAGAAATTGGTAAACATTTGGATGCTGGATTAGAAACCGATTTGATATTATTGGATTTTGCTTAAGCATTCGACTCAGTTTGTCACAAAAAAGCAGCTACAAAAGCTAAAGTGGTTTGGTATCTGTGGCCCATTACTTGCATGGTTTGATAGTTACCTTCATAGCTATCGCATGCAACGAGTTGTTATTAATGGTTCCTACTCCAACTGGAATCCTGTAAAATCGGGTGTTCCGCAAGGATCTTTGCTGGGGCCTACGTTATTTCTAATATACGTCAATGACCTCCCGAATGTAATCATGCACTCTAAACTGGCGATGTTTGCCGATGACTCTAAATGTTTTAGAGTAATAAAAGATGCTAATAGTGACTAAACGCTCTTTCAGAATGGTCTACGACGAATGAGATTTTCTTCTAACCCTCCAAATGCTTAAATCTAAAATTCTCAAGGAAAAGAAATAGCCCCGTCAGATGGTATCACCTTATGGGATCACAACTGGAAGTCGTCCAAACTGCTAAAGACCTTGGTGTTGTCATCACATACGACTTAAAGTGGTCTGATCACATCTCTGCAGTTGTTGCTAAGGCCAATCGAATGCTGGGATTCATAAAAAGGAACTGCACTGGAGACCTCAACAAAGATGCACTAAGGCTGCTGTATGTATTGTTGGTTCGATCGAATCTGGGCTACGCCTCTCAACTCTGGGCCCCTCAATCTCCAACCCTGATGATTGACGTCGAGAACATCCAAAGGAGAGCAACTCGTTTCATCTGTAAAAACTTTGAACTCTCCTATAAGTAGCGTCTACTTAAACTTAATCTGTTGCCTATGAATTACTGGCTAGAATACTTAGATATTGTCTTTTTCTTAAAGTGTAAGCTGGTCTAATTAACTTAAATCTTGATGATTTAGTTGAATTTTGTACTGGGCGTTCCCGTCGTGTTTCGTCAGGTCTCCTTCTAAAGAATAATTTTGCTAGAACCTCCTTGTTTCGTGACTCGTAATTTGTACGCATTTCTAATTTGTGGAATGCAATTCCAGAGTATATTAAATCTGAAAGCTTGCTAGAATCATTTAAGAAGAAACTCTAGTCATTTTTCTATAAAAGACTCACTATTGTTTTCAACCAAGACGACCGTATTCGCTCTTACAAGTTAGTTTATCCTAAGTGTCGTCGTCTGAACATATTTGCTAGTTGTACATGTTGAAACGTTTCAACGTTTCTACCGTTCTCTATCCGTTTCCCCCCTGATTATCATAATTTTTTTTGTATTTACAATATTTATGTAGTTTGTTTCTTATTAAGTTGTCTTTTTTTGTAAGTGGGTGGCTTTGTATCTTTTCTCTTTTAGGGGTTGGGTCGGGTAATTTACCTAGTAGGGGACTTCGTGTCCCATTGTATAATTACCTGCTTTTGGGCGAATTCGTTAATTAAATTAAATTAATTAACCAGGATAACAGTGACTGCTGCATTGATTTTCGGGGTTTTTGAAAGGGCACGGCTGACTTTAGATCATGTTCCAAGGACGAATTCAGTAATGAAGACAGTGAGTCGCATGCATGTCAAGACGATTTGACACATTTAATATAATTTGTCATATTTCTCGTTTGTTGTAATTTTTTATCTGTTTTTTGTCCGCAGTTTTGTTTCACCGAATAAAAGAAGTGAAAATATGATCTGGGGAAATGGTACTGTAATTGAAGTTTATCAGGATTAATGATTCTATCCAGAATTACTGACATCTTGTTGTCACTTCAAACTTCAGGAACTGGAAGAAGAAATTCTTCTTCCAACATTTCATACTTGTGTGATTCTTACTTTTTGGGGAAACAAAAGTGTAGGGGCATGGGACCCTCCCACCCGGCCCCTTCCCTGGCTACGGCCCAGAAAGAATGTAATGAATTTTTATTTAAACTGGCCTTTCTTCCAAGGTAATCACTCTTAGACTAATTCTCGCATATATACACCTTTAACTAGCCTGCGTAGTTGGCGGTTCTGTTGTTGCGGAACGCAAGAGAACTCGAGCGGTTTTCCCCGTGGGAAACCTTCTTGCCCCGCTCGAAATCTCTCGCGCTCCAAAAAGAGCCGCCAGCTACGCAGGGTTTGGAACAAAGAGTTACCAAGGTGTACCCCCTTAAATATTTGACGAAGTCACTCCATATATGGTAAAACACTATCTTTATAAAGTCCGCCTAGCATATGAACGGCCTCTTCTTTTGCATGGGTTGCTGGAGTTGAGGTGGGAACAGGTTCGTGTTCCCACAATCGACGTGATGCGACTTAAATAACGTTAAAATTGCATTTCAATAATCACTCTTATCCACGATGTTTAGTTTTCTTGTTATAGACTTTTTTTTTTAACCTACTAATCGCGTTTTAATGAGAATGATTCGTCTTTGCGTTCGTACAAATCTCCTTCGGCGATTCCAGTGTGCGAGGCAGTTCTCGACGCCCGCCGCTGCAACTGTAAATGAGTTGACTCCACAAGAAATCTTCAAGCGCGAAGATACTTACGGTGCTCACAACTATCACCCGTTGCCGGCTGCTTTGTGCAAAGGGAAGGGTCCGTTCGTTTGGGATGTGACGGGAAAGCGATACTTCGACTTTCTCGCTGCGTATT
>OX421445.1:62963115-62970615 GCA_949126865.1 Montipora capitata
TATAAAAATTCCTTCTCTTTGGGGCTTTGAAGCAATACTGGACTTTGAAATTGGCTGATTTTGTCAAAGGAGGTTGATTGAACCATAATACCTTTTTGTCAAAAACTTGGTGACTTTGTGTGAGAATGGATCTTTAGGGAGTGACAAATCTTTTTGCAGTTGAGATTTTAAACCATTTTTTAGAATGTGTTGGCCTTTCTTTGGGTATGAAGCTATGAGGTAACGATGCAACTAAGCAGCTGCATTTTGTAGAAGTTATGGTGTTTTTGGGACCCTTTGTTTATCTTAGGTTCTTGAGGAAGAGAAACTGGCTGAACGTGCTGCCGTACTTGGAGAACTGATGCTTCCTGAGCTGAAGAAGCTTAATCCATCTGTTGTGAAGACTGTCAGGGGAAGAGGACTTATGAATGCCATTGAAATCCATCACACAAAGGGTGAGCTTTAAAAACACTTGCAGGTGCTCTCCAATGGAATCTTCTGAGCCTAGTCTGTTTAGTACTTTTTATAGAGTTTTGTTGAAAGGTCTTGCTCTGTGCAAGCACCATGGGAAAGAAAATATGGTACCTCATCTGTTTGAGAATTGGTTTTGGTCACCATACAATGTATGCCAATGTGACCAGTATCACGTGACCATATCGTAGGCTCAAGTTTAGAGCTTGTCAAACTCAGCTGTTTTTTGAAGTTGACTGCTGACCAGGTACTGGGTCTCGATTGGATTGCAGGCTGAAGCCAGGTTAACTTATGGTTTGGGGGAAAATCAGAAAAATGTGGTGCAAGTTTCGACTGGATTGCGATGTGGCAACCCAGTTAGTTATAAATAACCCAAAATTATATAATTATATTGGAGTGAAATTTGGAACAAATAAAGAAGGGTTTTAGGCAAATGGCTCTGTTTTGTGGCGGGATTGATACTAGGGCATTTTGAAGCTTGAGTAAGGACCAAAAGAACAGTGTCATGTTTCAGTGGCATTGAAGACCTCTCAGCTTTGTTCTTCATTTTTCCCCGTATAGATCCTGTGACAATGCTTGGTGGTGGAAAAGTTTCATTGAAAAAATTATCATTTTCATGCCGGGGTGAAAGGACGTGACAGAAAATTTAAAATAGTCAGTTTGGATATCTTTTATGAAAAAGTCTATCAGCTTTACCCTGTGTTTTAACCCATTACTCCTCAAGCGCCCTATGAGGCCCCTAGTGGTCGAGTAAAATTGTCGGGCATTGGACAGCAAAATCTCAGCAGTCAGTGGGTGAAATAACAGATGATAATATATTTATAGAAGGTGGCTGTGATGGTTATGCTTTATGTTCTTTAAATTTTTTTTGCAGATTTTAATGCATGGAAAGTATGTTTAAAACTGAGGGACAATGGACTTCTTGCAAAACCAACTCATGATCACATCATTCGCTTTACTCCAACCCTTGTCATCACAGAAGACCAACTTTGTGAAGCACTTGGAATAATCAAGGAGACCGTTGAGTCGTTTGCTTGAATTTTATTGCTGATTTGTTTTATAATGGTTTTTTAGCGTTAATTTTTATTTGCTGTTTTATCTACTGAAATAGGAAAGTGTAGCTATTTCTGCCTACTTGAATTTATCTGAATAACCAACTGCTCGCAGGGTATTGGTTTGGAAGAACTTAACTAAATCTCGCATTCTTGATTTCGGCCTTCAAGATCCTCTTTACTTGATAAGTTTCCAAGAATACTTCACTCTTGAAACTAACCTTTAGTAACAATGATTGTTGCATTCAGTTACTTCTTTGTTGCCCAGTGTAGGGTTAGAAGGAATAATAATTTAGGCATTGAGTTGTACTTTCTTAATGCATGCAAGCCGTGATTCTATTTATACAGTAGTAGGCTGTTTATCTTGCACAGTGTCCCTTGGCATTCCATCTGTGATGTTTTCAAGTTGTCTGCCAGTGCACGGGGTGGGTTCTGAGTACATTTTTGACGTAAACAGACATCTCTCTGACAAGTTATTTTTGTTGATCAATTATTGTTTTAGTTGTAGTCAACATTGTTTGGACATTTCAAAATCATATTACTAAGCACCGTTATTTCCTTGGCATAAGAACCTTAAAAGGTGTTTTTCGTTTTTGTTTTTGTTTGATTTTTCAGTCTTTGATTTGATTTGTGTGGTTCTTAGCTATTGTAGGTTTTTATGCCAAGGAAGAAGTGATGTTAAGGTAAGAGAAATTAAGCATTGTGTTTATGTGGAACAGCAAACACGGAACAGTGGACTACTGCTTGTCATTGTCATTTTATTCTAACAAGTTTTTCTCTCCCTTTTGAAAAGTTACTTGATACCTGCTGCTAACAGGAAAGAAATGAACTCATATTGAACGTTTCTTTCATTTTGGCAAGACGCAAATTTTAGTCCGACGTTTGCAGTAAACGTGATGCTTAATATCTCTTTAGTAACTTACCCCATTCATCCCTGAAGAGGCCCTCTTTGGCAAGTAAAATTGTCTGATTTTTCGGAGTAAACTCGTGTGACACTCTCAGGACTGAAAGGGTTAATTTATACTGAAAAAATTATTGACAAGTTTATCCACAATCGTACTAACGCAATATTGGACTGATACTATTAGACGGATACTAACTGACCAGTATTGGACTGATACTAAAGCAATATTGGACTGATAGTAACAATAATAATGATAATAATAATAATACAGTAACTATCTTCATTAATGTTGATCTCTCGGCTGTTGCTGATGGAAGCTGTCACATAATGGAGATAAAGAGGAAGAAGAAGAAAGAAGAAGAAGAAACTCTTTGTGGTTGATAGCTAGCACCAGTTATCCCCAAGGAACCAATGTTTTCATTGTTTAATTTTTTTTTGTGACCACAAAGACAGTATGACAATTTAACACTAGTTTATCTTTTTGTGGCTATGACAATGTTTCGAGAAATAGTCTGTCCTAAGCCAAGTTACAGTACACAACAAGATTTGACAGACGGAACTGGACAGACGCGTTTTTTTCTTTTTTTCGGGAAATTGGCAGTCGGCTAGAAAACAAGAAAACCTTAGTCATTAAGCATTATATCAGTAATTTTAGGCTTTCAAGAAGGCATGAACACTTGACAGCGGTTCTCAAGTCTCTAGTTAAATCATTGTTCTCTAAATCTACTACTGGAACGTTTGCTTAGCTGGGAGAAGTTAGACAAAATGGTTGTGTTGAAGCTGTGGGTTGAAAGGTCTGTATTACCTCAGTGACACCATGAATGATATGTTACTCTCACCTAACTCTTCTAACCACTAATATAGATAAAAATAATTTAATGAAGCACATTCTTCACTAGTGTGTGATCTCTCAGCTTAGGTTGGTGGCAGTGTCCCTTGGTGAAGTCTTATTGATCGCGGCCTTAAGACCTTGAAAAAGACCTTGTGGTTGACAGCCGTAAGTAGCTGTCCCCTTGGAGCTTTTATTTTAAGTTTATCAATGACATTGGGTGACTGTTTAGGACTTTGACTGTGTGACGTTACAGGAGATCGACAGGAATAAGCCAACAAAGTAATTTGACAGGCCAGGAATTCACTGATTTTAGGTCATTGGTTACTGGTTTGTTGACAAGAAGAAATCAGACTGACATCACAACGTGATTTTATTTTTATTTTTATTGCACCACTTAAGTGCACTCATATTAAATTTAATGCTAACCACGCTAGTTATACAATAGCTACTGTTAAAAAATTCTTTGATAACAATATTACCTATTTGAAGTTGACAGCCGGAATACCTTAAGTGAAGTAAAATCGCACGCACTATGTCGTACATTCCTTTGCAAGTATGGTACAATATTTGCAGTGGAATCGTGTGGTACTTGATAATAACTTATATTGTACAAATGGCTTGCCATTGTAAAATACCAAGTCAGATCTCCGAGTCATAATTTTATTGTAAATCACATAGTTTGAATTGCTAAGAAAGGTGTGGCAATCACCAAAGACACCTCCTCACTGATGGTGGTCTGTCATGATGCGAGTTATCTCATGGTGATGAGAACTAATTAAGAATTCTTTGTGGTGACTCTTCATTACTGGGAGTTGTTTTCCATAGAGCCCCCTTTTTTCCATATAGTTTCTAACTGTGGACTTCGAGAATACAGTCGTTTCTCTGAACCAACAAGAAAAATCAGTCATGGTTATTTTTAAGAAGAACCATGTTTCATTAAAATCGGTGAGTTTATAGCGATGTAAGACTTCTTTATCAAGACAAGTGTTTGCTGCTTTTGTGTTAGCACCCCTCATTACAACTTTGAGCTTTCACAAACAAAATAACCTGACCAGAAGGTTAAGCTAACAATTTAAAGTTGGACAGACGATAATGGGCCTTTGGGCCCAGTGACGGAGAAAACTGTATGATGGCGCTGGCCACAATATACCCAGTGTGCCTGCCATCGCAAGAGGAGGAGGAGTAGGATGATGATGATGATGATGAAGATGATGATGATGATGATGATAGAAGTATCCATGTTGGTTGATGACTGCACATCCCATAGGAACTTCACTTCTCTTGTCCCCTACTCATAAATCGGCAGATTGTTTGAGGTTTTGGGTATCAAGAAATTACTGAAAACAGACTGAACAAGACGGGACGATATGACAAAACCATTGCTTGGATCCTTGTGTGCAAGTGTAGTTGTGTTTTCCATGTTTTGTCACAACAAATTAAACTTTGTTCGTAATCGTGTTTGCTTGCTCTTGGGTACAGTTACAGCTGTGGTGATTTTGCTCGTTGTTTCTTGTTATTTGTGTTGTTGTCTTAGTGAGAACAGATTTCAGAGTAACTTATCGTAAATTGTTTTAAGACTATTGTTGTTGGATGGAAGGCTGGTCTGACTTTTGATTGGTCACGTTTGTCCGATGTAAACAGAAATTGACTAAAAGGGAATCCAGAGGGGAATCTTGTTTTTTGTTTTTTATAGTTCCGTGCTAGCTCCCACCTCAAGATGGTGGTTGCAGCTGGCAGGTGGTATCCGTCAAGGCTCCATGCAATTCCACTGGTTGATGGTAGTAAACTTTAACCCGTTTCCTGTCCCAGTGGTGTTTAATGTTATTATATCATTTCATTTAGTGTATTTTGCTATAAAGTGTCTTTCAAGGTGTATCTAGTGGATCCAAGCCATATGGAAACTGTAAAGCTGTTGCTTTTATCCAAGTACAATAGTGTTTGACAATTTAAAATGTTCGGATTTTGTTTTAAAATTTACAAATTAACATCTCTTTTTACCTTATTATTCTGGGCTCGGTAAAGCATCTTTTTGAAGTCGTTTCCCAAGATCTTCAACGATACCATGTTAGTTTCTAAGTTGTAAGGTTTACACAAGCTCGTTCCCAGGGTCTCTCTTCTCTGCCTCCATTGTCGTAGAGAAGAGAGACCCTGGGAACGAGGTTGAGGTTTCACACTGACCAGCGAATACATTTTTTGAAATAAAGCAAGTCCAGTCTTGGGTAAAAGCAATGGTAAACTGCTAACAAAAACGTGACAGCTGTTAAAAGCGTTCCAGAGGGAAGGTTGAATTTGCAGGGTGATTCCGATGGCCACGTGACGACGACATGGACAACGAAAGACCGTTTTGACCAGAAAATCGCCAAGAGCAACATTGGTTGAAGACGTGAATTCTTTTGAGAATTGAACTACAAGGATAAAGGGAAAAACCAGATCAGCAGGTGCAATCAATTTGAGACTTACGATGGAGAAAGCGTTTCGAAAAGTTGAATCTCAGCAAAGGAGGAGTTTGGTAAAAAGCTTCCGTTTGTTCTTGGACTTAGTCCAGAGACTGTTTCTTTGACGGTACGACATTTCACACAATAAAAAAATAATGAGATAAAGGGTTCAAAAGTTAAAAGCCTCCACATTAGGGAGTTTGAGAGGTGGAAGCGGCTACATCAACAAGAAAGCCCCTTTAAATATAACTTTGAGTTATCTTGGTACTTGACGAGTACTACATTTCGTTCTTGTGGTACAATATTGGCTGGTCCGCGCTGACGAAGGGTTAGCGCTGGAAACGTCAATTACGAAATCTTTATTACGGTCGTAAATTAACCATTATGTCGTTTGATGAAGCCAAATTTTACGATTATTGATTATGTTGGTTGTCGATGTAGCATTCTATTTTTTTTTTCTCAAACTCCGTAATGACAACTTTTCAACGACTGAGACAAACTGACAGACGGGTGAAGGCACATCCTCGGAGACCCAGGGGCAGTCATGCAGTCGGAGCAGGACTGCCCCTGGGTCTCTGTGGATGGTGAAGACATTGACGTATTCAACAAAATGAGAAGTGACATTACGGTTAACAAGGAGGCGGGGAGGTGGGGGGTTGAGCTAGGGGGCTACAATCGCGTCAGCTTTTCGAAGCGAGACAGCAGTGGCAGCAGCAACAGCAGCAGCAACAACTTCATTACTACTAAACAAGATGTGATGTTGGAGGGCATTGATTGAATCATCCATTACATCTTGTTACATAAAACGAAGACACACAGACAACTCGACAAGTGCTGTGTCTCCGGGCTACGGCGTGTGGTCGGGTACAGAAACTGAAGGTGGAAGGAAGCTATTTAACAGGAAAAGAATCAACTGGACAGATTAATGCAGGAACACGATGTATATGCATTAGACAGCAATCAAGATACAACTGTGAAGACGGAATACCACGTAAAAAAAAAAACTAATAGCGAGTAATGTTGACGAGATAAAAAAGGATGGACAAAACGGTACTGTTTAGTGGGTTAAAATCCATTAACAAGTTAAACACACAGTCTACACTTGGACTTATCATAGTGTACCAATTAAGAAGGGGTGATAATGCTAAAGCAGCAAACTAGAAATATCCGGAAAAGAAGTATTTACTGAACAGAGACAAAGCAACAATCTTCTTAGTCACAGTGCTTATGTGAAAAAAAGTCCTTAATTAACTTATTGTGCGTGTTTTACAATGGCAAAGATATTAAACAGACCTAAACAATCAACCACAGTGTCAACACACTTTTGATAATTTTTTGGAGGGTTCCGAATTTTATTTAGTACACTTGACTACGTTGCTGTCAACTGCTAAAGAATTACTTTTGTATAACGTCTAGTTGTATTTTGCTCATCCACGGTGTGAACCTGTGAAACTCTCGGATGAAACAACAGAAACAGTCCTCACACGAGGCGTAGAGAACAAAGTATTTTCATGGGTTTTTTCACTGAGGAAAAATCCCTAGATTTGCTTCTGTAACAAGGAAGTCACTGGAAAATGAGGTTAAGTTGATACATAAATAGGACTGCTCATTTGTCTGTTGGAGTGAAGGTGAATTAAATGAGTGGCCATTTTTGCACACCTTCAATACAGGCAAATAATCAGTCGACAGTAAGCCTTACAGTGCGACGCGCCCTACGGTGGCCACCTAACAAAGTTTTTTTTTAAACTTCGTACGCCAATCAGGGTGTGCGAATTTGATTGACAGTCACGCCTCCTTACAAAGTTCGTACGGTTGTAAGTTGAATAC
>OX421445.1:62980615-63005615 GCA_949126865.1 Montipora capitata
GATTACAAAGTGTGCGCACGCGCCCGGCGAAAGGTAACATCTCGAATTTCAGAATAACTACAAGAGCTAATATCGTCGAGACATTACATTTACAGCTAAAATACATAGCACATACAGATACATACTAAATACATAATATTTAGAGATACATTAATTAAAAAGAAAAGCCGGCGCTGTACAAAATGCGACCCTGGATTGTCTTTTGAAACCAGTAAACTCAATGGTACGGATAAAATCATGTAGCGCATTTCGCAACTTGGCTGATACGTAAGAAAAAAGAACTAAGACCATCACTGGTTGTTCTAGGTCAGGAGCCAGTCTAGGTTTATTGAGGGACAGAATGTAATTTCCGCAAAGATCATGCCAAAGAAGAGGACGGGAGAGAAAACGTATTCTTCATATAAGCAGGAACACCTTTTCTTTTTCTTTTTTTTTTTTAAGAAAAACCTACTTTTATAAAGTAATATGAGGAAATTTTGAATGCGCTTATTGCATAGAGATGTAGAGTTTGACTTTAGTAGTAAGAGGACAGGTAATCTGAAAATGTAAATCTCGTTATTCTCTTATTTACATGATACCGTTTCTTTGACACGAGGATTACAGCGAAATAAAAGCACAACAAGATCTACGTTAACAGCACACAATGAGGCCTACTCCTGAGTATCTGGCTCCAATTTTTTTCCTCTGGAGGGGCAAAACAATCGGTTGCAAAGTTCGGGCATGCGCGATGGGTTGAAAAGTAGCACATCACTTTCGCTTTGTCTCCCTGCCTCTCTTTTCGCTTTGCTTGCCTCTCTTTTTTTTAACTTGCTGGGCATTTAGCAGGCTTGATTTTGGTGGGAAGAGTTTGTGGGAAACGTTTCATCATCTTAGAATGAGATGCTCAAAAAGGTAGGTGGGCCATGGAGCAAGATTTTCACGGAGATTTTTCAGGTCAATATTTATTTACATGTTTTTTTGGCTCTAACTCCAGTTTCCTTGACTGAATTCTGCTCATTCTGGTATAGTTTGAAAGATCTCTTCTCCCTGCACAAGTTAGTGGACAAAGCTGTTTTTGACCGTTAAAAGTGATGACGTCACAAGGGGTACAAAGGAAGGTGGATTTACCTGAACGCATTTGGCCAGATCGTAATCAAAGGCATTCTTCAAAATACTTATTTCCCTTGGTTGCCAATAACGACCAAACATAAGTGATGACAAGTTGTCTTTGTCACGAAGAGATTTTTATTGAGATTGTGATCACAAAAACCTTGAATGTGAAAAAATTTGTGAATGTTAAACTTAAGTTGCTAACCAAAGGAGTTTATACTGACAAATGTAAGCGAAATTTAAAATTCCGCTGCGCAAATTCTAGTGCAGGTAGGATCCTCCAATTTTGTCAATAAAATCCTTTGGTTAGCAACTAAAGTTTACCATTCACAAATTTTGCTATATTTAGGGTTTTCTCAAGTTATTTTAACCCAGATTCCCATAGAAATACTGTTATTTCGGCCACGCTTGCCAAGTACCCGTCAAGATGGCTTCCAAAACCGTGATAAGGCCTATATAAAAATTCAACTTGGAAACTGGTCGATGATCAGCTGTTAAATTAATCAAAGGAAAAAAAGTCCACCTGCCTCGATAAAGCCTAAGGCTATTACAAGTGCCATTCTTTAGTTTTTGTGTCAGTAATGATTAGAATTCTTTGTTTGTCTTTAATTTGTTTTTTATCTGTCACCCAGCAGAAAACTGCGGAGTGGGAATTAGATCCAAGACAGATAACGAAGAAAGGCTCTCGCAGTTTTTACTTCAGGAGGGAAGCTTTCGCTACAGACACAACTCCAGGGGGCGCTTCAAGAGGTTAACCAACTCTTAACAATACCGCTTGTTTACTTTCTGTCAAAGCACTTTTCTTGACAACAGAGGCTTGCAAATTATGCAGCATAAATTACCAACTTCATAAGTGAGTGACCACGGCGTCATTCATGTGTCTTGTGGCCATGTCCGTGCCTGATTATGGATGTTGGTTAGGATTTTGGCAATTTCTTGACGGTCGGTGATAAAATAAATACGCTGCAAGAACAAACGTGCAAGGACCTTTAAAATGGCACAACCCGTGGATTCAGAGCGCAAAGAACAGCTGAAGGAATTTCAACGAAATGCTCATCGTTTACTGTCGGAGGACGATCGCAATTATTTACACTACACTTTAAAGGAATACCAAACTTACAAATCGGTGGAAAACCTTGTGGCTGCTCTGAAATCGTGCTTGGACAACCCCAGAAAGCTGGATCTCCTTGCCGACATTCGTAATCTCATTCCATCGGCGCATTTAAACAAGTTCGATAGTTTAGCGCCGTACAGCGAAATGGCACATCCTTTCAAACCACCAAACCAAAGTACAAAACGCAAGACTCAAAGTTTACCTCAGAGCTTTGATAATACCGAGCTTCGAAGTTTGGCCAGAGGGTCTTCGCCGACTCCTTTAAAATGTATAACTTTAACGAGAACTTCATCGGAAGAGGGTCTCGGATTCAAAATTAAAGGCGGTCGGGAAAGCGATAGGCCGCTTTTAGTTTGTGAAGTGGATGAAGGTTCGTCTGCCGCCGAGCAAGGTCTTCTTCCAGGCGATCAATTAATTGAGGTGAATGGAATAGATTTTGAGAAAATCACTAAAAGCTCAGCCGAAAAGTTATTGGGAAGTATGAATAAGTTGAAGGTGGTTGTCAAGTCCGCGGCGTCCCTGTCGGAGGTTGATTTAGCGAAGTCTTGGTAAGTCGATTACTTTACAAAGAAAAAAATTCAATGAGTTTCGTGGCTGTCGGACTGTAAACGTTACAGCAACAATTTAAGTTGTATTTTAATCGAACGTCAAAGGTTAGAGTTTGAAACGGATGTTTTAGAATTGTTTTATGAAGAAACAAATTCTCCAGCAAAGCGTGCCCAGGTGTTTATTTGGCTCGTGACTTCGCTTGAAACTAATTAAAACTTAAAAAATTCACGCGATATATATTATAATTGCGAATCGTTTTATTTTCTAAATCATAAATGAATTCTTTCTTTTACTCTTTTTCGCAAGTTGGCTCGGCGGGCCCGGTTTTCAGTGTTTTCTTGGTAATATTTGTGTACTCATATCACTTAAAAATATGGGACGTTGTTTGTGGAAAACGTTTAGGTTGTCAAACATTACTTCGATCTTGTATTGAGTTCACTGAATTAAGTAGAAACTTACCCCGCTCGTGTCCCACAGTATGACTGCTTTCCGTCGCGCTTGGGAAGTCTCAAATGTAGCTATTTTATTAATGCACGTTGTATCGTTTAATTTCGTGTTGTCGTGAGTTGAATATAATTAACGAGGTGCTGGAAGCATTGATAGTGTGATGCAGAAACTATCGTATTCTAAAATGACTGAGTCCTGAACTTTTATGAAAGCACTGTGGATGATGAAAATTTTTTAGTGTTACTGGAGGAAAATCTCTTATTTTATCGCCTACTCGTGTTCTTGGTTTTGGATGAGGGTTTTTTTTAATTTGGCGTGCTTGACCTTTCGAGTTTTCATGCATACAAAATAGTCGCGTTCATTTTACACATGTTGACACGGAGACTCACTTTGATTCTCCCGCCATGATCGGTCATGGATGGCCCTGTTCAAAACACATGCTAAAAACTTCATCTTTTTAGTTAATCGTTGTCAGTGCCATCATTAATAATCATGTAGATTTTACGAGCTTAAGGGTGCTTTCCTTTTGTCATAACTGGCCGGCCAGACCCGTGAGTTTGCAAAGAAAATGCAACAATTTGAAGGAACACTTACATGATTATCCCTTGCATTCTTCTGGAGGAGTTTGAATTTGAAGGCATTGCATAATTAAATCTTTCCAAAAGACTGGTCTATCCAATCAGTTCTGTCAAAAATTGGCAACCGTCTTAAGGTAGTGAGTTTGCAAGCAATATATTATTCTCATGGCTGTGTCTTCATTCAAAACTTTTACAGGGGGCAGAGAAATGGAAAAATTGTTCACAACGGAATTGTGGAAAATGATAGTCTACAGGTATAGTCGATATAAATAATAAACAATGTTAATTATTATTTTTATTTGAGGGTTAGTTATTGTGATATAATAAAAATCAAGGTCAATGGAAATGGACCAGCCAAGGTCAAACACCATTGACCACGGCTGATTCCAGTTTGGGAGACCTTGATTATTTGAGATATTTCAAAAATGCAGACTTAGTAATTTTATTAGACACTATCTATTTTAGAGGTGTCAAGTGAAAAAAGGCTGTCAAATAAATGAAGTATATTTATAGACAAAGTCTTATTAAGTGTACATAGGGGTGACCCCAAAACACTGACTTCCTGTCCATGGACTACCACAACGGACTACCCAAAGGGACTACCCCAAAAATAAGCAGCGTCACAATTAGTGCTAAGCCTAAATATCCATTTTGAACAACGTTTGTCAACAGTTAATTTAAGTCTTAAAGCACCCATTTGAAAAAGGTTCGCTTTCAATAATTATTGCACCAGTTTCACTTCAGTTACATGAAGTAATCGGCCATCGCAACAAAAAAAAGTGAAAGTGAACCTTTTAAAATGGGTGCTTAGACTTAAATACTGTTGACCAACGCTGTTTAAAGTGGATGTTTAGGCTTAACACTAATTGTGACGCTGTTTTTGACCAATAGTATTCACTTGAAATAGTAGTCCATGGACCGGGGGGTTCGGGTATAAGGAACTTTGTTCTGGCACTGGAGCACTAATTGGGGACACTGTAAACTGAAAGTAAGAATTAATTCAAATCAAGTCAAATGTTGCTTTTTGAGGAGAGGAGAAACGGGAGTGCCCAGAGAAAATCTCTCGGTGAAGAGTAGAGAACCAACAAACTCAACCCACATATGACGCCGAGTCTGGGAATTGAACCCAGGCCACATTGGTGGGAGGCGAGTGCTCTCACCACTGTGCCATCCCTGCCTGCACCCCAAAGTATTTACAAGGAAAATGAAACAATACTTATTCAAAACTTTGGCATACTACAATGTACATTTTATCAGGATGTCACTGGAGTTTCGTATTTCACGGCAGCCCAAACTTACATGGAAATTCTGTACTTTTTGTAGATAGGTTTGTCCAATCACTTTTCTTTGAAATTTCTTGTACAATTTACAGACTTGTCCTTTACACTGACAAACCTATATTTTGTTTCAACTTTGAGTCCCTTGACCAATGATGAAGAGTGTACTTACCTTACAGAATCAAGAATCTGTAGGTTGCTTGTTTCACAGAATGTATATAAAATAACATCTGATGTCATGCTGGGTTGAGTGGTGGTAGCAGCGTACACAAAAATTATCCATGGTAATGTCAGTGTGACCAAAACCTACAAGTTATCACCTTATGTATCATTGAAGTTGGCCTAAAGACTCCTTTCCCCCATCATTGTTAAGGAGCTCATTTGCCAAATCTCTGGTGTCTTATTTTCACAGGCAAGCAGTGGCAGTGGAGGAAGTCTTACTCTTCAGCATTCTTCTCATTTACTGAACAGTGCTGATTCCAGAAAAGTCAATCTTGGACTGGAGTCAACACCAAATGGCTTCATTGGGTTTAACCTTCGAGGTGGAAGCGAGTATGGGCTAGGTTTATACGTTTCTGGGTAAGTAACAGAGTTCAACTGAAGTTCACTTAAAGAGGCTGAATGAAAAATTTCTTATGAATAGACCATTCTGTTTAACTTAATAACTTAATAATATACATGCAAGAAGTTCAGCATGTTGATTGGCTGAGAGCAGTGTCGTCAATTACTAATCCCAAACAGAGTGCACAAGAGTGAAATTTGTGCAGATAGTTGAAATTAGTGTGATAAAGGTGAAATTTTTGCATGCATATCATTAACAGGTAATCACATGATTTTACTTGGGCAATTTGAAATTATTAAGCACTTGTAAGTTTTTTCTAAGACTACGAATTGCCCTCGCCCCACAGGCTAATGAAATTTTTTTAGTCTTTGAAAGAATTTACTCGTGCAGTCATGCTTATTTAATCCAAATTGCACTCGAAATCATGTGATTATATACTAATAATTACCTATTAGAGGATTATTTTTAACAGGGCCTGAACAATTGATGGAAATCTATGATCAGAAAATCAATTGATCAATTGATGACAATCAATTACGGTTAATTAATTTTCATCGATTGGCATCAACCAATCGATAATCACACAAAAGTAGCTGCAAACTTTATCGAGTGTCATCGATTGGCATTCCTATTGGTAATCGATGTTATTTAATTGATCGATTCTGATTGATAATCACTAAAACCTGTGCAATCGTTTATCCATTGATTATCAATATCAGTTGATTCATTGATATCAATTGCCATCGATTGTTATTGATTGTCATCGATCATCGATTCCGTCGATTGTTCAGGCCCTGTTGTAATGATGAAAAACCAAGAAATCCATCTGAGCATTAGCTGGAGACAGTGGACCCACTCAGGGAAAGAAGACAATCTCTGATCCAGGTGGAAATTAAACCCATGAATATAGACTACCGTAGTCTCTTGGCAAAAGGCGAAATTTGAAAAATCAGTTTCCCAGGCAGCCCAATTCCAACATATGACCTCCGTAACACTGGTCACATGCTCTATCCATTGAGCTACTTTTATTCTTGGGGAGCTAGGTCGTTAATCTAGGTTCTTCATGGACAATGTGTCCAGCTGGTCTAGCTCTACAATGTCATGCGCCATGAAGAACCTACCGGTAGATTATGACCAAGCTCCCCAGGAATTCTATGCATACTTCTCAGTGGCACATAACAAAATTTTCCATCTATAGTTGCATTTGATATCTGAGGTGCATATCCTAAAAGAGTTTACAAGAGACTATTAGATTAAGGTAAACGTTGACTTTCTCTCTGGTTTGTACAATGTTGAGCCATACGCAAGATGTTTCAAAATCCAATCCAGATTGCACATACACTGTATTAGACAAGTATCTAAACTACAATGTACCCAGTGATTTACAAAGGTGTTGTAAAATTAATACACTGTATTATTTGACGTTTCCTGTGAATCCTTAATGTTTTGCAACTTTACTGACAATGTTGCAGAGAAGATGGATAATTTTATTATAGTGATGTTGACTTTCTCTAGTGTTGATCCTGGTTCACTGGCGGAAAAAGCAGGCTTTAAAGTTGGTGACCAAATTATTGAAGTCAATGGAAAGAATTTTGAAAATCTGACACATAATGAAGCTGTTGAGTTCATCAAATCCCAAAAATATATCATGGCAACTTTGAAGGTAATTTATAAGTCCATAAGTGCTCTTTAAAGTGGTACTACGACCAAAAAAAAATTTTGTTTTTCCTTTGGATTTCAAAACTCTGTTAACTAAACACTAACTCACCCAAGTTTTAAGTTCTGATTTTAAAAAGACACCTGTTTATTTTAGCTGGAATTTTCTTATTTATTGGTCTGCCATTACTAACTTTAAAATCTTGAGAGAGCTGGGTCGAGGAGAAAATGACGTCAAACACTCACTAGTTTAAGAATGCAATGCGTGTGTACGTGGCCTAATTAATATGCAGCACGGGAGTTTCGGGCTTTCAGACTTTTCAACCCGTGTTTTGCATATATAATAAATTGCGTTTACACGCTGAAATTTTAATCTAGTGAGTAAATGACGTCATTTTCTCTAGATCCAACCCTGTGAGGTCCAATCGGCCAGTTTTGAACGTGAGTAATGGCGGACCATGAAATCCAAAACTTACACTCAAAATAAACAGCCTTTGGATAAAACTCAAAGCTCAAAATTTTGCCAGTTAGGTGTTAAGCGAACACGCTTTCAAAATCTGAAGAAAAAAAGGAAATGATTTTTTGATCATAGTACCACTTTAACAGCTAATTGATAACTACTTATTATAGGAGATTGATGTCTTGACGGGAAATCTCAAACTGAGGGCTTTTCGTGTCCACCATGCAATAGCCTTGCCTTAAAGCCTGAACATTTGAGGCAATTTTGAATTGGTTGCCAGTCAATGCCAATGAAAACTGTACTGGGACCTATTTTATTTCTCATTATGATTATATTGACCCATCCAGAACCACTCTGGAGATGGATTTTTGAAAGTATGTAGATGAGACTCCCATCTCAGAGTGTCTCACTAAGAATGGAAGTGCATCCTTTAACAGCACATTGGACACTATTTTAAAGCAAGGATTTGGTCATGAAACATTTACAGTATATAGATAAATGTCATCATAATTACAATTTCATTAGTTGTCAAAAAATCCTGATTTTGAATGTTACTTTCTTTTTTCTCCAGGCTGTTGGAAAACTTCCAGAAGCCAAACATTATCAATCCCAAATAAGCTGGGTTTATCCTGATGGAACTGTTGTCATAGGTTTGTTTGATCTTATTGTTGAGGGTTTAAACATGAAGATCTTTTTCCAAACAAAATGTATTTTTAGTACCGTAATAATAATTTTTTGGCCTCTTTTATCATTACAGAGGGTAAGGAGGCACACAGCAGATCTCTCTCAGCACCAGTCTCGCCTATGAACTCTCTAGAGCTCAGTCACTCTAGTACCCAATTCCCTGATTTTGAAAATGAGACTCCCACACGAGATTCTCCAAGTCCCAGACGAATGTTATGCGACACAGGGGTCCAGACCCCAGAGCCTTCACCTGATCCACCACCAGAAGTGAAAGATGAAGTTGTGCTTGTTCAAGTCAGTCAAGAAGCAGAGCTTGAGAGAACACAAAGTGCAAAAAGTCTAGCTACGTCTTCCACTAGCAGTGGAGGCGAATTTGAAAAGCAGAACTCTCTTCGATCAGCATATTCTTTTGAGAGTGTAAATAGCAGAGAAGATGGGATTAAGAAAATGTCTGTCATAAGCATGAGCAAAGAAGAAGCTCTTTTGAGTGGCAGTGATGGAGAGCTCAATGAAAAAAATAAAATAAGAAAATCCAAGTCCTTCCTGCAGAAACAGGGTGATAAAATCAAGTCCAAGTTGAGCTTCAGAAAAAAGAGTAAACCCAAGATCGAAGAAAGGGGTGAGTGATCGTCAGGTGCTCCAAGACATTGTCAAGGTTTAGGTTGATAGAGCGGTTTTCAATTGAGTGTCGTAATTAAAGCAAATACCAAAGTAATAACTTCGACCAATCACAGCAGGTGTATTACCAATCCAAATTCGTAGCAATTCCATGTATCTTGTTCAAAGCGTGGGAAAAATCGTGTGTGCAAGGCATGATTGGGTTTGGTTTTCCTTTTCATAGGTTGATAAACTGGTGCAAGATTCTTAAAACAATCACTAAAAAGCATAGCAATTGTAATCTTGTAATTACTTTTAGCAGTCATTTGAAAACTGCTCTAACCCCATGTACATGTAATAGGAAAAGTTGTTTCATCCTTGGTGTCAGCTTAAGAACCCATGAAATCACAAGAGAAGAAAAGAAAGAGCCGAAACAATAACTTGAAGAAAGCAGAAAAGAGGTTATTGAGTGCAATACAGAAGTTGTTATGGAAACAAAGTGATAGAGTAATTTTGTTGGGTATATAATGAATTAAAAAAATTGTATGAACTTGCTCGTGCATCTCGTGATTTATGGTCACTCATCATGTTTTGAAAGTTTCCAAATTGCACTTGCCTACGGCCCATGCAATTTTGAGAACTTTCAAAACATCACCCATGCCCATAAATCGCGAAATACACTTGCGTTCATACGACTTAATTCCTATACGTATCACACTCGTCAACGAAGGCACTGAGATATTATGGTTTATGTTTACCAGGGTATACCTAACTGACAGTTTTAGATCAGACATAATTATAGTAATTGAATAGCTGTGTATGAATGTCCAGGTACCTGTGTGACAAGGTGTTTATGTTGTGCAGCATAGTGGCAGGTCTGTGTATATGCCTTTTGTGTCTTTATCATCATTGTCATCATCGCCATCCGATGATTATGGGTTTTTTTCTGCTGTCTAGCATTTCTGTTATACGTTTTTTATCTTTTGTGTTTGATCAATAAATTTTTTAACACTTTCATTGCCATGGTGATTTTAAACTAGCCTTACGAGCATTCTACAATAAAAACAAGGTCTCAGTCAAGCATTGTGATTCATTTGGAGACAAAATACTTCATTAAATTAAGTACTCTTGTTAAAACTATTGTTTTAGCTTGGCTGAAAATGTGATGCTTCTGCCAATTATTAATGCACACTTTTTAGCAGCAATAATAACCAAAGAATTAAATTATATTCAATTAAACCGTAAAATATAGACTTAAATACTTGAATGATTAAAAGAAGTTATAACTTATGAAATACCGTCCATGCAATGTGTTGTGTCTACAAAAATGAAGAATAGAGGCGTCTCTTTAATTATTGACTAATCTGATGCCCCAGCTTAAATAACTTGCAGTATTAACAGTAGTAATAGTACTATGTAAACCTTAAGGTTCAGATGCATTCCTGCCATGGAATTATTGCCAATAATAATAGTATTGTACATTTACAAACTTCTGACTTAGTTGTACTAGTATAAAACAAAACAAGTCATCACCAAAAAGCTTTTAAAAAGTATTGAAAATTAACAAATGAACTAAATCTAATTTAAATTAACTGTACAGTACTTAACGACTCATCTTTTAATTAATTCACATTCTTTGTGTGTCGACACCCCTCCGGTCCAACACCAAGAGGCCAATTTCTAAATGGTTTCTGATACAAAGGTGAATAATACACATGTGAGGAAGCGAATTGTTTGCAATTTTCTGATTCTGTCAGCGAACAGTTAGCACAAGTTTGCTTTTGATGTTAGATTTGATGTTTGCGATATTTTACACATGCAGAAAAAATAACATTACTATTAACATTAATTTTCCCATTTTATAAACTTCTTCTAAAGCTGTCTAAGGTTTTAAAAATTGATTAAAACCCTTTTTGTAAACTTCTTCTAAAGCTGTCTAAGGTTTTAAAAATTGATTAAAAACCCTTTTTGTACTATTCTCATTTTGCTGTGCGACTGTTTTGTTGTACTTGTATGTCTGTTTGTCTGTTCATGTGGCATATCTTCAGTCTATCGCGAGAGGCAACTTCCTGTTCATGTGAGGCCTATTTTTGAGAAGGGATTTGGTTCTCAATTAATGCTACCACTAGGTGGTTCCACGAGACAACAGATGCTACTGTACATTGAGGACAAAGCCAAGAAGATTCTTGTGGTAGATGAATACAATGCTGTTATCAGGCATATTAAACAGGTATGCCACTTTGGGGTATGCGTAATGTATGAGTCAACTGTTCGCGAGCCTTTGGAAAATTAATTTTAGGAGAATGTTACTTTGCAGTATAATTATACCTAAACGAAGCTTGAGTGAAGCGAAGGGTTAGTTTTAGCAATAAGTAGCTATTTCTTACGTATTGCTGGCTAGTATATTTTCTGCACTTGGCAGAGTGGAACTGTTTCAGTACTGTTTGAAAACGTTTACAAGAAGGAAGTCAACGGTTTTTTTTCTTTTTATGAATGTCAAAATATGGAAAACGTATGGAAACCCATGCTCAGAAGCGAAGGGAACATTAAGCACTTAATGACTGGCCCCAAGGAAAACAGTGAGTTTTGTTTCCCCAAGACCCTCAATGTTCCCCTCGGGGAACATTGAGGGTCCATAAACTTGCAAAAAAAATGGAACTCGGCCAATATTTTTCCAGTATACGGATCTCACGCTAGTTCAATAACATCTATTTTTGCAATAATTTCTTGATAACTCCAAGTCGTTCGAAATGGAAATTGTGTGTCAACATTGCAGGAATAAAATTGGCATGAACGATGTGGTTGTTTAGGGGGAAAAAACGTCAGGCTCTCCCGTCCTCTACACAACCTCAAATTTGGTCAATTCACGTCCTTGTCCGGACGAAAACGCCAAAGAAATGTGCCGGAATGCAAAAAGCACGTAAGCCGCGGTAAGCAGGAGAACACGCGGACTTTAATATGCTAGCGGTCTTGCAAAACCTAAAATGCTATGCCGTTTCATTGTCATTCATAACAATAATCTTATTTAGAATTTCCTTTACTTGTTACAGAAATTGCTGACTTTTCTTTGAACTAGACCAAAAAGAGTTTTCCCTGTCTTTTCTCAAACTAGTTCCCCAAATTTTCAATGCAAGCAAATACATGTACGTTGCATTAGATTGAGAAAGTTACGTTGTTAATTGATGAATTTTTTTCTGTGTGAGTTCAGTTTTTACAATCATTGTTTTTGATATTGCAGTATCAAGAAGACTCAGATGTGGAGTCACTTGTGAATAAACTCCTTGCAATCTTGGATAAACCAGAAAAAGCTCTTTTGTTAAGAGATGTAAGGTATGAAATTAAAGGACGCCGAGTGTGTGTGTGTGTTCCGTTCAAATTCACGTTCCCTCAACCGCCGACGACACCAAGCTATATCGAAATGTCTCATCTCTAGAACACTGTGACCTCATACAAGACACTCTCTCAAATATGCATGACTGGTCGCAACGCAATAATATTAGATTTAATACGTCCAAATGTAAAGCACTAAGTGTCTAGGAAAAAGATCGCGATTGGTTTCGACTACACCCTTGATGACACAACCTTGACACGCGTCTCAGAAGAAAAAGATCTTGGCGTCATCATAACTAGTACCCTCTCTTCGAACTCACACATCCACACTATCACTGTGAAAGCAAACAAGCTTCTTGGTTTACTTAAACGGACATGTCCCCTGCTTATTGACGTCTCTGTTAGGTGATCCCTCTACTTGTCTTTGTTCAAGTCACAGCTGCGTTACGCCACCCAAGTCTGGTCGCCCGCTTACGTTATTCTGAATGCTAAGTGGAACAGGTGCAGAGACGTGCAAACAGGTGGATTTTACGCACGCGCAGAGGCGAGACGTCGTACAAGGAGCGGCTGACCATGCTAGACTTACTTCCACTCTATCTAGATCGCGAATTCAAAGACTTGGTCTTTTTATAAATGCCTTAACTGTAGTACTGATTTAGATGTCCTAAACTACGTATCTTTTAGTTTCCCACGGTCGTACAAGACGAAGTAACTCCTTTAATCTACGCACTCCTCTTTGCAAAACTTCCACTTTTCAGACCTCGTACTTAAACAGAATAGTTAAACTATGGAACTATGTTTGTAAGCCATCACCCCCAACCAGTTTTTCCTCGCCTACTGCCTTTCAACTTTTTGTCCGTAAATTAATGTGTTCTCTCCTGTCAAGGGTATATGAAATCAATTACCCCTGCACGTGGAGGCTGGTCCTTACGTGCCCATGCCACTCTTATTTATTTGTTTTTTTAATTAATGCTGGAGTATTCATTTTATTGTAACATAGGTTAGTCCCTTTGCACCTGTCCCTTTTGGGTTTTGCTCTGCCTTTTTTTTTGTCCTTTTCTTCGTTTCGTGTGTAGTATGATTGTGAATTTATCGATTATATATTATAAGAGCAGTACACAATAAAGCTAATTCAAGAAATAATAAATTTTAAAAACCCAAGTATTCTGTCCGGTTAACAAAAGTAAATTTCCTCGGATTTTTCTCGACACAGTCCTCATCATTATTTTGTGCTGAATTATATATTTTATTCCTGGAGAAGTTTTATGCCGGACAAACGGTTTCGATTACTTGGTGGCGAAGTGCAAACGATTTCTCAAAACTTTCTGACAGAAGCAAAGTGAAGTTATAAGGGAGCTTATTAAAGGGTGCGTTCGATTGACCCTATTCCGGAACAAGAATATGTGGAGTGATGATTCAAAACGGTATCACCCGTGTTTGGCGTTCTGAAGCAACAAGGATAATACTGAAAGATATGTTTAAAATAGCATTTTAGGAGGTGTTCGACAACTAACCCTAACCCTAACAATTTTAATGTGAATCTCCGTAAAAGCGAAGGATTTCTAACTTCAATTCCATGTATTCCCATAGGACGTTTTCAACCAATCTCTAGAGACACCAATATCAATAGAGAAATGTACGACTTCTGGGCCCGGTTGTTCGAAAGCCGATTAACTTAATCCAAAGATTAGCGTAAACTTTTGTTTCAAGTTTTAACTTTTTGGTAAAAGCTTATTTTGCTTATTTTTGTTTTTCAAGATTGACTTCTTCCAATGTAACGTTTTGCCGAATATCAGCGTTGAACAGCACTTGGGAGTAGAGAAATAGACTCCTTGGTTAATTTTTAATCTGGGATTAGCGTTAATCGGCTTTTGAACAACCGGGCCCTGGTGGACGAACAAAAGAAGCTAATGAGAGATCTTTTGTTTTCGTCGACCAAGGCGGCGATGACATCACGTGAAAATCTCCTATTCCGGAATATGGTCAATCGAACGCAACCTAAGCAAGGGCGACGACTGCGGCTACAGAACATTATCTAAGAATGTTATGTCCCGTTGTTGTAGTAATTTCGCGATCATTCCAAGACGTTCGGCATGGAAAGAAAGTGTGTATCAACATTCCAGAAACAAAATTGGTATGGACGATGTCGATTTTTTGTATTTAGGCGGACGATGTAGATGGTTGGAGAGAAAATTGAAAATTCCTCGTCGGGTGCTGACGTCCTCAACAAAACCTCAAATGTGGTCATTTAATTCACGTAACTGCTAGGACTAGTACGGTGAAGAAATGTATCAAAATGTAAAAGGCACGAGCGGAGCGTGGAGAAAGATGCCACAGGAACCCTAGGCTTTAGAACTGAAATAAAGGAATACGCACGGGGTTGGATCGGATTGACTGACTAGGGTTGTTCATTAAAAGTTCACATCAGAATTACTTGAAACGGCTCTTAAGGAAAACTTAGATCTATAGTTTGGTGTTGAGATGATGTATATTAAGCTTTAAGACCGGGTGCATGTTATCATTTAGGTGTATGGTCGTATTTTTTTTCGCCACAGGACGTTGATTTTACCGTACGATCTTGGAAGATTTGATGCCATGGTATCTGCTCATGAAAAAGAAGCCTTAGAATACCTGAGCGGATGTGTACCTGGTATGTATCAACAATTAACCTCCGATCTTATTTTCAGCAGGGTGACAGCGTGGCAACGTGGCCGTGTGGTTCAAGACCCGTGGTTCAACTTCTTTGCTGCGTTTGTAAATAGCCAACTGGTTTCCCTCCGGTCAGTTAGGATTGCTAAAATTGATCTTATCTTTTGCATTCTCATTGGCCCTGAAAAAACCACATGAGGAGTAGTCAGTCAAGTGGTTATTCTTATTGTTATCTCTCGCGAGGGGTGAGACTGACGGGCCCATCTCAGCGGTGGATTACACCAACAAAGTGGAGCTCAATTAACAGGCTAATAACATGGGTGACAAATTACTCCTTAATTTTGGCGCGAAATTTCAGCGTTAATTTATAATTTCACATGTGAAATTACATTGTTGCCATGGCAACTTTTCATATAGTGCTAAAATGGCGTCCAGGTTTGAAATTTAAGAAGTAATTCAGGGTTTTCTTTAAGGTTTCACGTAGCCGGAGTTTTTTTGCGAAGTAGACGGTTGTGGGTCCGGAGTACCCACACGATGGGCTTTAGCCCATCGCTTCTAGGGGGGTCCGGCATGCTCCCCCGGAAAATTTTTGAAAACTGAATGCCGGAAAATGCATTTCCTGACATTTTGAGCCATGAAACTCAAACATTAGAGGGATGAATCAAGCTGCAATTATACTATGAAAACCATGTTACTCAAAGAAAGACGAAGCGACATTTCAATAATACAACCCTATAAACAAAAAGTTGAGTGATATTTTTTGCATCTTTTTGGTGGTTTTGCTGGAGCTAACGAGCCTGGCAAATATTGCCACTTGACAACTTGTAAACATGGCACATACTTTGAAGGACTATAACAGCAAAGGCTTCTGATTGCTTGTTAAATTAAGAAGCTGATTGGAGGATACTAATTGGCCAATGGCGTAAAGGATGTTTCGATCCTGTTTAGGTGTGAAGATGACACACATTCGTTCCATTGTGTAATTAGCGGGAAAATATGCTTGCGGAACTTGGTTGTAGTAATTTCGAAAATTGAAAATCACTCGAGCGGTTTAAGAGTGATGTAGTTTTTTTTCCGAAGAGTTTAGGAGTTCCGTAAAGCAGTGAGAGTTGATCAAGAGTGACGTTGGATAAAGATCCGTTGTCATGTTGAAGCGCAGAGATGCCGTCGAGAGGAAGAGCACTTAAGCGGGCAAGTAGGATTTAACTCCGAGGAGCGTTACGTTCAAGTGTTTAAATAAAGTCTACGAGTCCTCAGCTTCTACGTTCGCTATAAATGATCAACTGAAAGGTTCGAAGTGAAAACGAAGGAGCGGTTAGTGAATGATCAGGGGCTAGTTTTGTTCCTCAGTTGAGTTGTGGTAAGAGATGCGTGAACGCAGGCTGAGCGTGTTGCTATAAGAACATCGTATGTAAATTTCCTTCTGGATTGAGAACAAACCTATTGAAAGTGTTTCTTTGTTTACAAGTTTTTTTATGATTGCGGCGTGATTAAAGGAAGTTTTGCGCGGACTAAAAAGTCCTTGAGTGATTTTTCCTTCCGGTAAGATACAGTCGGTGGCTGTTTAAAGATATGGAAATCCAATATGGCGGACAACAAATCATATTGTTCCTACTTTCCCGCCACCGCAGCAAGATTTTTTCAAAACGAAAGTCTCAAGCATAACGTTTTTAAACTGCCCTTGAGTCAGAAGTCTTTTATGTGTTTTCAGAAAAGATAGACACTGCAAATTTTTATTTGTATTGAGCCCAAGTAGTTTAGACCTCATAAACATCATCTCCTCAACATGTCTTGACTCTTCAAACAATGAAAGTAGCCGGCGAAACCTGACAGAGAAGCCGGCGAACTTCGCCGGCTGCCGGCTCTTATATACAACCCTGTAATTTGTCACCATGTTATTAATAGCTAATCAAATGGTATACCCGTGAAATAAGGGAATAATTTCCCTTGCGTTTTGTCCAAAATCAAGTAATTTCCCTCGCTTAAAGGCTCGGGAAATTATTTGAATTTGGACAAAACGCGCGTGAAATTATTCCTTAATTTCACGCGTCACCATTTGATTACCCATACTAATTTTCGTCAGCGGTGATACGAAACCATGGAATTATTTCGATGTCTATTAGGGACAATTGAAGTGCGAGGATCACTTTTTTCTTTTCGTCAAATACCAGTAAATATTAAATGTATAAATGATATGAAATGATCAAATGATTATTTTATGTTATCAATTTGCTTGAATTACTTAAAACTTTGATAGATTTGGGCGTTACAAATCCATTTCGCTAGTTTTACTGTCGTGGGTAACAACACTATGGGTTGTCAGCGATCGTATTGTTAAGAATTCTTTCGTGTGCACGCCTAGAATTATGTTAATGAACGACTGTATACTTCAAATATTCACTCATTTCATTTCATTTATCAAGTCCTTCACGGGAACAGATTAGCTCAACAAATTGACCTGCTCCCATCTGTTTGGCTTCATAGCTCAGTTGGTAGAACATTGCACCACCATCGCAGAGGTCATGGCTTCGAATCCCGTTGGGGACTCCTGAATTTTCAAGTGTCTTAAAAAAAGCGACAATTTCTTGAATTGTCCAGAAAAGTGCAAGGTTCACTTGCCTCAGTCGTCTATAACTCTCACCTCAAATATACACTCGTTTCATTTCAATGATTTCATGTGTCATGCACACGTACAAATTCATAGAAAATCCGCTATCGGTGTTACAATCTCCAATCTCGTTTCTTGTAGGTTCACCCACCATAATCCCCACTGTGGACGAAAAACCAAAAAGACAGCTTGTGGCTGCCATTCAAGGTATGTTTAACGGTTTACTCTTTATGGTAACCCAGCAAAATTGATGGCATTGTAAAGAGGAAAAATGTGAAAAGAAATTACATGCCGAATTATTTTTTGGTGGCTGTTTTATGAAGAATCTCCTTTCACTACAGGTGCCTCAAGGTTCAAGATAAGATATGACCTGTGTTGATGTTTACAAATCCTTTGAAGGAAATCACATCAAATCGATTGAACAATCGGGTAGACAACACTTATTTGACGCCACAACATTGTGCGGTTATTTTCCTGCAAAGTAATTGTAATTTTTGCCTCAGTTTGATTAAAGCAAGCCCGTTTATCTTCCATGCAAAAGAATACAATGCTAGAACCTTTTCCTGAACTTGGGCTGCATGTTGCGTTACTCTTACAATGAGAGACGTTTTTCCCCGCGCTCTATGCGGATTGCTTGTTTTTGTTTTGCGCTCTGATTGGCTCATCTGATACTCTGCGTCTGCTTGTGTCTAGTAAATCAATCAAAACTCGAAGTAATTACACATAGCCGACACAAAGCGCGGGAAATGTGCACGCGCAAGCCACGATTGATTTTGGTTTCACTTCTGATTGGTTGAAAAAATGGCGCGAGAACTTTGAACCAATCACTGAGTGAAGTAATGCAAAACCAACGCAATTCGCTAATTACTTTGGACACTCAATTGAAAACAATTATTGAAAACAACTCTACCAATGTGGAATGGAAGGTGTTACATCGTTGATTGCACTTATCGCCTGGTTTTAATCTTTTGTTTCCGCTGTTGTTTCTGCCTTGATTTTGGTGTTCTACTACCGTACAGCAAAATTTTCCCACGATAATTCTGTGAATTTTCTTCTTAAACCAAGTTCATTTCCTTCGATCACTGTCTTGACCAAAATCCATCAATTGTGAGTGCTCTCAATCTGTTTTCAGGTCAGTTTTATTTGTCATTTCGCCCTCGGTTTTATCTGTCTCTTCTGTGTCCTTGAAACTTTTTCTTTACAGTTAAATGTTTAGTGGTTACACAAGTCTTTCCTTGTCGTTTAAATTCCATTATTGACTCGTATAAAACGTTTGTACTTGTTGCGTGTTTTCTTAAGTGGCCTTTGCGGTTGACATATTTGTTTACGTTACTGTTGGTAGGATGTAGGGTTATTTTCGTGCTTCTTACGGAGCAAACATAATAACGAATTTTGGAGAGGTTGTCCCGGTGTGTTAAACTTAAGTCGTAGCAGCCGAAGTTTAGCCGTTAGCCGGCGTTTCTAAATCAGTCCATGTTATTTCGGGCAGCGTTTTGCTCGGCAAATCGTCATTTACATGGAAGATATTCGCTGCGCTCACTCGTGAAAATGTCAACACTCGAAGAGAAATTCTGTATCTCCAAGCGGTCATTAGGCTCGATTTCCAGCCGTTTTGGGAGTCCGGGTATCATCCTCCATGTAATATTCTGTTTGTAATGGTAATAGGACTGAGTGGAGTCCAATTCGGTCTGTAATCATACGAATGATAACAAAATCGGACGAACGCGCATAATCATAAAAATTACAATTTCCGAGAAAAGAAGAAGATCCAAGTTATGAAAGAAAGGGAAAATTTGCAATGAAAGACTGACAAAGGAGGTGTAAATTGTTTAATGTCGCTCTGAAAGAAAGAAAGAAAGAAAGAAAGAAAGAAAGCCTGTACACTGTTTCTATGGTGATTGAAACCAAGGTTGTGATTGTTTGATTTAAACTACAACTTTGAATGTGATTGGTTTATAATGTCCGATAACAAACTGTCCAATAACAAACTGTCCGATAACAATTTGGCAAGTGAATTAGTGGAATATTGGAGTTTTTTAAACCAATCACATTCGAGGAAATTGTAATTTTTATATTTAATTATATAAACACCAATGAAATACCGTCAAACCCTTCACTTTAATATGTTTTGTAATACCTGACGTAGAGCAACGACTCAATTAATAGTAACCATAGCGACGGTGATCTTTTTACCTGTGAAAAGATATATATGTTATTTGCCAGCTGGGAGGTCCGTATAGCGAAAAGCTGTGACTGAGGGCTTGAAAATGCTGCCCAAGGCCGCAGGCCGAGGGCAGCCTTTTCAAGACCGAGGTAGTGTGGCCCAGTGGTTAGGGCGCTTGCCTTGAGATCCGGAGATCCCGGGTTCAAGACCCGCTCTGACCACTCGTTGAATTTGATCCTGGTAGTCCCTGGTTCAACTTCCCAGCCGCACTTGTAAATAGCCAACTGGTTTGCCTCCAGCCAGTTAGGATTCTTAACAGTTGTTATTGTTCTGTTCTGTTCTGTCGTTTCGTTGTGTTTCATTGGCCCTGAAAAGCCCCTATGGGGAGCGGTCAATTAAGTATGTATTGTATTGTATTGTATTGACCCTCAACTGGTAAATAACTCATCTACATTTCTCCTCTCTCTCTCCCTTCCTCTCTGAAATCACTTTTTAAATTGTTGACTTGCACCGCTCATGATAGCGAATGCAGTATTAAAGCGACTAACAAAATGAAAGTTTCAAAGAGGAATATTTTTATTTGAATTTTATTTCCAAACCTCTTGTCTAATAAAAAGTAACTTCTGTATGTAAACGGATTCGGTGTCAAAAAAAAAGTTGGAAATTTAAGGTCATCAAAAAAAAAAAAAAGGTCATCACGTAAGCTCACGCAAATAAAGCCTGGTTTTCACTAGCGACACAAGCACAAACATAAGTAGCTTATGCCAGTGAAAACGAACGTCGACGTAAGCATTAAATAACAACCACTGCATCCGCCATTTTTTTCAAATGCTCAGACGCGGAGAATCTTGAACGAGTGCTTTAATAGGCCAGTTTCGTATTCTAACGGTTGGACTGGATCTAGCATGAAATGGAGGCTAATGCGGGCAAATTAATTTGCATTTGAAAAGATTTGCCCGCATTAGCCTCCATTTCATGCTAGATCCAGTCCAGCCGTGAGAATTCGAAAATGGTCTATTGGCCAGACGTAGCAAATTTCCTTGTGCTTATGCTGCGTTTCGTTTTCACACGACGCAAGCGAACGCAAGCATTAGTGCAAGCACAAGGAAAAGGAAATTTTTTATCCTTGTGCTTATGCTTGCGTGAACCCCGTTTTCACGGTGAAATAAGCGCTCTTACGCTTGGGCTTGTGCTTCCGTCGCTAGGAAAAACCAGGCTTAAGGCTAGGATTCCGTCCGCCGTGAGGGGGTCGAATGAGAAAATTCCGCCCGCTCGATCCCGAAACCAATCAGATTGCAGTATTTGTTGAATTCCACCCTCTCACGCACTGAGAAAAAAATAAAACATGTTATTTTCACGTGAAGATATCATGTTTTCGTGCGAAAGCTCACCTGTTATTTCCTTGGTGTTTATATAATAAATGTACTCATTACCCTTTTTGCTACGTGACACTGTAGTTTGAAAACTGCTTGCGAGAAGGTTTTTAAAAAAAGGTTGCTAAAGTAACTCTGAGACATATTTGGTTTTCACGCCTTTGTTTGCAGATAGTAGAGGAAGTTTCCAGCTTCGAACGAAAGAAGAAGTGGAAAAAATCAAACAAGAAAGAGAAGAGATGAATAAGAAACGAACTCAAACGGCTTGGTTGGGAGGCAGTATTTTGGATCGCAGCACAAGAAGTCCCGAAGCACACAATCTAAATACAATAATAACTTTGCCACCGAACTATCCTCAAGACACGACCCCTGTGAAAGATACGAGTGCGGCACCAAAGAATATTGCGCCCGCTTCATTTGCAGTTCCTGTCATCCAAGTAAATAATAATGAATCTAGATTGTCTAGACATGATGAAAATGACAATGAAAAATCCGCGAAAACACATTCGCTTTTGGTGCCGGATCGACTGTCGATGGAGTATAAGGAGGATGAAGAAGACGATAGCAGCCGTCCTTTGCTGAAATCTCCTACGGGTGGATTGTCCGTCACCCTTCCTTCCATCGCTTTTTCCAGGGAGTACTCGTCTGCTGTTACAATACTTCTTTCCAAGAAGAGAACAAGCTTAGGTAGGTTTTTGCATAGTTCATCTTATTTTTCATTCAGAGTATTCTTTGGCTTTTGATGGGCTGAGATTTCCCTGTCCGACAAAGTAACATCAAACCTTATTCGCTTTACATTCTGCTTTCCCAACGCAGATCATGTAACTTTTTAGATTCGATCTTTTGTCTTGTCCCTTGAGACAAGAGGGTTTTTGGAGCGTAAATGTCCCTCATTTGGCAATTTTTTGTTCACCGTCCGTCTGATGAGTGGAAACGGAGGGCTCTGGGGATGAGAATAGGATGCGCGCGAAAGATCTTTTTGGAATAGAGTGATAGCGTGGGTCGAGCTTCAGCGCGCGTGCGTTTATGGGATTATTTGGGGGATAATGGAATTAATCAAACATCCTGCATATGTTTAAACGTTATACTGGATTTGTGCATGTCATATGTGCTCGTGCTTGCATCGCGAGTTAAAACCAGGCTAAAAGGAAAATACTGTCTTGAGTATTTTTATTAAACTTGGGAAAACAAAATGAACAAGCCAATTGCGGTCTAACTTAAGTAAATCTTCCTGTAAGAGGAATTAAGCTTATTGAATGAACGGCGTCGGACCACGTCACGTAATTGTGGCAGTGGAACTTCTGAAATAGCTGAAAATGCAGTCCGGCAAATTTTGTCGTACGACTCGATCTCAAAATCATTTGTCGAGATCACATTGTTTGTGCTTCCCTCTTCTCCTCTAAACCTATTTGTGGATTTATAGAAACTTTATAAAACAATATTTAATTCGCACGATATAAAGAATTTATCAAATTTTGGATAAAATCCTCTGCGATCTGATTAATTCTTCACATCATTGTTGATTATTTCACGATAATTATCACTGTTTTATTTTTGCGAATCCATTTCAGGGATAAGTATTTCCGGGGGAAAAGGCTCCAAAACCCAACCGGAAGTAAGAGTGGAGAAAATCTTCCCAGGAGGCGCGGCTTCTGACGACGGACGGCTGAAGGTAGGATAACGTGAAAGGACTGGGACGAGTTTGATTTATGATTGTTGCGCAGATGTGGTGTTCGTAGTGGAAGAGTTAAGATCCTTCAAAGAGATGAGATCGAGCTCTCCTTGAAAGTGCGTTTTGTCGTTGAGATTTTTGTTTTCTGTATTTTTAGAGTGGTGACGAAATTCTATCTGTAGACGGCGAAAGCCTTCAAGATGTGACGCACGCGGAGGCTGTGGACATCATTAGAAGATCTTACAACAATAAATCAAAAGACGTGATGGAAATTGTGGTGATACCCAAACAATAACATACTGAGGCTAGATCATTAAATACTCTTCCACTCACATATGAATACCGTCAATTGTTGTATGCCTTGTTCTTCAAAGGGTACCGACACAAGAATAATGTACCGGGTATTCTATAATCTCTCCAGTAGTGAAGTAAATTACCAATCCAAGTCACACAGGCCGGTTAGCATAGGATGATCGGGAGTGCATTTAGTGATTTATTGGCACTCGTGATGTTTTGAAAGTTCTCAAAATTTGCGAAAAATTACAAGCGACCATAAATCAAGAATGCACAAGCATTCTTGAGTTATGTACTCAACAAAATTTCCCTGTGTTTCCATAGCAACGTTCGTGTTGCACTCCATAATCTATTTATATATTAGTCATTGACCAATTACAAACTTGATATTTAGTATAATAAGTATAGCGCGAGTACATTTCGTGATTTATGGGGTCGAATGATGTTTTGAAAGTTTTCAAAAGTGTGCGAGTGCAATTTGAGAACTATTAAAACATCACGAGTGTCCATAAATTTAAAAATACGAGCAAGTTCATACGATTTTATTATATACTCAACAAAATTATTCCATCGCTGTTTCCATAGCAACTTCCGTATTGCACTCTATGACCATTTTATGCATTCGTTATTGACCAATCAGAAACCCGATATTCTGTCGAGAATATAATAAGTATAGGTTATACCATAATGCAAACGTAGCACCTTTTAGATGCCGCGTGTAAGCCGATTGGCGCTCATCGAACTTCACGGCTTCGACCCTTAACCCAAAACATTTCAAACGCATTTCATAAGATAACAACTTCCAGAATTCACAAATCACTGTTAATTGTAAAATCGATGTTTGAATCTTTGCCTAAAAAGCTCAGGTAACATAGGTTAGGAGCATTTCGAAATTATATGTAATATGTTTAATATGATTTTGGAACTAAACAGTCGAAAGACAAATCTTTCTCAGTAACTTGTCACTTACCAGACACAGACACCTTAAAAGTGCTACTATGATCGAAAAATCACTTCCTTCTTTTCTTCATATGTTGAAAGTGTGTTTGAAGAACATTTTACCGGCTTTAATTAATTAAGCCGCGTACCCCCGCATTACATTCTTAAACTGGCGAGTCTTCGACGTCATTTTTTCCTCGATCCAGCTCTCTCAAGATTTTAAAGTTAGTAATGGCGGACTATCAAATAGAATAAATCCAGTAAAATAAACATGTATCTTTTTTATATCAATGTTTAAAACTTGGCCCACTTAGTGTTTAGTTAACATAGTTTTGAAATCCAAAGAAAAAGAAGAATTGATTTTTTCGTCACTTTAAGAGTTGCGTTTCGTGTTGTTTGTTGCGGTTGGGGATGTTGCAGTTTCTCGGATGCCTAATTTCGAAAGCGTGATAGCAAGAGTAGAGGATGAGGAGCAAGTTGCTCAGATAGTTTATTTTTTCTAAAAAGTGATCAATCTCGTCCCAGAGTCCGTTTTTCTTTTGGTCAGCACCAAGAACACGGAGTCTGGCCACTTCCAAGGCAGGACGTCCGCAAATCACGGACTTCCGGCTCGTCTACGCACGCTCAGAAATTTGAAACAACACTGATTGCCAACGGTTACAAAAATGGACCTTCACTGCGACTGCGCAGAAATTGGAAGTGGTCAGAGTCAGTGTTCTTGGTGCTGACCAAAAGAAAAGCGGACTTTGGGGACGAGATTGACAAGTTATAGTTTTAACTGTTACCTGTATAATATCTAAGAAGGTGTTTGTTTATGTTGGGTTTTAGCTTTATCGTTGCTTGAGTCTCGAGAGCCTTCGAATATGCTTTTCCACCTGACTCGATTGCGGTCTTATTGGTGTATGCATGCGCATGCTCGGTGGCAAATTAAAGTTGTAGTTCCTTTTTTCTCGAGTTT
>OX421445.1:63010615-63015615 GCA_949126865.1 Montipora capitata
AAACTGGTGATGCCATGCTTGGCATTTGTCACACCCAATCCAGTGGACCACTTTTACGTTCAAGGGTGGTTCCTCTTGCAAACATGTCATACAAGTGCTGTCTTCTTCTCCCTGAAAATGGGAAGCAACTGTTTATACGTAATTGATTCCCCTTCAACTATTTAGAAATAAAATATGTCTTACATTTTGACGTCTGTCTTTCTGTTTTTGCCCTTTATTCTTTTTCCGGGTTTCTGCTGCCTTTTTAGCCCCTTTCTTCCTATTGTCCTGAACCTCCTTCAAGTGCTGAAACCACATTTTCACCTGTGTAAAATAAAATTACTGATACTGATTCCAAAAATGGTAACAATATTTCCAGGTGATTTGATCAATATCATTCCCATCAGACCTACATTAAAATCATAAGTTATCTGGTCATTTACAATACTGTACTTGCTACAGAAACATTATTAACACAGTATTATTTTGTAACTTGCAGAGTACACACCTTGTCAGGGGGTAGAAGGGTCTTTAAGGAGGCTTGGTCGATTTTGTCCTCATCACCTTCACTGAAAATCTTCTTCAACACCTCAGTAGGGGGTGGAACGGACTGAAGCTGCTCAATCTCTCCTTTAAGAAATTTCTCAATCTGGAGACTTGGCAGGAGGTAGTGCCCAGCACATGCAGTTCCAACACAATCCTTGCAATTTGGACTGCCATATGGCCTTAAAATGAAATAAATTGTTTTCTTTTAGAGAAGAAATTCCAACGGAAAAATAAAAATAAACAGAAAACATGTACTAATCAACACTAATAATTATTGCATTTTTGCCAGAACATACCTTTCAATGTCTGGAACTGGCATGGGCAGAAAACTGACTGGAGGTCCCCCAGGGTACCACACAGGAAGTGCATCTGGAGGACCTCTTTGACATTCTGGGTGGATGCAATCCTTTTCGTAACAGCACACCAAGTGGAACACATATTTTGCAGGTAGTCCCTTGACCATGTGTTTGTTTCTAAGATTCCAAATTTCGTTGATGGTACGATATTCATCTGGATGAGTCTTTTTAAGACCCTCCTTCTCTTTTGTACTTCCCTTAATATAAATCTTGAACAAATCTCTTAGCTTTTGATTTTCATCCCCGTCACTCTGCGGACCCTTAAATAAGTGGATCTGTGTGTCCCCGCATGGGCAGCCATCTACCCTGCTGATATAAACATCAATCGCATCATTTAGGTTCTTACACAGTTTCTCATTGTCAACTTTGCCATTTTCCATACATGAACCATTCAGTGTAGAAGGTATATATAAATTTGTGTGACCTTGCGCTAGACAGCCGTTCTGCAGTTCAACACGGTTTCTATTGCTAGATCCTGCATCACGAGTTGTTACCAGCTGAACTATGGTTTCCTTCTGCATATGACGCTTTGTCCAGAAAAACTGGACCTCAACATGGCCTGGTCCCTCATCATTCCCACCATCAACTCGAATACATTCCATTTTCTTCCTTTCATCTGTGCTCTGATTTATGAATATGGACTCAAATGCTTCGGTCTGTTCAAGAAATTCGACATCTGATGCATGTTGGGCAGGATTCTTGCAGTGAACTGGTATTGCTTTTACAATCCCTGCACATTGTTCTGTTGTGGTCTTGGTTTCTGTGAAATTGTAACTTGTTGTTTGTAGAACAGCAGGATATTTTGTTACAAAATCTGTTTTGGTGGCAAGTGGAACATTTCCCTGGACACACAGTGTTGCATGCTTATTGTGTGTTGCATGGGTGTCCAAGCGGAAACCTGCCTGGTCATCTCTATTCAAAATTATCTTATCCGTTCCATCAGCATATTGGATGTAATCCAGCCCACGGTATAGTGCTGAGGACCAGTGCTGGTCAGGATTATATCTGATAGTAAAGCCTTTACGTGTACGTCTGCAGGTGACCCGTGCCACTCCCTTGTAATTTTGGGACGATTTCCTTCGTTTGTTTCGTGCCACACAAAGTTGCACCACTGTGCCATAGCTGAATGTGGTCTTGTAGGTTTTCTCTAGATGTTCTTTTATCCTTGAATAAGTCACTTTATTTCCAAGGCGCCTGTTTCCATCGAAGGTCAAGACCCCAGTCCTGCGCCATGCATCTGCCCCCACACCATTTTGCTTTACAAACTCTTCTACAGTCCGACCTATATCAGGATAATTTCTGAGAACTCTGCCTAGTTTTCTACTTCGTTTTCGTTTTAAGAGCCTCCTTTCAGTCATTTGTCTAACAAATTCTCTTCTTGATTTTCGGCGAACAGCCTTCACACGCTTCTCTAAGGCTGCTTTTGCAGCTGGCTGCATTATATCAGTAACAGCAGATAATGATTGAGCCTCTTGAATGCCTTCTTCTTCTGACTCACTTACAATCATATCGTCATCATTCAAATTATTCAATCTTTGATCTGTAAGATAGGCCTGTCTGCTTTGTTCTATTAGTTTCTCTACATGAAGGGATAGGTTCAAATATGGAAGTTGTCCACTAAAGTCTAAAAGAACCTGATCCAGTAAATGTTCTCCTTGATGCTGTGATAGCTTCTGTTTCAGCACCTCTGCGAAACAAAACCAGTTGAGCTGGCATTCTTGAAGTAGGTCCATTAGCTGGTGTGTATTTAAATACGTTTGTCCAGTTTCAGTCACCTGTTTGCAGAGATTTGGATCTTCTGGTAGCCTGAACTCGTGCATGGAACCAGCTTCCCCAGCTTGGTTAGTCGAACTCACATTACAGGTTTCTCCAGCAGTTTCCTGGTGTGCATTTAAACACGTTTGTACAGTTTCAGTCACTTGTTTACAGAGATTTGGATCTTCTGGTAGGCTGAACTCGTGCGTGGAACAGGCTTCCCCAGCTTGGTTAGTCTTACTCACATTACAGGCTTCTCTAGCAGTTTCCTCACAAACATTATCCTCAGAGTCAGAACAACTTTCTTCTGATTCGCTAGCATCATCATCACTGTCACTTTCAACTGAAATACCAAATGACCGTAAAATGGCATTCTCCTTTATTTGGGCTACAAATTCTATGCTTTCTCTGATCTCTTTTGCCTTTTCCATTGCTGATTCCACACGCTCCTGACGAGCCGTAAGATCTTGAAAACCGTAAAGGTTTCTCAGTTTTGTGGAAGAGAGACCTGATGCTTTTGAAATTGCAAATGTTAGTCGTTCCCGCTCTGCTTCTGACTCTGACAACTGGAATAGGTTTTTAATAGTTTCCTTTGAAAGACCTGCTGGTGCATTGTTACAGGGCTTGGCATGCAAGAGCTTCAGAAGCCCTCTTGCTGTTGCTAAATTTGAGTTCTTGTCGACTAGATACACAAGTTGTCCACCACATTCCTTATCTGCTATCTTAATAGCAGCCAATGGGATCTGCAGAAGTTTTCTCTTTGCGTGAGTACTTTTGTATGTATCCCCTGGATTAGAAATCGAAAATGCTCTATTAAGCCTCAAATATCCTTCTTTCTTGATTTCATTTCCAATTTCAATAAGAGATGCGCATTCAAGGCATGGCTGATGATGTTCTGTTGAGCAGATATGGTATTTGACTTCTAAATATTCCTTTAGGTTGAGCCCCTCAAAGACAGACACATCCAAGTCCTCATCTACTTTTTTGTACTTTGACAATGATTTGTTCGCCTTGAATGTTCTAATTTTCTCTTCCAGCCCTTTATCCTCACAAGGTTGAGCAACAAAGGGCTGCCCAGTCATAAAAAATTATCAATTGTGTCTTCTTTTTCTGCACATTCAGCCCTTTCAACATTATCACTCTCTTTCGCACTGGTTTCTACAGAGTCAGAAGGAGGCGGGCTATTTGCTGTACACCTCTCTTTGGAACTAGATGTGTTGGGAAGGGACTGGGCAGGCTGGGTCTGGGTTTCTTGCTTCTTGAGACGATTAAACAAGTTTGGGAGTGTTGTACTAGAACTTGTTTTTTTAGAATCTTTTGCAACAACACTTATCACTTCAACACTTTCATCAACTATCACTTTATCATTTTTTCCTTTGCTTTTTTTCTCCTTGGACTTTGATTTCTCATACCAAAGGGATTGGGATTGCTTCCGTTGTAATATCTTGAGTTCTTGTTTAAGTTCAAATGTCTCTTTACGCAGCTTAGATATTTCTCCAGTTAATTTATCACACAATTCCCAATTCTTACTATTCTTGGCCTTTCCAACCCGCTGCTCTTTGAAACGAATTTGTTCCTCTTTTGCTGAAATATCTTCATGAAGTAATTTACTGTAATCTGTGCGTTCATCTTTACTAGTCTTAACCCTTTTTTTCATTGGTTCATCACAATCATCATCTCTAGCCCTTGATTTCCCTTTTGCAAACTCATACCCATCATCTTTCACTTTCTTTCTGGAAAGGTCAAACAGCTTACCCCTGTCCAGTAATAGGGAATGATCCTGTTGGCAAAGCTCTAAAGCAGCTTTGTTTACTGCTTGTTGATAGTTGGACAAAGGTTTTCCTTTTGCACCAGTAAATATTTTTGACTTTTCTTCCACTTGTTTATCTGATGGTGACTGTTGTGGCTCCTGGGTAGAGAGAAAAATAATATAACTCTCTTGAGTATTGTGACAACCTCCCACCATGTATTCCACTCTGCTAGCCAAGCTAAATGCTTTAGTTGGAATAATTTACATGCACATTTACCTTTATGACAGGCCCTGCTTTCAGATTCCCATCCTTTATAATTATACTCCTCTGAGTTGAACCTTTTATGAAAGAAAAAAGTCTTTTAAAATTCCAATTGCAATATTCACAATATTATTTTAAAAGTCCAATTCATAAAAGGCAAGTGGCATTATCTGCAAAAAATTCTTTTAAAGAATCTACTATGGTTTGACACCAAATGGATCATGAAGAGATCATGAGTAAAGATTCAACATTGTTTAGATAAGAATTTTTATGTCAATAAAAATGTATAGCAGATAGGTACATTACCAGGTTCAGTTGATAGTTGTGGGTCTGAGCTACATGTACTAGTTCT
>OX421445.1:63018115-63038115 GCA_949126865.1 Montipora capitata
CCTTTGCCTGTGTGGGGTGGGGAAAATTGAGCTGGAAGAGTCATGTTTCAAATGATTTTTTTTGGGGCCCGAAGTCGCTAGCAGCCATAAAACGTGTTTGGACGAGATGGAAGAGTTTAAAGGAAGAGAGATAGCATTTGTTGGCAATTGGCTTACAAAAAAAGTTCTTTAAAAGTTGGGGACAGACAGACAGACAAATCTGACGACAGGGTAGGGCATTTGAACACTATTTTGGCCAGAGGGGCCGGGAATTTGAACGATCTGGTTGGGGGGGGGGGGGGGGGGGTAGGATGTTGAAGTTTTGAGTTGATCGGTGCATAAGGGGCACATTGGAAGCATAACGAGTCATGTTCACAAGCTTGTTTGGTGCACCAGTGGTTAAAAGGACAAAAAGTAATCATATAATAATAATGAGGATGATGATGATAACTATAATGATAATAATGAAGGCAATTTTACTGTCATGCAAATGAAATGTAGTTACTGGATTGTGACACTATTATCTGTAACCCTTTCATGGCGGCCTTGTTTTCAACAAAGCGACTGTGCAGTCCAGTTGCTAAGGTCAGAATGCACTAAGGTCAGAATGCACTAAGGATTTATTGTATTCTAGCTTCAAACTTAATTATGGCTTAGTTGTTGCTGGCAGGTTAATGCGATCCACAGCATTGGCATTTTTCCGTGTTTGAGAAACTTAAGGAACCTATCCAACCTTTGGTCAGCAGGGAATTCTATATTTCTTTCTGCCTCGGGTGGGGAATTGACTATCAAGTAAGAAATACCTCCCACTACCTGTTTTTTTTTTTTTCTGCTTTAAAGGCATTTCCGCAGAGTTCTGTTGAAGTCTCTTAACAAGAATTTGCTAGATGAGTTACACTATGTTCGTGAAGTTATACAAGAACAACCGAAAAACTACCAAGTGTGGTAAGTTTATTGACTGTTACAGAAATCCTTGCCAAGTCTTGAAAGTTGCCTTAAGGAGGCTCGAAAGGGTTTTTCGTTGCTATGGTGTTTGTGAAACGATGAAAGATACCGAAAAAGGATATTTCATAGTGTAGGCAAACTGTAAATATCTTTGCAACTCTATTGTTGGGTAATACTCTTAGGGCACTTATGACATCATATCAGTTACCATGGCAACACACCAGGTCCACAAAGAGGCCTTCTAAATTTCAGTTTTTGAAAATTACCTGAAAAACAAAGTCGATGACCTTCTGTTTTTATTTCTTTGTTGGAAATCTCCCTAAATTCTTTAACTTCTTAGAGAGTATGACAAAAAGTTATCTGGTAGAATTAAAGATACATCGAAAAAAGGCGTTTTATAGTTTACAGAAAATTGTACTGGATAACTTCCCCCGAAACTTTTTCATTTGAAGAGCCATCGTGAATGATACATGTACATGCATGCAAAAAATCAAGATAGGTCACCAAACAAAATTTTGAGATAAAGACAATTATTTTTTTTCCTAGGTTTTATTTCTGGTTCGTGCAATTTTACACCTATTTCCACTTCCGGTGTGTTGCATGTGCTAGTTTTGATAGAAATTTGATTCATTCAGCTCATGCGTTATTATTCAGCTGACATTATGGCATGTGTAGGTTACGTGTGCAGCTAAAAACCCTCAGCTATACAAAAAAAGAACATTCCTTTAACCCTTTGACGTCCAAACCGGCTGAAACCAGCCAGACTTTGTATTTTACTCTAACGCCAGACGATTTTACTCGTCAAAGGGGAAACCCCTGGGAGTCAATGGGTTAATCACTCACTGAAAAACTTTGTCCCCATTAAGGAGGCTCGAAAGGTTTTCTAGTAAACTCTTAATACCAGATAGCTGTATGGAACACTAGAAACTCTTGGCATTCACAGATATCATACAAAGACAGAATTTTTGCTCTGTCACAGTGAGAGTTGATCAGGTCAGCAATTGAACTTACATGTACTTCCTCCATTATTAATTTTTGTGGTAGTTAGATGAAAGTTTCAGGAGCATGAACAGATGTGTCTAAGTTACGTTTTTTATCATGGCAAACAGGTATCACAGAAAAGTCATAGTTGAATGGCTGAAAGATCCCAGTGCTGAGCTCCAGTTTACAGAGGAAATCTTACAACTTGATGCAAAGAATTACCATGCATGGCAGCACCGGCAGTGGGTCATCAAAGAATTTGGATTGTGGGAAAGAGAAATTGATTATGTAGATAAACTCTTGACGGAAGATCTCAGAAACAACTCCGCTTGGAATCAGAGATATTTTGTGATTTCCAAAACAACTGGTTTCACAGAAGATGTTGTGCATCAAGAGGTCCGGTTAGTAGCATTTTTATTTAGTTAAATGGGGGTTCCACCATTTTGTTGAAATATAACTTAATTATTTTGTATCCATTCAAGAAAGGAAAGGAACTTTATTTAAGTGTCTAGTCGTTCTAGCGCTGGAGCGCTAATTGGGGACACTGTAAACTGAAATGAACGATGAAAGTAAATCAAGTCAAATGTTGGTTTTTGAGGAGAGGGGAAACCGGAGTGCCCGGAGAAAACCTCTCGGTGCAGAGTAGAGAACCAACAAACTCAACCCACATGTGACACCGAGTCCGGGAATCGAACCCGGGCCACATTGTTGGGAGGCGAGTGCTCTCACCACTGTGCCATCCCTGCACCCCTATGCACCTTCAATTCAAGATAAGTTGAGTTGCCCAGTGGATGTATTCAGTCACACTGACATGTATTATAAAACAATCTAGTTGGATTATTCAAATCTGCATTTATGGGTCTTATTTTATACTTAGGTCTAGAGCAGGGTTAAAATGCACCTAACCTCAAAGAATTATTTTATTTTGCAAAAGTGAAATGTCTAATATACATGTACATTTCACCTTTGCTTCTCTAGATTTTACTTTTAATGTTCCTAATGAGGTATGAGAGAGTAACAAAGCTGGCATTCATTTGTCCCATTGCCAAGCTAGTAAGAGGTATGGGTCTATTCCTTGAATGACGTCAAGAACTAATTTACATTGCCAAAGTTCTTTCAAAACTACATAATGTAAAGTAGTTTATGACGTCATCGAAGGAATAGGCCCATGCCTCTCATTGCCTCGGCAGTGAACAAACAATTGCCAGCATCTTTCTCTTACTTACCTTATGAGGCACATTTAAAAAGGTAAATCTAGAGAAGCAAAGGTAAAATTTATTTGTTTGTTTGATATTTAACTTTTGTTTAAGTAAGGTCCACCTTAAAATTTGGTTCTCTGGGTATTTACAAGTCTTTTTTTGAACCAACACAGTGCATTCATGTTTCTATATACCGGGTACTGTAAAATCATTGCAATTATATTAATTTTTTCTTATTAATTCCTCTTAGATCAACTATGGATCTCATAAAGAAAGTACCAAACAATGAAAGTGCCTGGAATTACTTAAAAGGGTACGTTTTCCTCCAGTTAAATCCGTAAGGGTGTTCTTTATTTTTGCTCTGTCTGAAAATAGACACCCACACACATAATCTTGTTAGAACTGAAGCACAGTAACTGTTGACAGCTGTAACGATGACGAAAGATGTGATACTTGTAGCTAAGGCACAAGTCTCCACTGGCACACCTAATAATATTGTTAAGCCAAAATTCCAAAAGCCTAAAGTCAAACCCAAACTTTGAGCAATACATAAATTTTTCTTTTACTTAAAACATACAATTTAAAGCAATGCTGCACAACTTTTGCAATAAACTGTCACAGGCTGTACAATGTATGTGAAAATGGAGAGGAACAATACAAATACCTACTGAGAATTGTTTTTTATGCTTTCTACCCTAAATAACGTGGTTTTTGTGGAATCACCGAGAGTCCTAGTAGAAGCAAAGATTCCCATTTTGCTTGTAATATACATGTACCAGAAATTTTACAGTTACCAAATCAACACACAGCAAGATCAATACCAGTAAGTCTGATTGAAGTAGCCCTGTTACCAAGCATGACATTTGCTTTAACTTCTTATGTTTGTAGCGTCCTCTCGCAGACTGGTCTGAGTAAATACCCAGGTTTAAAAGATACCTTGTTGGAAATGTATGCTAATGGCATTGATTCTCTTTACTTGATGTCAACATTGATTGATATTTATGAGGAAGAGCTTCAGATTGGTCTTGCTGATGGAAACTGTTTGGAGCAAGCTTTGGAGGTAGAATAAACTCTAAACCTTTAAAAGCTACAGTGTATTTGTAGGAGATAAATTACATACATATAATTTAAACTAGAAACTCAAGCTTAAAACTTCGCTATAAAATTACAATGGTTTAAATGTACCTTTGAACCCAGGAACTCATAGAAAAAATATTTAGGTCCCGTCTAAAGAAGAACATGTACCGGTACATTGTAATAGTTGGTATGTGAGAGTGTTACTTTTTTAGCCTATAACAGGCTATACATTTTGTTATTGGAGATGTTTGGTTTGATTTGCTCTCACATATGCTCTCAGACTTAAATGGTACAGTACCGCTCAGAAATACGTTAACCAAAATATGCGCATAATACGCGTATATGTATACGCGTATGTGCGTATAACCATACGCGAGTACGCGTATGGTTATACGAACATACGCGTATATATATACGCGTAAATGCGTATACAGATATACGCGTCTGCCTCATTAGCTTGCTTATTGTTTTGCTTATTGTTCTAAACAATACACGTAGCTTGACAGCAATACAATAGTACATGACTACGAACTACATGACGAAGACGCACTTTCACAAACAGCTGTCGTGTTCGGAATACAAACCCACGCAAGGATGTTTATTTCATCGATAAACATGCAGTTCGGGTTCAGAGTTATTTTGTTTCACACTATTAAAAGAGAAAATAATGTACACATAAATACAGAATTAAAGTAATGTTTACAAAGATGCAAGTAAGCTATAATAAGGGTTATGGGTTACAAGAGAGTGGGGCGACCAAAGTAGCGAGTACTTTCGAGTAGGCGCTCATCGTGCTCACCTTCTTAAGGATAGACAAAGCTTAAATACGGGACCTAAATCTGGCTGTTGGGTTGATTCCGGCGCTAGTGTTCGTTGCAGTTCTTGGAAATTGTTTGATTGACCTCGCCTGTGATGCATAAACGAATACTATACTCGTTGCTTTTAAAGTTCATGGTGTTGCGTTTGCTGTCACGACTTTGTGCGTCCGTGCGTCGGCACGTGACGACAGATCCGTTTTGCATTTATGACGGTCTCGTCTTTTCATAAAAACTCTTTGATTCCACGAAAAGGCACACCATCAATAAACATGCAATTCTCGGAAATTGTTCGAGTTTACCTCGCGGAACACGTTCTACTCCTATTTGAAAGGTGTTGCATTACCTGTCACGACTTCCTCTTGATGTGAGTTGTATGCAAATTTTGATAGAACCGAATGATACGATACTAAAAAGATTGTGTCCCATTTGTGAGTTAGCCGCTTCTCTTCATAAAAAGTTTTTAATTCAATTCCCCTAGATCCCGAGAAAATTGGAAAGATCAGGGCTATTATATTTAAATTTTTTCCGTCATCGTTGGCCCAACAAGAACTTCTTTGGCGCGAATGCCGCAAAGCGATAGACGCTTATTTACGTAACAGAAGATTTCAGAGGCACGCGCTACTTAGAATTTAGAACAATTGCTTGTTTTCGTTCGCGCTACTTAGAATTTAGCTAGAACAATTGCTTGTTTTCGTTCGGCATATTTGTTTGTTTACTCTCAATTCTATTTGAATGTCTTCAATAAAACAAGATGGTGTGTTGTCATTTTCTTTGAATTTCACTAACTTGATTGGGCGCTGCAGTTTATGGGATCAGTAAAAAATTAAAGGCCGGTTTACACGGTGCGACTTGTCGGCCCGATTCTGTTGCTGCAACAGATTTTTTTACGTCGGGCCGATTTTTTTCAAAGCCACCGCCAAAAATCGGGCCGACAAGTCGCACCGTATAAACCGGCTACATTCCCTTCCAGACATAAAAAACAGTTTTTTTAAAAGTGGTTAGAATGAAATCTTTCAAGCTCTATTGAAAAGATGAGATTATGGTGAAATTACGACATAATAAGTCGTGTAGCATTATTTATCTTTGTTGTAGCTTAACAATTAAGTGGACATCAGAAATTTCTTTAAAATGCGACGTTATTTTCTAGGAATTAAAAGTTTTCCTTCTTCTTGGCGTTGATGAGCTTTCACAGATTTCTCGTACCCTGCGATCAGGCATTCTTTTTGTCCTGAGAGCGAAAGACGGCGACAGCGTAGGTAAACAAAAGAGGCAAAATTATTTTCATGGCGTGACTGATTTCTGAACAATCGGATCAATTTCAAACCGTGAATATTAGGTGCGGTTACACGGGGCACTTTTACCGTGGTAAATTGCCTTTTTACCACGGGAAACTGTATTTAGTAGTGTGACCGACGCTTCCCGAGGTAAATTTCCCGTGTTAAATATCCATGGATACGTCAAAAAGATCAGTGGAAGCGCCCATGACATTTAACGTGGGAAGTTGGAAGGGTGTTTTGATGCCCGAGGTACAAGAGCCAATCGCTATGCTGATGAAGTTGTGATTAAATTTCCCGCCAATGAATTGCGTGAGATTTCGTTTTACCTCGGTAATCTTCGTAACGTGTGACCCCTAGTTAACGCGGTGTACTAAAACTCAAGTGTGAGGCACCGCGGGATAATTTACCATGGGAAATGGCATTTACCATGGTGAGTGTAACCGCACCTATTATTTTTCACTCCCAATTTCACCGTGTGAATTTTTACCCTTAACTTCATGCCGTGAAAGTTTTCACCGAACATTCACCGATCATTAGTTTCACGCCAAGAGTGAAAGTTTCTTTTCGTAGAGTGACCACGGCATATTCACGCTGTGAAAATTGAAATTCATGCACCGCGACCGTGAAAAAATTTCACGGTTTTCAATGAAATCCATAAACCCCCTTTTTGCATGAAGGGCCACAAATGATACACATATTTAAATGCCAAACTTAAGACACATTTTTCTTTACATTCTGATTCATAAACATTGAATTACTTTTACTTGTTATCCAGTAAATTCGCGATGCGAAGCAACTTGCGCGTTTGTAACATGATAGCTTTTGGAGTATGTAAATTTTCTGTTATCGGCTCGTGGCTTTATTCAGATCCAAAAGTGCTTTGTTTTACACAACAATGCAACACAAAGGAAATTTATGGTACTGAATAACAAAGGAAAAGCAGACGCGCACGTATATGCATTCATACGCGTATGCGCGTATGAACATACGCGTATGTGCGTATACACTGCGTATGCGCAGTTAACGTATTTCTGAGCGGTACTGTATGGCCAAGGGGGATGTGAGCAAGTCAGGGAAAGCTATTTTCTTGAGATGGCCTTAAAAACTGCTCATTTTATAATCGGGTGTTTGTTTCACCAAATCTTGCACAGATTTCCAGCAAACTTCTAGCCTCTGTATGCAGGAGAGTTTTTAAAAAGCTGTTATGTATTTTCTGTTTTAGCTGTGCCAGAAACTGGCCACAGATGTTGACTACATCAGAAGAGAGTACTGGAATTACATTTCTCGCACACTGAAGAACAGATTTGGACAACCGTCACAATAACAAGCTCATTAGTAAAAGAATGGCCTTGTACAGTGTATCAACAAGTTTGTACGTTGAAGGCAAAGCTTTCCTACCAGAAACATCGGTTCCAGTTATCCAAGCTTTGAAAAACTGTAACCTAGCCTGAAAGTTGTTGGGGAAGTTCACCCCAGACTGATATTTTTAGTTATATCTTAAGATAAGATCTACAGCTTCTGCCAGGTCATTAACATATCCATTCGGTTTTATAGTGGGATGGTGTTCATCTTGAAGCCTAAGAAGAAAAGATATTCATCTAAAGACAAGTAATCAGCAAACTCATAGTTATTACATAATTTGATTATTGCTGGCTGTTGGACATTGTGGACAGCAATGTGTGTGGATCATGTTTATTACTGAGGATAACAAACTGAAAAATGTACATTAATGAGCCCTTTGTGATTCATCATCAAAGTGAGGAAACACCAAAGGCCTATGTACACATTTCAGTTTTTGGCAATTAAAAATGAGAGTACAAATTCAGAAGCACAGAAAAACAGGAAAACTCAGATGTTTTATTTTTCATGTTTAATCACTCACTCAAAAACTATGTCCCCATCAACTGTTTGACTCCCAAACTGGCCTGAACCGGTCAGTATTTTACTCTGTCTAATGCCAGATGATTTTACTTGTCAATGGGGAACTCCCGGGAGTGAATGGGTTAATCAAATATCAGGTGGTATGCATAAATTTGACCATGTCCCAACAAAAAAAATTCACCTAATTTACATACATAAGACAATTCAATATTTGAAATAACTTGATTGATAATGAAAGTCTGCTACCCTGAAAAGATTAAAATATGAGTTTAGATTAAACTGAATAGATTAAAAAGTAAGCGAATGATCTCTTTTCTGTGGCTGAGTGATCGGACATAGTTTCACAGCTTTTTCTGATGAAGCACCACGGCTTCCATGTCTGTGATGTAAACACAGTGTCTTCATCATACCTGAATTTTCCTGTTCTGACTTGAACTCCGCGAATGTTGCAGGCCTGAGCACCTCCCACGTCAGATACAATGTCATCACCTATCATAACTGCCTAGGAAAAGAACAGCTTGTAAATTTGCTGAATCTGTACTGAAATGTACACAATTTAATGTAAGCTTCAAGGTGTTGTCCGTCTTGCTAAGATTAAGCTCTCAAGGCAGCCATACTTTAAGCCCTTGGAGATGTGAAAAGCCATTTCTCAGCATTTTGTGAACCAAAATTTAATTATTTTGTGAAAAAGAGAGAGCTATGCAGAAATGCTTTAGTTAAGGTGTACATGTACACACAGTAAAATCTGTCTAACACCAGCCTCACTTTCACGAGTCAATGGGTTAACAAATAATTTAATTATTTATTAATTCTAATCAAGGTACACCTGTAAAACTCCTATTACTTATCCAATTAAAAAAACTGTAAGGCTGAAACCTGTTCAGTAGGACACTGGAGTTTAAGTCCCCAAAGCAGTTGTAAAGTGCTTTGAGATTGACAGATAAAAACTGATAAATACATCACATGTAATTGGATTTTTAAAGAAACCCTTCAAACTGCTACTTACATCCTCAGGGGAAACATTTATGTCAGCAAGAGCGGTAAGAAAGAAGCTTGCTGCTGGCTTCCCAAGGATCTCAGCTTTCACATCACACGCAAACTACAGCAACAACATAGGTTTAGGTAATTAATCAATTAATTAAATGGATAACAAGGAAAAACAACAACAAACAGTTCTCACTTCCAAAGCCTTGGTGTAAGGTCCTACATCCAATGTTAAATTTGATCCACTCTTGTAATAACGCCTAACAAAATTGACAGAAGTCCTGAAATTAAGGATTCCTAAACTTTCATGATTCTTTTGATTTGATTGTGGATAACAGAGATCATTGAATAAACAATGTACTTTGCTCTATGATTTTTGTTGTCTTTAATGCGATTTTCATAATTCTGCGAATCTTACCTTCAGCGCTAAGCGCCAAACTGCGTTTTGGCTTCCATCAATCAAATTTCCTAACATGGCCAGGAAGGTCGACTCCACCTCTGAAAAGTGAATTGGAGTTTTTATTTAGTTCACAGCTCGAATACCATTATGATATTCCATCGGCGTCGTTCGAATGTACTGTGGCAACCAAAGATGCTGATTGCATGCATCTTATTGATTTCATTTGATTGACCGGAGCCCAAACACTGTTTGGCCGTTGGCACTTGAAGATGAGATTCCGCATAATTATGAAAATCGTAGTTACTGAGACCTCAGCTAAATGGCAGCCAATGGCTGGTAAAGGGCAGGATAATGGTGGTCACAGAACAAGGCCAGTACATGTAAATATTGTCAAAGTGAAAATTAAGTGAGAGATTTACCCTCATATTTGAGTTTAACTCCAAACAGTAAAACTTGTATGGCAAAAAAAAATCTTTTTTTTCCCCTGAGCTACAGATATCAAGCAAATTCTCAAAAGAGGGAACAATGCTTGAATAAGAGAGTTTGTGCTTTGATTTATGATGAGGAGTAACCTGCCATTTCACAACAACACAAGACTATAAAATCTCTGTGATGACCCAGGTTACATGCTAAAGCGTAACACGTTGTTAACTTGGATTAAGCTATCAGTACCACAATCTAATCTGGCAGAAAGCTGCGTTTAAGTAAGACAATACCTCTGCATTGGCAAAGTCAACACAAAATGTGAACAAATTTTGTCATAATTATCTCTCAGAATCTAGGTACACCATACGAGAATTTTAGTAATGCTTTCTTTCACTCGGCCAATTTGCTTGTCCCTCACCCACACATCATAAATTTTAGCCTTGCTGTATGGGTCTGCATTTACAGCAATCCCTCTTGCTATGCATGTGTGTTTTTCCACAAATCCAATACGTCGGTAAAAAATGAAACAGTTGATTACGCTTCAAATAAAGAACATGGTACTCACCCATATCCAGTTGCCAAAAGAACAGGGTTTTCAGAATTAATGAGCACTCTAAAAGCTCTATTCATATTTTCATAAGAAAAATGTTCTTCTGCTCCACCAATCACAACACAGTTTGGTTCATGGCAATCCAATTCCTCAAACTCTGGAAGGCCTCCAGGGTGAATCAGCAAAAATGGACGGAGATTGCGTTCTTGAATAATCTTTCTTCCAATAGGACATGGGGAAAAAAGTTCACATGCTGACAGACTGAATCCTAAATGTCCTAGTTTGTTCACCAGCTGTTGTCTTGTGCACTGATCTTCATTTGTACAAAATCGCACCTTATATCCTGCTGCCTTAAGCCTTGTTTGAAATAAAAACATTTGGTTTTTAAGTGGGGCACCTAATAAGGCAGGGGGTAGGGGTGGGGATACCTGAGGGGGGGGGCAGTCTTGTGTCATTTTTATATGTGAGGTTAGCTTGATTTGAGGAACAAATTAATTAATCACTCACTGAAAAAACTATGTCCCCATTAAAGGGCCACCTAAAAGATCCCATTTTTTCAAGTCAAACACTGAAGTCATTCCTATGATGATCACTCTGATTTTTCCCCAAGCACCCTCAAAGATTCTGAAAGCTCTTCAAGACAGGTTGGGCAGGTAAAGCCCCCCCTTCCTCACCACCCCCAAACCTCTGGGGAGAGGGAGGCAGACCAGGAAGAAGCCATTAATTTTATTTTGTTTGAAATAATGAGAATGGCATCACAAAATGAAAATTTTTTTTTTGCCCAACCGACCTAGCCTAACTCAAAGCGGATATAGCCAGGCAAATAATAAGATCTCAATATTTGGAATTATTGAACATTCGCAACTTCTTGGAAGAAACATCCACTAGTGAGGTGAAATGGTCTTTCAAAACCCACTTTTTTACTGCTTCAACAGATCCTTGAATAGCGTCACCACTGCCTTCACCACTGTTGTAAAGAACTCCCGTAATATCAAGCAAAATTCCCTGGATTTTCTTGCTGAGCCAACCCGGTCTTTCATCTCCTTCTCCTCTTCCGGCTGCCATTGTTGGATAATTTACGAGCCCGGGTCGACTGCATCCGACAGGGCATCGACTGATCGTATGGCTCACGAAGGCGCTTACCTTCGGTTTACGACTAAACTCCAGAGTTCGAGCGCCACAACTCCCTCTAATTGGGTTAAGTTTTTTCTAGAAACTTCGCCGAACTTTCTTTGTGGAAACAAATATTTTCTTATTTCGTGTTGAAACACTCTGTTGGAACGCTCTTGGTATTTTCCCGCGCGCAGTTTTACTTTCCGTCACGCTAGCATGCAAAGATGCCTCTCCGAGACAAACAAGGAAGATTTTGTGGAACTCTTCAACTCAAGGAGCCCGACAATCATTGGGCACGAAAGTACTTTATTTTGGACGAAGGCAATTGCTTACTGCGATATTTTTCTCATTTGGAGGCCTCGGTAAGCCAGAAATTTCTATGTTTTATCGGGTTTTTCCAGCTTTGCTTTTCACGTTCATACCTATATATTGTAGCTGTTGATAGTGAAGCTCATCGAAATGTGAGAACTAGAACTTTATTGCATTAATTAACATGTTGGTTATCGATGTGCTACTTCCGTCTTTGCAAAATGTAAAGAAAAGTTGATTGTTAAAAGCTGACATTAACATTGGGAGTTTAGACCATCCACACAAAGACAGCTCGCTTCCACGCGTACGGGAACAGAAAATTGTTTGTCAAAAGAGCATCAGTTATCATCGTATTTCTTTCTTCTTTTTATTTGTGGTTGTTAAGTGAGTTATTTTTCATACCTGTGACAAGTCACTCAATGAAAGTCTTGTGTGTAAACACAAGATCAACACTTTTTGACTTAGGTCTTGGAACAGAACAAGGGGGCTAGGCTGGTTATCTGTATTATTTGACAAGCATTTAGTGACAAGAATACTTATTATCTGTTTACCATTTTGTTAATTCAACTACTTGGCTTGTTGTTAGGAGGAAGTTGTAGATTGGGAACAACATGATGGGGAAATCAACATAAGACTCATAACCAAGGTTTGATCATTTGAAAGTTTGATATTAACTTTTCATATTTAATTGGTTGGTTTAATTTCATTCACCTTTATCAATTTCATTAAGGAGTTCTGATGATACCGTAAATTCTGAAAATAAGCTCCCCCATGGATAAGCCCCTCAGACTTGTAATACAAAAACCCCTAGAGCTGTTAAATCGCCCCCAGGGGGCTTCCACTTGGAAATTGCCCTCTAATACAAAATGTTAGGGATACCTTACCTTTGAAGTGAGTATTGCTTTTTCAATAAAGTAATTTGCAGTTGTGTTTTAAGTTAGTGTGGCTGAGTTTTAGAAAGACCTACGTCCTCACAGCGAGTTTCAGTAAAAAGTTAAGCAAATTACTGAGTGACAATCACGTAAATTTCCTTCCAACTGTAAGCGACAACAAGTTGCAAAAGTAGTGGAGACACTTCACCTTCTTGGGGAGTTATTCATTTACCTATTATCTCTCACACTGCAGCCCCCTTCCTTATCAGTGTTGCTAGCAAGACAAAAAAATTGTTGCAAACTTAAACAGTCAACATTGAAAGGGGGAGAGGGGAAGTGAAGTGGGAAAGGTTTAAATTCTAGATAAGGCGGGTATTGGAAGCTAGAAAAGGTGTTTTTTAATGAAATTGTCTCAACAATTTTGCAACTTGTTGTAGCCCAATCAATTTTGAAAATAGCCAACTGGTTTGCCTCCAGCCAGTTGGGATTCTTAACAGTTGATGTTGTTGTTGTTGTTGTTGCTGTGTTCTGTCATTTCATTAATTGTGTTAAGTACCTTTGAGGAGCTGTCAATTAAGTGTGTATGTCTTGTAACTTTAAGTACAGTCACCACCCGGGGGCAGGGGATACTTCCTTATATGGCTACATCGGTATGTGGTCTGAAATAGGGTTTGGTTTGTTCACTCAAGTCTTGAATTGGGTATGTTTTTTAGAAGAAGCTTCTTCTTCATTATTAGGTGATTAAACTCATCACAAAGAGATGAGTGTGGAGAAGGTGCCTGTAAGGTCTGTGGGGGGGAGTCGCAAGCACATGCGAAGGGTAACCATGACAACCCTGTGAGCGGCAACCACCCAGGCACCGTCACCTTGAATACTCAGTGGAATGACTTACCAATACTTTAATACCCGAAGGGAAGGGAGGGACGGGAGCAAAGCTTTTCTCAGCAACTGTACACGTGGCACAACACGAGCAAAATGGTTGACGTCAATGGGGGAGCTGTAAATTTACTGAGGCCCTGCAAAACCCTAGGGGCCGCCTGCCTAACTTAAGGAAGAGACCGCTGGCCAGCATTGTCTTGAGTTTAACCTCGCCTAAATTACATTTAGCCCCATTTAAACTCATCACCAATAGATGAGTGTGGAGGTGCCTGTAAGGTCTGTGGGGAGCCGCAAGCACACTTGAAGGGTAACCATGACAACCCTGTGAGTGGCAACCACCAAAACTGAACTCCAAGGCATGCTTGGAGAACAAAGGGGCCCGCGAACAGGGAAAGGAAACGGGACCGAGTTCCCCCAAAAAACCCCCAAGCACCCACCCCAGACACCTCGGCTACGAACAAGAAAGAGCTACTCACCGCCAGCAAAGCCTAGGAAGCCTACCCCGGATCGTCGAACTTCAACGCGGTCATCCAGCAAATATGACTCAGAGCAGCCGCCGCAGCTACCACATGAGTCTGTGGATACCTGTCACTGCCGCGGGACAGGTCGGATGATTGAGGGTACTTATGCAAAGTGACCCAGAAAAGACAGCAATGCCGTGAAGCAACGGGCACTCACAGAGCATTGCAACGATGAAACAGAAAAACGTGTGAAAGGCCTAAACCCCTACCAGACTGAAGTCCGGAGGCCTAGCACCTAAGGAAGAGAAGCTGTCATGCCAACTGGCTAGAAAGCCAAGCCAGCGACTCGGATGGCATTCGGATGTACAACTGATAGGTGTCACTAGACCAGCGACCTAAAGCCTGAATGAGATGATCAGTGACTCCATTGCGAGCAGCCACCGTCGCCGCCCCAATACGAAAACTATGGCTTGAGAAGGAACCGGAGATACCAGCTGCAGACAGAATCCTACGAAGCCAATCAGAAAGAGCTGCCCGAGATAGAGGTCGACCACCTTGAAAAAGGAACAGAGGTCCTGCCCCCTTTCCCTGAACGTGTAGATAGGTGATAAGAAACTGTACAGCACAGAGCGGGGAATTGCCTCTACTGATGTGAATGAAGCACCCCTTGCGAAAGGGATCTGTCTTAGATGCCTTGAGGCGAACACGAAGCACGGTGGGTACTTCACAGGAGTCAAAAGCTATGTCTTTCAAGCTGAGATGAACATCTGGAGAAAAACTCGCCAAAGTTGGGATCATAAACTCGGCCGAGCATAGGAAACCAAAAAAGGCCAAATTGCAAGCAGCCCAAAACATGGTGTGATCGGGAATGTTCAAGCCCAAGGATTTAAAAATAATTAGCAATTTGCTATCAGTGACAGGGTGACGGGTTGCCCTGGAGTCGCCCCGGGAACATTTGACACCACGGAGAACCCGTTGCAACCTGAGACAGTTAACAAGAGGGTCAGCGAAGCCCTGCACGGACCGCAGACAAGTACACTTTAATTGTACATGTAGCATGACACACCGATTGAGCCAAGTGTGTGACGAACAAGCACAAAGTCCATTCATCAGCAGGGCACAGGGACCCGTGTGATCCAGGTTTTTCCAGCTGGGTACAAAACTCGATAAACCTCCTCTGACCAGAAGCATACACACCATGTAGGAACTACGAGTAGTCGGAGCTAGACCGTTGCAGAGGAAATGGTGGCATTGCACTTTGAGAGTGGACGGGTTAAGTCCTCCAAAAGTTGGATTGGCACTGGCACAGGGTACATCCGAGCCTCTGGAGCCATCTGTCGGAAGTCCTGCATCTGAAGTCGAGAGAGCACATCAGCAACCTTGTTAAGTACACCTGGTACACGCTCGGCTGTAAAAGTGAAGCTGAAACGTGCTGCTGCAGACAACAGCTTACCCAAAAGATACATTATACATGGAATCTTAGAGGTCCTAGACGAAAGGATGTGGACCACGGCTTCATTATCGAACCAAAACAAAATATGCTGGCGGAACCACTGAGGGCCCCAGACGTGAGATGCTATAATCACAGGAAACAGCTCCTTATAAGCAATGGACTGCTCGGATTGACAAGGCGCCCAAGCTCCACTAAACCACTCTCCTTTGAAGTAGGCCCCGAAACCCAGAGAGCCAGCAGCGTCGGAAATGACCTCCAAGTCAGGGGCAGCTGACAGGCCGGGTAAAGCCGAAAGCTCACCCCATGCCAGACGGAGAGAAATTCGTGCCACCACTGGAGGTCCAGATGGAATTCAGAGTTCAAACGAATGGGGTGGTCCCGGCATCAGAAACAGCATAGAAGGTATATCATCCGTTGAAGAAAGGTGTGCCCAGGCCAGACCACTTTTGCTGCGTGATGCAAATGGCCAACTGAGCCCAGGAACACCACCAACGGTGGCGCCAGGAGGCAATCATCTTCCTCAAAGCCATTAACTTTTCCTCTGGAAGACGTGTGTACTGCTCCACAGAATCTAACTCATTACCCAGGATGACCAGCCGAGTCGAAGGGCCAACACACTTGCCAGGGTGGGGAGGAAGACCTAATTTCTGGCAAACAGACAAGGCAGTTTGTAAATTGAAAGCACAGTGAGCGGAATTGGGTGGCCCTGTGGTAATAAAGTCATCAAGGTAGTGGAGCAGATCTGAGAGATGATGCCGATGCAGGAGGATCCATTCAACCATGTCTGCAACAGAACTGAAGATAAACAGAGCAGATCGGAGACCTGTACATCCGAGAGGGCTAAGTCAACAAAATACTTGCTTCTCCATTTTATGCCTAAGAGGAAGCGATCATCAGGGTGTGCGGCGATGTTGCGATACGCTGCTTCAAGGTCAAATTTTGCCATCAACGCCCCAGACCCATACTTAGAAGCCATGAGGATAATCTGATCGACCTTAATGTACTGCAAGGAAAACTCCTCGGGGGTTAATTAATGCCATTGTTAACACTGTAGCCGCTGGGGGAGGACAGATCAACAATAAGACGCCACTTCCCAGGCTGACCTCTTTTCGGAATGACCCCGAAGCTGCTAATATGTAAGTTTGGAAACGGTGGGGAAGCAAAGGGGCCCGCAACACGGTGAAGGGAAACCTTGTTAGCCAAGTAGTCATCTATTACCGACAGGTGTTGCCTAGCAGCGGGCTTGTCCGATTTAGCTGACTTAAGCCTTAAAGTAGGGTGAAACCCCAGCTGAAAGCCATGGCGAAGACCACCAATGACGTAGTACACAGCACTTTGATCAGGGTGCCCTGCCAATTCACGTGCAAATTCTTCCACCTTCAGGGGGCTTACCACCGATACCGGATGCAAGGACGGAAGAATTATGCAATGCACATAGTGGCAAATGTTCCACGAGATACAAACCACCAAACTCCCTGACAATCCCGTGGGCTCCCAATATGGTGGATGCGAGGAAGTGGAAGAACGTGCCGATAAGCCAGCAGCATGGAAATTAAACAGCTGCATGTTCATACACGACCAGTCGGTTAGCTGTGTAGCCGCCACGTGCTCCCAAAAGGCCTGGTCGTAGCCAAGCCAGACTTGACTGGTAAAGTGCCGATAGGTGCGAAGGATGAGTAATTGGTACTGCATCAAATCCTTCTACCGATGCGGGAAATACGAAACGAGAATCAAGCAGTAGATGGCAAATGCTTCAGACCAAGTCACTATGTCGTCGATGTGACGGCGAGGTTTCTTTGACTATGACATTAAGACTAAACGGCCATGCAGCAAGAGCTGGGGTTTAGGTTCCTTTAGCTGCAAATTGGCTGGGAGAAGTTCGCTCAGATTGATGTACTTCCTGGCCAAAATCTGCGAAACCAACTTAACAGGAACCAGAGAAAACCCGGGCCCAACTACGAAAGGTGTTGATCAACCAACAGTGAAGGTTGAACTGTGCCCACCACAGTGACATCGCGAGAAGCCCCAAATAAGGAACTTGCCAGGCTCATAGCAGATGAGGAGACGGACATCACGGGCTGGGAAAAAGTAGATATAAACAACGGCACAACAAAAGAAGAGAAAGGCCTACCTGGAGATGAAGTTCCCGGTAAACTCACAGAGGAAGGTGCACTTCCCACAGCACTAAATGAAGGAACGCCCCCAATGGCACCAACGAGTGGAGCAGATGAACTGAGCAAGGCGCTAGGAGACGAAACAACGGGCCCTGATGGAAGATCTTTCGCCCGTTCGGCCGCCAAAGCTGCTTGCACGGTCTGTTTGATGAGAGCAACCATGTTGGGAGAAATGGCAGCTCCCGAAGAAGCCACAGCTGGTCCCGGAGTCTACGAGCTTGAAGCTGGATAGACGGCTGCGACAAAGATTCAGCTGAAGAAGGCGATTCCTTAATACGGACTGCATACTGTTGTTCGTGGAGCGAGACGACATAGTGAACAAGGATAAGACAAAAACACTGGAAAAAACTCCACAACAACAGGCACAGAATTGATGAAGGAGGACGCAAATTCGAAGCAAAGCTTTTCTCAGCAACTGTACACGTGGCACAACACGAGCAAAATGGTTGACGTCAATGGGGGAGCTGTAAATTTACTGAGGCCCTGCAAAACCCTAGGGGCCGCCTAACTTAAGGAAGAGACCGCTGGCCAGGATTGTCTTGAGTTTAACCTCGCCTAAATTACATTTAGCCCCATTAAAACCATCAACAAAGCCCCCCTCAAATTATTAAGCCAACTGTGTAACAGCTGAAATAGGTCTGAAATAGGGTATCTAATTTTTGGTCAGGTCTGAAATAGGGTGCATGGGGAAAATCTCAGATTTTGGTCTGAAATAGGATAAGGGTTTCAGGAGGCGAGTCACACACCCCTACCTACCATGACAATGTAAGGTTGTTGAAATGTCAAGTGAAGTTTGATTTTGTTTGTGTGGGACAAGTTCTTTGGAATAGTGTGGATCCAGAGACCAAGAACTTGCATGGAGAGCACACATTTTTGATCTAAGATTCTTTTGAAGTTACAGGTGTATCTGAAGGGTCTCATATGGATGAAGTTACAAGTCTTGTAACTCTCTCCCATTTACTTCGTGAATAAAGTCAAAAGGGAAAGAAAATACATGTACAACAATTTTGAGATGTTAATTGTTGTTCTATATCAGTATGGATAATAAAAGTGAGATTTCAAATTGAACCCCTTCTTTTGGTATGATTTACATGTAGTGTGCAAATTTTTATGCAATCTTTCAATTTGCAAATATAGTTTGTCATTTTAATATCAGATTGAGGATAAATCAAGGAGTGATGACAGTGCAGTTCAAGATCAATATTTTGGTAAGAGTGAATGCCAGTTTCATGTTTATATTTTCTGCAGTAGAGCTTTGTGCATATAAATGATGTGTATTATGGTAATATCTTTTTATAGTTTTTAATCGATTTTTGCAATTGCGTAAAGAAGCCTGACAAATTTCATATCAGCAGTTCATATGTGATCCATTTCATATATCATTTCATCGTTGATTCATTCCTCAAGGGAACATTAGAACCCACAAATGACCAGCTCCCAAAGAACGTCAGTGGCTTCATAGCTCAGTTGGTTAGAGCATTGTACCAGTATCGTGAGGTCACAGGTTCAAACCCCGTTTAAGTCCTTAATTTTTAGGCTTCTTTACGCAATTGCAAAAATTGCATTCATAACTGCAAGGATCATAGCTTCACTTGAGTTCATATCCACAATTCATATTAATTTTGATCCATTTCATATCATTTCATGGTTTATAACTGTAGTACAATAGTTATTTTTTACCTATTATGGTATTTCATTGTAAATCTTTTCGTAATTCAGTCTACCCTGCAAGATACCAGTAATGAGATAATGAAATATCTATCTAATATCTGGTTTCTTCACTCAGGCAAACCTTATAAATTATATGGTCCTCAGAATAATTACGGTAGGAGTGTGGACTTGATAATTTGGATTGAATGTACAGTACATGACCGTTTTTGTTACTATTTTGACAGAAATTCAAACCTGCAAAGAGAGAATTTATTTGCGAGCAGATACCAAAGAAGGGACAGAAGAATGGATAAAAACACTGCGAAAAGCTGCAGTAAGTAGCTGTGCATGATAATGTACATTCTAATAATAATAATAATAATAATAATAATAATAATAATAATAATAATAATAATAATAATAATAATAATAATAATAATAATAATAATAATAATAATTTGTGTATATTAATAGTACAAATATGAAATTGTCAATTAAAATGAGTTCGGCAAGGTGGTCACCACTGCCAACCAAAGGAAATTAGGTTTCCTTTTACAGTAGTCAGTTACATG
>OX421445.1:63045615-63063115 GCA_949126865.1 Montipora capitata
TTCTGTCAACTTGAAAATACTATACAATGTCAGAATTGCAATCACCCATACCTCTTACTATTTTGAAGAATAAAGCCTATTTTATTTGAAATTACAGGGCTGAAAGCAACAGGGAACATATGTTTGAGGTTGTCACTCCTGGAAGAACATTCTTAATTCAGGTAAATTTTCACTTAATTAAACAGACAAAACTGGTAAGATAGTAAGATGAAAAGATGGTGTAAAGGGTTTTTCTGTAAAAGCCTTGACATCAATACTGAGTCCTTTAAATGTGAAGGGAGAGCATGCAAAACCAAATACTGCAATTCCCAGAAATTATGCCATTACCGGTATATTGATGGTAGACTGGCCAGCAGCGTCTCGTCTTCTAGCACTGGAGCACTAATTGGGGACACTGTAAACTGAAATCAACAAATTATATACATAAGTGTCATGGCATCCCACAAGCTCAAAATTTGCATAACACGAAAACACCAATGAAACATACATGTAGCACACAAATTACTAAGCCAGCAGGTTAATCACTGGTATAGAGCTCGTGAAGTGGCTGTTGTTCATTCCTACAGCTGTAGGCTCCTGAAAAGTGTTCTTCTGGCTACTGAAAATGCCATCTGCCCCAACCTGACTGGCTGGTGGTTTATTCCTTTAGAACATAACCTTGAGTCTATATTTATGATTGTTATGTATAGGGAAGCACAGCTGAGGAGATGAAATCTTGGATTGAAGCTATTAATGGCATTTCTCTTAGAGGAAGATCATCCAGTGAACCAGTATGCTACTATTAATTTCCTATTGTTGTAAATGGTTGAACCCAGGAGTCATATGATATCATCATTAGGTAAAGTATGATCGTCCGGGTGAGTTTAGTCCTGAGAAGGACTGTTTGAGATGACATTGACTGACGTTTTGACAACCTGAGCGGAAGTCATCTTCAGAGTCAAGTGATTTGTGTAAGGTCAGTAGATACTGTAAGAACTCCGGTCGTAGATGTCATTGGTCAACTTATTCGTTATGTTATTGGTCGACTGTCAGTTGAGCCTAGATGTAATTGGCTGGGAAGACTAAATGGTCACTGTGATAGGTGCGTTTCGATCTGTCTTTAGGTCTGAGGTCTGTACGTGTATCATAGAATACGTTGGGCAGTACTATGAGAGTAAATCAGTGTGTTGTTCGTCTGTTGATGTCGTCGGTGAGTCGTTTGTAGGGTGCGGGAAGTTGTAGGCATTGGTTTATTGGTGTCTGTTCTAAGCTAGTAAACCAGCTTTCCAGTACAATCTGTTGGTAGTAGTTAGTGTTGTAGGTAACACATGTACAGTGTAGCCGAGTCCCAGTCCATTCTGTTGTCTGTAACACCACGAATAAGTTGACCAATGACATCTACGACCGGAATTCTTATGGTATCTACTGTCTACTCATCTCAAACAGTCCTTCTCAGGACTACACTCACCCGGACGATTGTACTAAATACTTAATGATAATTTTCTTTTGCTTTACAATATTAAATCTAGCTGTCAGTATCACTTTTTTTTTTCTGTGATAATGTTCATTATTATTGCTTGTTACAGGATGTCTACATTTGATATTTGTTTCAGTTAGCATACAAATATTCAAGGCAACAGGAAGCAAAAGATCACCTTTTCTAGCCAGTCTTTTCATCCAATTGAATTCATTATTTTTTTGGGAAAAATTTGAAGCAGTTGACACCATTTGGTGGAGACAGGAAGAGATCTGTTAGGGAAGGGATCCCAGCATCACCACACAGAAAAAATCAGTGAAGCATTGTCTTGCTTCTACCCTAAGCTTGTCCATAAATTTCATCGAGCCACATTAATAACCAAAAATGCCAAAAATGTGGTGTACACAACAGTGACTTTGGTATTACAGTGTTATTTAATTTGAGCCCCTTCACAGTAAAATACATGAACCCTGATATAACCAACTAAGTTTCTTATTTCTACAGTAGGTACTTCATCAAATGAAGGTTCTCCTGTAGTCACTTCTTTTAAAGTGAAAAATGAAACCCTTTTTAAATTTCTGTATCACTCAATAGGTATAAATGTCATTAGCATTTTTAATTTTAATTTTTAGGAGCGCAGCAAGGTTCAGAATGGTGTAAATGGGACATTTGAAAATTATAAAGTAACCACTAACATCTGAATTGTCAGGATCAGACAGACCAGGATAGACAGTGGAAGAGATAGGGATAAAAAACTTTCAGCTGCCATGTACCAGGCCAGACAATCATTTTTTTGTAATATTGTGTGCTAAACAGTTAAAATTTAGGAAGTTGTATGAACAAGATCACCCTTAAATTCACTACGTTTTTAAAACTTACAAAGAGTTGTTCATAGTTCTTGAGAGGTATACCCATGGAATGAGATATCTAAAAATTCACAGGTATTCTTTTTTATACAAAGAAAAATGACAACAGGGTGCGACATACGGTACTTATCTCTTTTACAGAATGTAACAAATACGAAGGCCCCATTGAATAATAACAATTATAATTAGTGTGTTTGGTGAAATACTGACCAGTATGAAGCTTACAGGCTTGTATATAATGAAAGGTTGCTTTGTTTTACTAAACAAAACATGCCACACAAAATTAATAGTACTGTTTTCTCACACGGTATTAAAGTAAGTTGTGTTTGGGGTGCTTTTGCTTGAAAAGAAGAATAGCCCTTTTCAATCCAGCATTGGGTTTGTATAATTATTGTGTTTATATAATCCACCAAAGGAGATAAAAGTAGAAAGTATTTGGAACTGTTTTATAAAAAAGGGTGGCTGCCAGTGCTTGCCTACTCTAGTTTCAAGTAAGGAAAGAAAAAAATGGCATGTAGAAAATTGGCCGATGGTTTGAGATGAGTGCATTTTTACCAAACTATTTAACAAAAAAAAAAGGCTTCCTCAAGTAAGCCAGTAGGATAGTTTGTATGGATTGAGTAAAAATATTAAAAGGGTAGCTTAGCCAAAATAAAACCTAAGTAATGCTTTCAATCCTGAGAGCGAGACTTTGCTGTCTAGTGCTAGACAATTTTACTCAGCATTGGAGGTTTAGGGATTGGGTTAATGGGACATTAACGCATTGACTCCTGAGGGTTCCCCATTGACGAGTAAAATCGTCTCGCGTTAGACAGAGTAAAATACTAAGTCTGGTCTGTTTAGGTGTCAAAGGGTTAATATTATTTTTTCCTGACTAGATCAAAATAATGTATTTTTTACCAGGAATAATGGAGCTGTTTTGTATAATCATTATGTTAAATATTTAGCTGAAGTTACTGTTTTATCATCATGAGGCACTTCATTACCGTATTTTCGTAATCTGCAACAACAACAATTATTGGGAAATTTTTATTTTTAGATTAATTTTACATTTTTTATCCCTTTGGGAATGAAATATTCATTGCTACGTTTTTTCTTACATGGAGTTTATGATGGCAGCCATGTCACAAGTACTGTTGCATGCAGCAGAATATTTTATGTCTTGTTTCAACTTCAGCCATGTTTTTGTAGAGCAGTGCAAAGTAGGCTGCATCCTGCAGCACAACCTGCAAACATTATTGTGTGGAGTGGCTTCACACTCGGCAAATGCAGAGATCCAATAAAGGTCTCATAAAACAACAATGGCTAGGAAAATGGCGATCCTGCAAAGTAACAAGTTTAACCCAGAGAAAAAGAGATTTGCTACACATGCAACACCCACTTTGTACTTGTCTTTGCCTTACTCTGCAAAAGAGTATCAATTTCAGCTTTTTTGCAACTATGGGAGCTCACAACAGAGAATAATAAATAATATTATTCATTCGCTATCTTTATTTCAAAACCTTTTCTGGATCAGTCCAGTTAAAAGAATAATGATGCTTCCTCTCTATTGCACAATGTGAATATTAAAGATGGAATAATCACTAAATATTTAAAGTGTACAATAGTACCAAATTATACTTTGTTAATGCTGCCCCTGTTGCTTAAACTCCATCTTATCTCTATCAAGTTCTGTACTATAATATTTATGCCGCTTGTTTTTCCACTTCAATTTATTACCCAAGCGCAAAAACTGTCTAAATCTGTAACGTAGAGGTATTTATCAGACAGTGATATCGTAGTACATGGTAGACATAACTTATTTGGTTCAAGGCAGTTTTTTGGGGTACTTAATTAAGAAACCACTGGTAATTGGGAAATAACTACCGGGTATTATTTTTTTTATTTTATATGAATTTGAAGCCTCACAGTGAACACTATCCTAGACATATGTACATAATGACGAGCAAAACTGCATAGACCTTTCAATCCCAAGAATGTTAATTGTGTGTTTTCATTCTTGACAATAATAATTATTATTATTGTCAATGGGGGACCACTTCACAAAAGCACAGCTATAACTGTTACTGGGCATTGCTGGTTATGAGGACCTAATCTTCACTAAAATGTATTATTATTATTTAAATGTAGTTTAATCTGAATTAAATAAAATGAGGTAAAAACATATGAGTTATGAGAAGTGTATGCTGTCACATCTTTTTTGATTTTGAGTGATTGCTCCCTGTCCATTCCAAATCAGCATGTCTGTTAAAAACCTCGTTGCATTTAAGAAACATTACTGGAAGTATTTTTTCATAACAAGGTATCTTCTCCACGTGAATCTTCCTATATGACTGACTGAACTCTGTTCTGGATAATTGGTGCAACAAGCTTCTTTCTTAAATTCTGGCAAAGCAACATCATTGAAAAATGACATTCCATTAACAAATAATGAATTCTTTGCATTTGTCAGAGTTCATGTCAAGTAGGTCATCTCCTGTCAATAGCTTGCAATCTTCTGTGTAGAAAGAGTGACTTCAGAATGTTCTTTGGGAGTGTTGCAAGTTGTTTTTGGAGAGAAGAATAGTACTTCACGACTGCATCAGCACACAACCTGTAAAAGTGGAACAAGTCATGATCAGCTTGTTCTATAAGCAAGACTTAAAAAACTTAAAAGAAAATAACAGCAAGCTCAAGCTATTTTGCTACAAATAACGCAATTTCAGAGTATGTACATTTCCTAGCCTGCAAGTTTCCACTAGGGTTTCATGCATGATTTAATTCGGGCAAAGAGGTGGATGCAAGTGGTGAGCAGATTGGGGCTGTAATGATCGAACAACTATATTCACCTCAGTCACAGTTGGTGGCTAGCGGTGGATATTACCGAGCCGCACAGCATTAATACCTAATTATACTAAGATAGTGAGATAATATACAACAAAAAGATGCTTTTAACTCAATTATTCCGGACCTGCAACAATTGTGCAATGTTTTCGAGCACAAGTCCCGCCAAGGTGCTCGGAGGTGAATAGCAAAGGATATTTAGAGTTTGGGTAGCCAATCAGAGTGTGCCTATCCACTGTTTTAGTATATACTACTAATAAATTATCATCGAACCTTACTCCAAAAGTCTCAAAAATACTTTGGTATCAATGGAAACTAACCACACCATTACTGCACTGAAGGATTTTTTTGCTGTGGGGGGAGGGGGGACTCCCGTATAAAAAGGACTGGGGTGCTTGTCGTACCTTTTAGGGGTTAAAAAAGCAGATTGGTGTTCAGCCTCAAAAGGTCCACAGCAGGAGCCTTTATAGCGGTACCTGGTATTGAGCCCGAAAATTATGACAGGACCCATTTGACAATTATTTATTTTTAACTTTGTCTAATTAAAACAGTGACCCATAATTTGGTACCTCTTACCCGTCCTTTTTTATTTAACCCCCCCCCCCCAAACCCCCCAACCTCTCCCAGGCTTTTTTTGCTTATGGTAAGATGGAGGCAGTAGACAATGTAGTGTCAGATCATACAAGAAATCTTGTATATTTCAGTTGTTAACTACATTACAATAGAATTACAGAATTCCATATATTTATTTTATCCTCACAGGAAAAACTATTCATTGGAAAACACAGTGACTGCCTGCCAGTGTGTCTATAATAAGTGTGTCTATAATAAAGGTCCTCACCGATTTAGAGGCTGGGGAGTGAATCTGAAAATCAAAACACTGGAAGTGTGTCCCTGAAAAACATCAAATATTTCTGTAAGTGGCTAAATGCAAGTGGGAGTGGCTACTTACAACATGAAAGACTCCACAAGAATCATAAGCATTAAGACTCAATGTTTCACATAAAACCAATTAGGGTTATCTTTTCCTTCCTCAAAATAAATTATTATTATTATTATTATTGTTGTTGTTATTATTATTATTATTATTATTATTATTATTATTATTATTATTATTATTATTATTATATCTCACAATACACACAATCTGGTTGGTGAATTTAGTAGTCCATATTACAGAGTATGGCCTGCTTAACTTCAAGATGACCTTTCTTGTGTGATTTTGAGTACCCAAGAATATATTATACATGTAAGTTATTTGCCAGCTCAGACCAAGGCCAAAGTCTTTTGCTATACAGACTGACCCTAAGCTGGTAAATAACTTAACTTCCTCTCTGAAATCACTTTTTTAATTGTTGACTCACACCACGCTTGATAGCGAATGCAGTAAAAGCGACTTACAAACTGAATGTTTCAAAGAGAAATAATTTTATTAGAATTCTATTTCCACACCTCTTGTCTAATAAAAATCTGTTTTGAAACACTTACTTCAATCTATATGTAAACGCACTTGCTGTCAAAAAATGGAAATTTAAGGTTATTACACAAGTTCACACAACCAGGGCTAGGATTCCTCCCAGGTTGGCTGGCAAGATAAAAAATTTCTGCACCCTCGCGCATTGAGAAAAAAATAAAACAAAATAATATCTTACAGACCTTGGGTGGTACTAGAAGTTGCAGCTCCCCCTTTTTGCAAGATCAGTAATATTTAAGGCCTATTCTGCCTGAGGTGAACTGGAAAAGGCAGGCCATAACTTACAGTACAACCTCCAAACTTGCACAATAGACGTATGATGTATTTACCGGCTCTTCCCCTAACACTGATGAAGTACAACCTCCATAAATCACAACTTCTCCAGGTACAGTTGTGTGACAAGCGGTGTGCCACATACGAGTCATTGGCACACTAAAAATTAGAAACAGAAATTGATAAGCTTTTTGTAATAGGAAAATTATTGGCCTGTTTACTACTTATAAATCATTCATCTGGTATCCTCACGATCAAATAGGCAGACTTTGGACAATTGATGTAATAATAACATTGTGACTACATAGGAAAAGCAGATAATCAAAAAATAATGATATAGATCTGGCTTGCAAATAGAGACTGAATTGCTGAGGGGGCAGCCCAATGAGGTCAGACAAAAGGAGCTGTACATGTGCTGCCGACCTTGGAACACAGCACCACAGCCAGATGGAATAAGCTGAGAGTTGATATCGCTGAGAAAGTAAATCCAGCTTACCCAGAGAAAACCCTTGGGAGTAAGAATAAGATTGACAAAATCTCAGTTCGAATACGAGCTCAAAATTCAAGCCCTCCTTCTCTTCTTTTAGTTTCAAGATGTTACAGCCAAGAGCAAAATCTCGATTTTAATTTGAGAACACTACAAAACACAGATCAAGTCAAATTTAAATGTTCGTTCTTGAGACAGGAACCAAAGCACCCAGAGGGAAAAATCTCCCAGAGCAGAGTGGGGAATCGACAAACGCAACCCAAGTATACATGTCACCGGGTCCAGGAATCAATCCTGAGTGAAACACATTAATGGAAGTCATTTTGTTGCTCTCACCGCTGCACCTTTCCTGCTCCTGGTCTGTAACAAAGTTTCACACAGTCAGGGCACGATGGTCAAATTGAAAACGTGGGACTACAATGAAGGTCATAAATGTTGGGACCCTTAATTAATTTAACACATTTCAGACTCATTTGCTTCCTCACTCTGGACACTGTGCAATGTTGCATTCCTCATAGATATGGAAGGTCCAAAATGTTTCAACATATTGTTAGGGTGGGGGAGAGTGGAAAAAGACATCAATACAGTATGGAGCATTAGAAGAAGAGATTTATCAAATTACTGGTAGTTTTTTTATTCTTGCACCTGTTTCACCAGTGTCGCAAGGACTTTTTTACGCCATTGACGCTTTAAAGCTAATTATGCAGACTTTGAGTCAGCATATGTAGTTGAGCCAACAGTACAGTATGTTGCCCAGTTTCCGGCCACTTTAGTTTGTAATCGCCCTAACTTCTTGTTTATGCACGGAAACTTTCTCATTTTTCTACAAGAGACAGTTCATTTACTTACCTTTAAAATAAACGGAGATCGGCTGCCCACCTCAAGTACTAAAGAAATTATGTCATTTTTTGCAAAAGTAGTAAGTTGCCCAGTTTCCGGCCAGCGAGTCCAGTTTCCGGCCATCAATAGAAAGCAGAAATTTCATTCAATCCGCTCGACTAAACGGACTTCCAAGGCTATCTCGATGTGGCTTAGCGACTGTACTTTATGGGATTAGAGCAAATTGGTTACTTAGGGGTGTATGGTAGGGCATAGATAGCTGCTAACTATGGGTAGGGTATAACCTTGACAAAGCCCGCATGATATTCTCTGGGAAGAGGCACGGGCAATTAACACAGCACATCTGAGTTAATATGTACCTCATTACGCCATGCTTGCTTAAGCTATGTACATTTCATTAATTTCTCGAGTAGTAAGTTATAAAATTTCATTAATTCAAATAAGTTTTAAACAATCTATCTGTGAGTGCAGATCAGTGGCCGGAAACTGGCGTAGTATGCGAAAATTTAGACTTCTGACGTTCGCAAACAGCTAAGTTCTAGCTTATGATGACAGGTCCCTTAATTACTTCCATCTTCAATGTAAATTCTTTCAAAAAATTATCAAGCTCCGTGAACTATTTCCTATTAAATGAGTTATTTATTTACGTACGGTAGCTTCGCTGTGCAGTGAAAAGGCCAAAAATTAGCCGGTAAGATTTTACTCACTTGAACAAAATACCTTCTTGTTCGCTCGTTTCTCAACCAAAAAGCCCGCCTAAACCATCAGTTGATAGCGGAGATGTTCGTTTTTTTCCAACGGATCGCTTCGGTGGACGAAGAGTTAAAATCCCATCAAAAATAACCGAGTTTACCTTTTTTTGGCTGGAAACTGGTACCGGCCGGAAACTGGGCAACACACTGTATAGGCTTGAAAGACAACCCTACAAACCTTTGGAATGATGGCACTTGCAGTTGAAACCACATCATTGTTGAAGTATCCAGGATGTAAGAATCACCTGAAAGTTGGGGAGTCAACACAAACTATTTCTTTTTTTACCAAATTTACATTTTACATCAATGATCATTTAATTTACCTCTCTTCGCTGACAAACAATGGCAACATTATTTGAGGAACTTACCTAGGGCATCCTCCTCATTACTGAAGCCACCATAAAGAAACAAATGTCTGTCACTCACAGAAGAGAGTGTGTGCCATGTTCTACCTTGAGGAACACTTCCTGTGGTACCAATTCTGACAAAAAATTACAATAACCAATTAAACCCACTATACTAATAAATTCTGGTTCGTAGCCAACTTTTGTTTTTCTGAATAAATCTGCAGTACATGGACAGGAAAGCTCCTGATTCCCATTTTGTCCTTTAGCAGATCGATGCGTGTGCACTTCTTCATTAAGATTAACAGGTTTGGAGTTTGATTTGCGATTGGAATGTGGCCCACTGTTTGATTATTCCTTGAAAAAAGGCTTATCATGGTTTTACATAAGGGTCATCATTATTATCATCATTTATAATAAGAATCAAAAATTATAGTAAATAGTGCTCACCTGTCACTCCACTCAAAAAAATCCAAGTTTAGGGAATGCAGATCATTCCATCGCTGTTCCTGTTTGAAAGGGTATCAATGAGAGTGTGCTCACTTTTGTGCCGATGAGGTTGATCAAAGTAAAATGCCAAACTGGTGCTCCTCCTGTTAAATTTATTTATACACACTCAGGCCTAGCCTTCTCCAAACCACCTTCAATCTCTCACATACAAAGTATTACAGTACCACCACTAAATTAATAAGGCAAGTACCAAAGTGTGATATTTCAACTGCAAAACCCATCACCCTGGTGACACAATGATATGGTCTAACTAGCCCAACAAAATAGATTTTACACACCTTCCTTTGAAAATGATCCAGCAAGTCCTCATAAGACGATGTCAGAAATCAATTTTTAAGATAATTACAAAAAAAGAGACTAAAATATTCACACTAAAAGCCTGATTCTTTTTTCAGACCATATTAAGCACCCAAAAAATTCATTAACTGGAAAAGGAAATGTAATTGACAAAAACAACCAAAACTCCAAAACGTTTGACTGAGATGACCACTGACATTAGCACATGCATGTACATGTCATGCACATGCTTTGACAATTTGTACTTTTGAACCCTCATCTGACAGGAATCATCAACATGGTACAGTTGTACTTCAATTGTAATCAGTGGTTATATTAGATATCTGCACCTGTTGCAGATAGTTCAGTACTTAGGATTCTGTGTTTTGGTGTGTGTATTGAAATAATAATTATTTATAGCAGCGTTATTAAAGTTATGATGACCTTAGGGTAATAATTAATTAATATTAATTAATAATTAACCCATTGACTGCTGGAAATGAGCCTTAATAGATTTTACTTGTCACGACGATACTTGTCAATGGGGGAGGGGGGTCAGGAGTCAATGGGTTAACGAATAATTAATTATTGTTATTCCATAATTTGGGTTGCATAATAAGTTATCATAAATATGTTGAAACAAGTTGAAAATGAAAACTTAGGACCCAATTTATATTTTGAAATAAAAACTAGCGCTAAGAAGTCACGACGTTTCGACCTCTCCAAGGTCATTTTCAAGTGAGTAAGTTTTCTAAATTTTCCAAATTAGCATAAATATGTTGAAACAAGTTGAAAATGACCTCGGAGAGGTCGAAACGTTGTGACTTCTTAGCGTGAGTTTTTATTTCAAAATATAAAATTAATTGGGTCCTAAGTTTTCATTTTCAACTTATAATAAGTTAATACATGTAATGTTCAAATACTACCATGTGTCTTCCTCCAAAGATATATGCAACATTTCCAAGTTTAGCAGCTGCCTGCGCTGCTCGTGGAGTGGGAGCTCTACCCTACAAGAGTAAAAAAAGAGCTGATCCTGATAAAATGCAGTTCGTATCATTACTCTGTTACACAACAAAACAATAGTGCGCAATTCTCAAAATGAGATCAACTTTGCTTCACAAAATACAGATCTACGAGAAAACTATAAAAATGTCCAAGACATGATACAAATCTCTAATTAATAGGTGAATTAATTCAATAGGAAGACAAAGAAAATTATGGAGACAGCCAATGTTTAAATAAACTTGCTTTTAGACAATCTTCAGGCTCCACTTAAATTCATGGAAGAAAGAATTTGATTTGAAATTATGTAAAAGAGAATTTTATAAACAAGGAGAACACAACAGAGAATGAAATAATGATTATGTTATCTCCTACAAATTTCCCAAATGATAATGTTAGAAATACACATCAGGTTAGTACCCATATTAGCATAATGCTTCGTCCATGACTGTGATGCAGGCACCCGAGGTATCTGCTAGACGTACCTTAGTTTTCGGTTGACTCCATGTCAAATCATTGGTATCCAGAATATACAAATGATTATTCCAGCCTCTTTTAGCCTAAAGAATCACTATTAAGTTAGAAAAATATTTTTTAACATTGACTCAACAAATCGTAATATTATTATTGCATATTAGAGCAATTTTCAATTGAGTGTCGTAAAACCAAAACCAATGTAATTACTTTAGCCAATCAGAGACGACAGAGACAATCCGGTAATCCAATCAAAACTGGAAGTAATTACTCGTAGCCGACACAAAGCACGGGAAAATGTGCATGCACGAGTCATGATTGGTTTTGGTTTCACTTCTGATTGGTTGAAAAAGTGGCGCGAGAACTTTGAACCAATCACTGAGTGAACTAATCATAAACCAAAGCAATTTGCTAATTACTTTCGACACTCAATTGAAAACCACTCTAATAATTAGCAATATTTTTTGGTAAAAGTTACCTAAATTGCATAAAAGGTAAAAACCACACCTAATTGTAGGTCTGGGTTGGAAATCATAAAGTTGCATGATTACAACAAGGACAACTACACAAATGGCAATTTACAATCAAAAAGTCAATAATTATTTCACAAAGCCTACTACTTTCCAATTAATTGACAAAATGGATCAACCTTCTGCAAACATTGCTTGATCAACTATAATTATTTTAATGTTACATGTAGTTAAAGGGCACTTTGCACAAAATAGCTTCACTGGTCAAAGGCCATGAATGAACTGCAGGGACAGCAAAGTGGCTTCCCCACAGAAATAAAACAAACTTCAAGATGTTTTGACAGTCCAGAGTTTCTTTTGCCCAATCATTATTTCGATCTGCAGCCATATTTGCTTTCAATGCAACTCCAGTTCCTTTACATTTATGAGATGGCTGCTGCTGGAAGACAACAATGTTATTTTTGGACACATTCTTTTTATGTAAAAAATTTTATAGCAAGGGCAAAATAACTTTAAGATTCATGATAGCACTTGAGTGTGTGGGTGAGTGTAAAGTTCTAGGGGGCTGTTTTTTGCCATACCACTTTTTAACAACCTGAGCACCAGGATGTCATATCCAGGGTCAAGATCACTATTATTAGAGCTCAAGTTGTTAAGACATCTGTTAAAGACAAGAGTCCTTCGCAGGACTTCATTTACCCCCACACAGCTACCTTATCTTTGTTAAACTGCATTTAACTGCATCAAAACCTTTTCAAGAGTTACATAAGAGTGGTCTTACTGGCAGATACTCCTCTTCACTGTTGGTGTTCATTGTAAAATATCCATTGAATTGATCCACTGCTGTAGGGTCTGGAGCAGTACCATATCCACCAAAATACACAATCCTACATAAACATTAAAACTGGCCATTTTCAGTCATCAGTTCATCTTTGTCCTGGGTTCAATTGGGGAGGAGCGGTGGCCTCATGGTCAGTGTGCTCGACTCCGGATCGAGTGGTCCAGGTTCGGGTCCTGGCCGGGGACATTGTGTTGTGTTCTTGGGCAAGACACTTTACTCTCACGGTGCCTCTCTCCACCAAGGTGTATAAATGGGTACCGGCGAATCTAATGTTGTCGGTAACCCTGCGATGGACTAGCATTCCATCCAGGGGGAAGTAGAAATACTCCTAGTCGCTTCATGCTACAGAAACCGGAGATAAGAGCCGGCCTGATGGGCCTTCTAGGCTCGTAGCAGACTTTTCCTTTACCCCTGGGTTCAATGCCTGGACTCCGGGTGTCTCTCTTCTCTGCGTCCTTTGTTGTTGACGAGAAAGACTCTCCTGCATGGTTCAGGCTGGTCACGTGTCTCCCAAAATCTGGGAGATTGACCAAATGACTGTGTGTGTTAGCAGAGGGGTGGAAATGTAAGTCTTGTCATCATTAACATGCATTTGATTTTCTGGCGAGATGACCATCAACAAAACGTTTCACAGCAAGGTATTTTACGTACTACACATATAGAATTCGCCGCGAAAGGCTTAAAGTTGTGATCAAATCAATCTGATGCAACAGAAAATATACTTGTGTAATTCGAGTTTCACCCGTGTGAAGGTTCAGATTCAAGGTCACTGAGTGTACATGTAAGAAAGAATGCTAATAGTTTGTGACAATTTTAATGAAACGAAAGTGCAAGAAAACAAGCGAAACGTTTATCCATAGGGAGACAAACAGGTTCAGCGATCAGCCGCTGTCATGTTTTACCTTTATGCCATGTATCGGTATTGACCTCAGATCAACTGTATGAACATGTGCAGGCATTTCATTTTGTTCTTTCAAATTGATTTTTGTTTTTCTTTTGAATGTTACCCCATTCACCACTAAACCAGCCTAAACGGGCCATACTTTACTGGCCATGCATATTTTACTCTAACGCCAGGCGATTTTACTCATCAATGAAGAACCCCCAGGAGTCAATGGGTTAAGCATTGAAGTGATCCCTAAGTCGCAAGCTTGTACAGAAAGTAGACAGTTTCAGCTTTTTACATTTCAACAACTCTTTGCAAAATATTTTTTACAAACTGAACACAGCTTGGCATTTAATTTATAACAAATCTTATTCTTAGCCCCGGTAAAACAAAAGAAACATTAATTTTTATCAAGCAAAGTGTTATGTGTACAAGAGCCATAAATTAAGGCAATTACTACCTATGGAAAATATCAATAAATATAATCTTAATAAGCATAAATATAAAGCCCCGGTAGCTCGCACCAACCGGGCAAAGAATTCGTTCATCCTGTCCATGTGTGGATGATATAGCTAGTATCCACCGACATGGCCAGGGGGGACGTCTTCTTTGTCCTGGATGGTGTTGGTGAACATATGGAATACCTTATGTTTTCTTTTTTTAAATTGTATTTGTAATAATAGATAGTTTTATAATTATATATATTTTAAAGAGAAATTATGTAATTCAGCCAGTCAGCTGCAAATAATTTTTAATAAACTACTAATATATTAATATATTATATATATTATTATGATAGTGTACATTCTGTAGAAGCAACCTTAGCTTATAACAAAATCAATTGTTTTTTTGTGAATGTGTATGTCAGCTTGACATCACGCAAAGGCTCTTGCTTTTAGCTTGACTACTTTTGTGGGAATTCATCTCCTGTGGGAAAATAACATCAGCTCTTTTGATACTTACACTCATTGTTATTTATTTCGAAAAATACCTTGTCAATTGAATACACTTTTGACCAATAGCGGGATGAAGATATAACGAAAACTCTACCTTTGTGGGAATAATATTTTCAAGGAGAGCCATGTGACCAGCCTGAGCAAGGGTCTTTCCCCTCAACGACAAAAGAGGCAGAGAAGAGAGACCCTGGAAATGAGGTTGATAAGTGGGTTCAATTTGTTGAGTTCGGTACTCTGCTGTATCATTGTTTTTTTAAAAGTTTATTTCATTTTAAGTCAACTTAGGAGGACCCTTTTGTAGGGTGAAGTAGGTACAGTATTCTCAATAAAGATTATTATGATTATTATTCAAAATATTATTATTATTATTGTTATTATTATTATTATTATTATTATTATTATTATTATTATTATTATTGATTTGATGCTGAAAGTGAAGATGGATGTGAGTGTGGTTGGGATAGTGATGTTACAGAGTAAGAGACTGTGGCTGAAAAAGACAAGCCTGAGAGTAAGGTACTGTGGATTTCATGGTTGTTGAAGGTGTGGGGTGGCATGTGGAGAGAAGGTGGTGGTCAAGGGTACCTATTGACAGGAAGGGTTGTTGTGGAGAAGTTAGTGATTTTTCTTAAGATGATGGTCTTAGAGTTCTAAGCATTAATGAGAAGGAGGTACATCAGAGGATTAGAACAGTCTTTGGTAGTGAGTGCTGGATTGGCTCAGAGGTTCCTGGTTTGAAGGCTTGATCAGGATAGGGGAGGTGAAGGTTGTGGAAGGACATCATGCACAATCGTGGGAAGGATGGGATGTCGGTGTCAGAGATCAATAGGCTTTTGTATACTGGGTCGTATTTAGTTGAAGACAGGTTGGGAATGATGGGAAAGAAGAATTTACGTACATGTAACAATGTTTCGAGAAGAAGAAACCCACGTGAAAAGAAGGACTGAGAAGAGAATGGTACAATGGTGGAAAGATTTGACCAAGGGTTGAGGAGACGAGGAAGGGGACTGTGCTTGGGAGGAAAGTGATGGATCGGTTGAATAGGAGTATCAGGTTGTTGAGAAGCTACAATTGTAGCTAGGGACAATTGCAGTGAGCTTGTTTTTGAAGACTGAGGAAGATCTAGCCTGGGAGCATGGAGATTCGGTGGTTTGTAGACAAGTATACAAAGGTTAGATAGAACATTTCATTCAAGGATAACCAGAGAAAGTTGTAGAAGGAGTTGGGGGACAAGGCAAACTTGGGGCCGACCCAAGCCACAAGAACACGGGAGGCAACGAGGTTCCAGAGTGGTATTTGGTCAGTGGAGAAGAGGCATAACAAAAACAATAGTCGGTTGGACAAGATGAGAAACAGGATGAGCAGCAAGAGGAGGTGAAGATTACTGTTCAGGATGGGGAAAATGGCATTCAGGAGATGGCAAATTGGAAGACTCTGGGACCTCTTCTACAGTGCAAATGTACATATTACCCGCCTAGATTAGCCTTTGCTATTTGCTGGCAAATGTATTTCTTTCTTATTGTATTAATTTTATAAGAGTTAGAGTATTTTTAAATACACTTTGAAACTCTGAAACCGGATGGTGTAAGGAAGGGGGTTTTGGTTTAAGAGGTTTATGTCCTTAAATGGATTGATTTACGAGAGTTTGCAGGGTAATTGTTTGGACAGTAGGGTGGTGCAGAAGTGGATGGTAAAAGGGGAGGACAGTGTTGATACCGAAGGATTGTGTGAAGGGACCTGTGGCTAGCAATTATTGCATGTTTGCCATTGATGTGGAAGCCACTCACTGGGATCTTGCTTGCGAAGTTCATGGACATTTGCAGGGCATTTCCAGATGTGGTGATGAGCAGAAGGGGTGTAGGTACGGGGGTGTAGCGTCCATTACGCAAATATGCACGTGCGTACTTGAGAACTTCAAAAGCTTTCATGAGGGACACTAACGATTTCCTCAATTATTTACCAAAGACAGTACCTGAAAGTACAATTATGTTAGTCTCCTTTGACATACAAGCCCTCTGAGGCCCCCACACAGTGTCAGTCTCATCACCAGTCCCCATTTCCGGATTATTTTTGAAGAAAAGGTTATGATGATGATTTTATCACAGCTTTTGCGACGTCTTGCCGTTTGATTAAAAAAAACCCTGATTGTGTTGTAGCTTGCTGAAAACTCTAAAGATGGGTAAAATAAACAACTGACTCGTAAATAGTCTGAAACAGCATTTGTGAGATCATAAATTTAAAAATTTTCTGGTGGAGCATGCCACCAGACCCTCCTGCTTTGGAGTCGGCGCCCGAGACATTATATTCTTCATGTGCTTACACCTTCAAAATCTCACGTTACGCCCCTGAGGTAGAGGTGGTGGGGTATGAAGGATAAGATGTTGATATATCGACAAGATAGTGTGAGGGGAGCTCGAGGCTGGAATGCTTCAATCAAGTAAACATGATCAGGTCAAACCACAAGGTATTACTTACGAATCACGGTGCGTCCAACAAGAGAGTTTGTCTCTTTCTGAAGGAGGATTTCCTTTGATCTGGTTGGTCAGATCCTTCCATTTAAAAGTTCTTAGATTCAGCACATAAACCTACCATTAAACAAAACAGGCCTTTTAAAACAAATTTTTAAATACTGATTGACTTCTGGTGCCCAAACCCAAGAAAAGTTGAAAAAACTCACAGTTGAAGAAGGTCCATCATTGCGATATCCAGCAAAAATATACATAGAATTACCAACAACACAAGCTGATGAGCCTGACGTGGGAGGTGGTAC
>OX421445.1:63068115-63080615 GCA_949126865.1 Montipora capitata
ACGAGGGCTTAGGCTTAATCAACAAATTATTGCTATATTGACTGTGAGTCCATTGACTCATGACTCATGACTCATTCACTCATTGACTCAATTGACTCATAAAACATGCGTTCTCATCAAACTCAACCCTAAGGTTAGCATTTTTGTAAAGGTTTAGGTTGTTTCAGCTATGGTAACCTTTACCCCTATCCCCACCCCCTGCCCCTCGCCCCTCACCCCCACCCCTGGAATAGTGAATAGTGATGCCATAAAAACATAAAACGTGTAGTGATAATCATTATTGAGGACTTAACCTAATTGACACAAAATAATGAACCCACACAAGCTTCCCTTTCCCCCAATGGAAAAATAAAAAATATACAATACATCAGTACTGCATGAACCATTACGAGTTACGTAAGTATGCAATTGTATTAAAAGGTTTTAAAATTTGTTGATTGAAAATATATTCTTCAACAACCCTAACATTCATTTTATCACTAAAGACTTGGAAAACTGGAAAAACAAAGCTATTGTTTTCAGAAATTCCACATCAAAGCTAATATTTTCATAATAACATAAACCACTGCCCAAAGTAATATCTTTATGCAAATTATACGTACGTACTCTATTATAGCCTCCCCAAACCACTATGTAGCCGTCATAATGGACAGCAACATGGCCACTCCTTTCTTTTGGCTTCACCGTACCATTGACGGACGGGAAAACAAATGTCATTTCTCAATAATATTAAAATTCTCGTTCAAAAAAATATTCTAAAAGAAACATTTGCACGAACTTTGTGAGTTCTTACATCAAGTACTTGGCTGATGCGATGCCCCCAATTTACCTTGGGAAAAGTTTTCATTCCCACGTGATTTAGCATGTTGCATTTCATTGGTTCGTTCAAATTTGGCTCGGAAATCCAAATCGAACGAGTTCACGGACCGAGTACGAGGTTAGAGGAACAGACAACAGACAGTGTGATTTCAATAGTGTTTGGTCTTTCTGAAGTAACTTATTTGAAAAACTGATTCCGGAAAAAGGCATAAATTATTTGAGATTGTGAGATCGAGATGGTCAAAGGCAAAGCACCCCAGGAAAAGAACATTCAAGTGGTTGTCCGGTGTCGGTAAGATTGGATGCTAGCTGTTCACAAAAAAAATGTGAAGATTTGCTGTAGATTTTACTCGTTGATCGATCAATGAAATTAGAAAAGAGTACGTCAGGGGAGGGTGCCCTGATTTGCGTTCAGACTTTTCAGATATTTTAACATCTAAAATGAGTTGTTGATCAATTAATCTTGGTGGCTTCATTTCGCAAATTAGACCTGCCGAGTACATGTACGTTTGTACCAACCGCTTCCAGAGAGTAATTGCCAAGTTTCATCCAGTAAGAACGTTATGTACAATCGTTTGTGTTCGTTTAATTAAAGATCGATGCAGAGAGCGTCGCTATATACCTTTTCTTTTCGAAAGATCTAGAGTTTAAAAGTCCCAACTGCATACCCGGTTTCCGGTATTTTGCGATCGCGAACCTTTGGGTATTACTAGTTATAAATTATCATGATATCCAAATTACGGAGTTTTGATGTTTGAGTTGCTGAATTCAAATGCCTCTATGTATTTTAAACTTTTCTTAAGATTGTATACAGCTTTCAGTTACTGGTAGTTATCTAGAGGGCAAAATAAAAATGCTCTGGCCTTTGATCAAATTTGCCTCTGATCACAGGGCGCTTTCCTTTTGTCAGAACTGGCCGGCCAGACCCATCACTTTGCAAAGAAAATGCAACCATTTGAAGGAACACTTGCATGATATGATATGATATATGATATGATATGAATCTGACAAAAATAAGCATGTTTTCTAAAAAAAGTCTGTCACCCATTATCCCAAAACGTTCCATATCAACATTTAATGGGGACATAGTTTTTCAGTGAGTTATTAAAGAAGACAAAAAAATAGTCCTCCCACGTAACTTGGATTGGCCAGTCACTTGCCTCAGTGATGATTGGGCCCTGATTTACCAGTTCACTCCACTAGTTTACTAACTCACTTTACTTTTCATAGTCTACCAATCTACTCATCGAGGCAGTTGAGTTCCCTCTAAGTTCAATGTCTTCCTCACTGAATGTTTTTGGTAACTTTTGCCTTTGTACATATACTGGTATGTGTACAGTAACTGGCCGGCAGAATTGCTTTGCTTGCTTGCAAGCCAAAGCCTGTCTGTGATGCTGCAAGAATCAAGTCCATTTAAAACAGCTTCTTTCCATTCTCTAGAGGGCCTTGCTACTCCCATCAGCACCTAATTCTATTCTAGGGTGAAAAATCCTTTTTGTCCAAGTGGACAGCTGTATACAAGTGTAATGTATGTTCATGCAACTGATATTCTGTTTATTACAGACCAAGGAATGGAAAAGAAATCAAAGATTGCTCACCATCAGTGGTTAAATGTCACCCTGCTAAACGGGAAATTGTCGTTAAGCAAGACATTGGAAACACTTCATCTTTGTCTACTACCACCAAAACATTCACATTTGATCGGGTGTTCGCCCCTGAAGCTAAGCAGATGGACGTGTATCGCTCAGTTGTTGTGCCAATATTGGACGAAGTGTTGATGGGATATAACTGCACAATATTTGCGTAAGTCTAGTCATACATTATCTTTTCTGGCTTTCAAATGGTTGCAGCATCTAGTTTTTGCTCTTTTTCCAGCTATGGGCAGACAGGCACAGGAAAAACATACACCATGGAAGGAGAGAGAAGTCAAGATGACTGCTCGTGGGAGGAGGTGGGTAACAAGATCGCAAAAAGCTGTTGGGGCCAATCTCATGCTCAGAGTTGTCTTTCCCCTTTCTAGCGTGCGCAGAAGAGAAGACGACTCTGGGTACAAGATTGCTGTTGGGGATCAAACTCCTGATCCAAGAATGTTAGTTTTGGTCAAACAATCTTTCTCCCATTTCTCCAAGTGAGGAAGACAGTGCAATTCAAACAGCTTACTGGTACTCTTTCTACTAAGCAAAGACCCATAAAAAATAACAAAACAAGCTGAAAATACTGAGCCTGATGCAAGTGAGGAAGCCCTGCAAGAGAAAAGTCTGCAAACATGACTAGTTTAGGGTGCAAACGTGACAGCTTTTGTCTTCAATCATTCGAAGTTTCAGAGATGTTTATGCACGTTTTCCTTGAATGGCGACTGGACTGGACATCAAAGACTTTTTCTAAGAAACTTCAAGACCCTAATCTGATAAAGTATGCTTCAAATACTTTCGATTTATCACTCGCAAAAGATTCAACTTTTTGCTTAACAGATGCCAAACTCAAACTTCAAAGAACGTGTTTTCCTGTCATGTGTCCATGCTTAGATGCAAACAATGGTAAAAGGTCTTTTGTCTTGCCATTTGGATGAACATTACTTAATGTTACACTATCTATTTAGTCAATGTTTGCCTGACTAAAATACCTAAAAGAGCTTTTGTTTCCTTGACGGGTATATCACACAACTAAGAAAAGCACTTACCCATTCAGTTGTTATTAGCATGTACATGTACATGTATGTGAAGTTTACCTTTCCTTTTTTAAATGCAGGATCCATCGGCTGGAATAATTCCACGCACCATGCATCAATTGTTGGAAAACCTTAACAATCTTTCGGTGGGTAATCAAGTGACTTAAAAACTCCAAAATTGTAAGCACACGAAATGTTTTTAGAATGTCGTTGAATGCTAACAAAAAGGCTACTTAAGCAGGTGATCTTGCATGCAGTTGAAATGAGGTTATTTAATGCTGGCAAGTTATGGACTTTACTGTTATTGGTGGTACTGCACAATCGACATGTAATGATACTTTCTGCAATAGTCCTTGGCGCCATCCTGGGCCATCTCTACCAGATCTCCACATTCAAGGTATCCAAATCCTGCTGAATTCTGTGAACAGAATAAAGAGGAAGTAGTAGTGAATAATACAATTATAATATGTATAGGAAGTCATAATGAACGCAAGTGCATTTCCTGATACATGTATATGGGCATGAGTGATGAAAGTTGAAAGTTCGCAAAATTGCACAAGCCATAGGTGAGGACAATTTGAGAACTTTCGAAACATCACGGGTGACCATAAATCATGAAATGCACAAGCAAGATCTTATGACCTACACGTATTTATACATTTGTCATTGACCAAACAGAAATGTGATGTTTTGTTAAGTATAAATTACTGAAAACTCTTTTTCTTCAGGAGTGTGAGTACTCTGTCCGGGTTTCATTCCTGGAAATATACAATGAGGAGTTATTTGACTTACTGTCACCAAGCTTGGACAATCAAAAAATGCGTCTTTTTGAAGACTCCGCCCGAAAGGTAAGAATGCGACCCTTGAGGAAGAAGGAAAAGTTGGTTGCACCAAGGTGGTGTTTGTCTCCATTTTCACCAGAAAAAGGAAAATCACCAATTTTGAAAATGAATACTTTTTCTTCATCAGGCAATTTATTGCTGCAGCAGTGCTGGCTACGCCCTTAGTGGCTTCTGTTATTATTAAGTACTATCAGTCTGTTCCACAGATACCCCTAGAGAAAGGAACCTAAGTTTATTTCTTTCCTCTTCACTGAGTACTATTGGTACAATATGTTCTTTCAGGGTTCAGTTGTCATTCAGGGACTCGAGGAACTTGTTGTTCATGATAAAGATGACGTTTACAGTGTCCTTGAGCGAGGCAGAGCAAAGCGGCAAACTGCCGCCACACTGATGAATGCACATTCAAGGTACTAAGACGCATATATTTATGCAAAGAAAATTACAAAAGCTCAGCAATCCAAAGGACTTTAATCCTGTAGCTTTTAAACTCCAAGTATTAACTAATTTACTCCTCAGGTGCCCAGCTAGGATGCCTCCAATTGATGAGTAAAATCGTCTGGGGTTAGACAGAGTAAAACCTGTTGGTCTCACTCCCAGGGGTCAATGGGTTAATGGAGGGGACATAGTTTTTGACTGATTAATATTCTTTTTCTTTCAGACTTTTAATCTTTGACCTGCATATATATTTACTGTACAATTCATGTATGTACTGTCTCTGTTTTAGTCGATCACACTCTGTGTTTTCCGTGACTATTCACATCAAGGAAAATTCTGTCACTGGTGAAGAACTGTTGAAGATTGGCAAGTTGAACTTGGTAGGGTACATTATATAGTGTTGTAATGTTAAGCTGATGGCAAAAACCTCAAGAGAGATTCACAGTGACTTGAGCAAGCAAAGCAGTCACACTGATTAAGAAAGACATTTCAGTGGAAGAGGAAGAAATAAATTTAAATAAAGTATTTAATAATGATGATGATTTAAAACACTATTATCATGCCAATTTATTGGAGGGTACTCAGTGTAGGTGCAGTAAAGGTAGTGAGAGAGGAGGCAGCACTCTCCTGAGCAGCAAGGAGGTCATCTTGGTAACCAAGTCACAGTCCACCTTCCAAAGGTATCCACCAAGCAAGCACGTGCTTGGAGAGAGGAGGGCCTGTGGACCAGAGGTTATGGGACCATCCTTACCCAGGCAAACACCCCAAGTACCAGTACCTACAACCGCAGTGAGACTTGTGGGAGCAGAACAGCAAACCAAGCAGACGTATTGACAAACCAAGGCAGAAGTAGACTGCTAGATGCAATTTGCAAGAACAATGGAAGTATGCCAAAGCAAACCAAATGGCAAACAAGTGCAGGCAACAGGAAACACCCAGTTGCCTAGCAATATGTAGCAAATGCTGAAAGGTAGACCTGCTGAATTTGGCAGGGTTGGTGGCATGGTCATTTGGCAATGCCATAGGCAAATGTAACAACATGCAATACTTACCCACAGCTAGATAACAAGAATGAAAAAAAAAACAGTCACCATGCAGCTACACCATATGCAAAAGCCAAAGCAAATTATTGTAAATGACAAACAAGTTCTGTTGCAATGCCAGCAATATAGCAGACACCCAGTTGCCAGGCAATGTGTAGCAATGGCAAATGCTGAAAGGCAAACTTGCTGATCGGCAGGGTAGGTGGCATATGGTCATTATGCTTTGCCACAGGAAAATGCAACAAAATGCAATACTTTCCAACTGCTGGATAACACGAATGAAAACAAAACAAACAGCCATCAGATGAATAAGGTAAACTGGCAGACCTATGGGGAAGCAATTTTCTTTTTTGTTTGGCCAACAGAGAACCCCACCAAATTCCACAGCCACTACGACAGCAAGGAGGCTGCCCGAGCAAGAGCCCCCACAGGCACTGCAATGTACAGCCCATACAACTGTACATGTAGGCATTGCCATTCCAATGCCCCATGGCTTAAAGAAATGATCAGGAATGCCCGAGTGCGCAGCAACAGTTACAGCACCAATTTTGAAGCTGTGACTTTAAAAGGATCCCTGTATACCAGCAGCAGTGAAAACATCTTCAAGCCAACATGACAACAGAGAGAGGCTGGCCAGTAAACACTGCATGAGGGCACACAAAGCGGAGGACAACCCTTGCCAATGCAGAGGCAGCAGCCCTTCTGAAATGGGTGACTCCTGGAAGCCTCCATGTTAATTTGAAGGTGAGATGCGAGAATCCACTGCAATGCCGCTCACCAACTGGTAGATGAGGATGATGATGATGGATGAAACTGCAGATCCAGAGGAGCTGAGAAAACGAAAGTAGGCAAGAGTGGTTGGAAAAAGGGGCAGGGACTTGTATATAACTAGTATCCAGCAATCTGTAATAGGAATATGTGAGGAACCAGACAGTGAGTTGATCTCTGAGTCTGATTTACCCCATGCAGGACACGCAGCAGCAACAGGCAGCCAACTAATGGGTTGGAAAGGCCAAGATAAAAATGCATGGAATGAATTAAAAAACAAACCATGATGGAAGATAAACAAAGCTAGGAGGAGAGATGAGTAGTGAAAGGGTCCACCCACCAGCAGGACATGGCAAACCTCCAGTAATGAGCTGTCTAGCCCAAGAACAAAAACTGACAAAACAAAGCCAAGTAGACCTGCAAGTGCAGTGCACTGCAGAAGCCAATCCCCAGGGCAAGGCAGTCCCTCCCAGGCCTGGCAAGTTAAGCTTTGCCCCAGGGAGTTGGGATGACTATAGGCTGGCAGTCAACATTCGGGAGAAGGTGACGAAAGGCCAATTTAAATGAGACAGGGCATCAGGAACCCCGCTGCCTCAAACAACAAGGTGCTGAGCACTTAAAATGAAATTTAAGCCCAGCAGCATTAGCCGCCACCAGAAGTGAGCAGACGAAATGCACAACATCTGAGGCTGTAGAGGTACGAGAGTTTAAAATATACACCCCAGGCTCACTGCCACATCAGAAAAGCACAAACCAGGAGGCTTCCCTGCCATGGGATTAGACCATTACGGGAAAGAGTTCCCTGCACCCAACAAAGGAGGACACAACTGAGGCAAACCTACCATGTGGTGAACAATGGCCCAACCAAGCCAAATCATTTTGAAAGCATGACGCAGGCAAATGATAACAGACTGCAGTTGTCCTTTGGTACACCTCCGATACAAAGACCAATTATGGAAAAGATTAAGGGAAGAATCCATTTTGTCAGTGGACAAATTGGTGGACAGAATCAAGTTTGATGCCCAAGGCGTACATGCAAGTGGTAAGACCCACCCACTTTGCAGAGTGAAGAGGTAAGTCAAGAGCCGTAAAAACTAAAGAAGCAATGGACAAAAACCCCCCACACTGGGGACAGCCAGCTGTAATGCAACCACCCAGGGAATGCAAAAGGCCAGACATCTGGTAGCCATGGCCAAGAATCCACTTGACCAGAGCTGAAGACACATGGGGTAGACCTCAGACTGAAAGGGAGGGCCAGGTCCATACAACACCTTGACCAATATTTCATGCGAAGAAGGCACCAGCCACTGGGATGAGCAGTGATGTTGCAACATGCAGACCCAATACAAAGCTTGGCCATCAGGGGCCCCCCACCAAATTTGCAGAACATCCCAACAATGCTGCTAACTTGTATATATTGAAGTGAGTAATCCTCAGGGCTGATTCCCCCACAAACCCAAGCACCAGTAGGAGATGATATGTCCCGAACAAGACACCACCCACCAGATTGACCAGTTCCCTTCAGAAATCAAGCAATGAGTTTTAGGACATTGGTAAGCGGATGCCTTGTTTAACCATCTGCGAAACTTTTTTGTATGGAACCAGCAAGAATCCGACCTCTGCAGTAATGAACAGCTGCTGCAAGGACGGCAAGGGGGATGGGGACGATGACCGAAGGGAAAAAGTTGACGCACAGTTTGGTGTGAACAAGCTTGAGGGCAAACTGTTGGCGAGGCAAACATATTAACAAGAGGAGAAACCAAAATAGGCCTACTGGTGCCTATAGAAGCTGGTAATTGTGCATTGGAAGAGGCCACTGACAAACTTGTGCCCGGCAAAGAAAAACTGGACGTAGCCAAAGGTGTAGTGGCTAGCAAGGATAAAGTTGATGTGTCCTGAGTCAAACTGCATTTACGATAGAAGCAGTCAATAATTCTAGCACCATACCCGCTGAGCCTCCAAAAGAAGAACCTCTGGACTGACAGAACAAAGGTCAGAGTTTGAGTTTTCTGGATTGGTGGCCATGTCAAAATAAGTGTTCAAACTGTTGTGAGTTGTGTGTTTCAGAAACTCAGTATTCCTTCTGGAGGAAATAATTGTAAGAGCAAATGAAGATCCTGGTTTTCCATAGACTAAAAAGAAGCAAGCAAGCAAAAAAGCACATGGCAATGCCCCTGCAAACCTTCATGGAGACCCCGCTTTTTAATAGTGGCTCTGGGATATGCACATAAAAGATCCAAGTACTCCTTTGCAAGAGTCGAGCTTACAAGTTTTTCTGCAAGTTCTTCTTTCTACTAGTTCAAGTGCTGACTACTAGATATACCTGTAGGAGACTTGTGGGAGCTAGGCTGTTACTGTGATTTTCATAATTCTGCGGAATCTCTTCCTCAAGCGCCAATGGCCAAAGTGCGTTTTGGCTTCCATCAAACTTCTGACGCCAAGCCAAGAGTTGACCCAAAGCCACGGATGTCAAGGTCCATTGATGCTTGACAACCATTCAATCAGTATCTTTGGTTCCTACAGTTTGAATACTCAGTTCAAATGTCAAAACAACTGGTCACTTGTGACATAGCTTGACTGTTACTACATAGAAAAATGGAAAGTTGGGTTAGGATCCACCTTCTGTTAATTGTCTGCTAGACTTTTATAAAGTCACTTGTCTTCTCTGATTTAGTTTAGCTGTTATATGTGGCTCACCAGAACACTTGCTTGTTTGACTGTTATGTTATGAAATGTGTGATGCCAATTTGAGGCAAGTTTAATTGTCTTAAATTAAATTGTCAAGAAATGAGAAGAAATGGAAAAATTTGACAACATTTCACTTAATTTCCAGGTGGATTTAGCAGGAAGTGAAAATGTTGGACGCTCAGGAGCTGTAGATAAAAGGCTGAGAGAAGCTGGTAAGAAGTCAAGTCCTTTCACAGCAAGAGGTGTTTGTTGACATTGTGCAGAACAAAATCAATTATCACATCTCAAGAGTATAGTTGCTGTACATGTGTATCATAGACAGCTTCTAGTCCCTTTCATTATGATGACTGCAATACACAGTCAAGAGTGAGTGTGATTCAAGCACTTTGGAGTGGTGACTCCTGCAATTGATTCTAAAGTTTTAACTACCCTTCTCACGATGTCCAGTTGTCAGAACATACTTACAGTGAAGCTAGTGCTGTGATGACATTACGATGATAAATGTGTTCTATGTGTTTTAGGTACAATTAATCAGAGTTTACTGACACTCGGAAGGGTAATCACATCACTGGTGGAAAGGGCACCACATATACCTTACAGGTAAAGAGAGAAAGTTTAACCATCAAAGTGTTTCTGATCAGAGAGAACTTATTCTTTCACAAGTGGTAATTTTATGCAAACTGTGTTTAATGTTGAATGTCAAGAACCATTAGAACTGACTGTGTTGTCAATATACATGTAACCCAGGTTGTAAGGAACTACATTATCTGAAAGTGCTAATTTATTCACCGTAATTGTTTACACTGTATATATCAGGGATTTGACAGTATGGGTATTAACTACATGTAACATTTTATTACAATGTAATGATGCAACGGTACAAAAAAAAAGAGCTCAGTTCGAAAGGGTCTGCGCAGAACAGGACATAAAATTTTGAAAAATGTGAATAGACAGGGTAACTTGAATAATTTCCTAAAATGTCCACACTCATTGTCAATCTTTTTGACAGGGAAAGTAAACTGACAAGACTTCTCCAAGATTCTCTTGGTGGTAGAACAAAGACATCCATCATTGCTACTATTTCACCTGCTCTTTGCAATTTGGAGGTACGAATTTCTTAATGGAAGTTAATTCTACAGAGAGGAAAGATAGGACCACAGACATTCATGCAATGATTTTTTTTATTGTTGACTCATGAATGATGTCGCATCAGGCCATATTATTGTGAACTGCTCAGTTTCTTACAGCCCCCTCCTCTATCTGCATAAGTTTTCATGAATTATCTGCATTCTCTGCCATAACCATTTACACTGTTCTGTTTAGTAATAATGTTATCAAAGAACAATCCATGATAGTTTATTACAAAATTTTGCCTATTATATTTTGACTCATGCCTGCTGTTATGGTGTTCATCTAGGAAACATTAAGCACTCTTGATTATGCCCATCGTGCAAAGAATATCCTGAACAGGCCCGAAGTCAACCAGAAGCTTACCAAAAAAACTTTGATAAAGGTTTGTATCTTTGCTCATGTTCCAACCAGATCATGCTATAGAATGATAACAATATTTGAAAGTCAGTTTTGCTTCTAGTAGATTGGATTTTGTCATGTTCAGTGATAGGAAACAGATGTGTTTTGGTTGATTTTTTACTAATGCTTAGGAGTTAATGCATTTCCACTTAACCAAATTTCAGTAGGTACTCTGTTCAACTGCTTCAACCCAAAACAGTTGAAATCTTTGATCCCAGTAGGACATTGCCATGCAGATACTGTAAATGTAGGTTGACAAACCCAAATTACCTTGATCTGCACCTTTTGCCTATAAAAGTCTTTAAATTAAATACTTGGAATAATAACAATTAATTTTACTACCCCTAGGTACACTGTAAGTTATAAATTTACTATCACTGATATTACACTGAAGTGAAGCTATGTTTGTAGTATTATCATGTATGATGTGTTGTTAAATGTAGCAGTGCATCTTTACAGTAATTGCGGAGTTGTAGATCTCTTAGTTTCACACTAATTCGAAGAAATCTTATTTCACTTTCAGGAATATACTGAGGAGATTGAGAAACTTAAGAGGGACCTCTTAGCAGCAAGAGGAAAGGATGGTTTTTACATTGCAGAGGAAAACTACCTGTATGCATCCTCTGTTTATTTCATTGATTATTTACACTTTTATTTCGCATCTCGCAAGCATTTTTTATTCAGTCTTGTTATCATTTTTAGAGCTATGCAACAGGAGATTAAAGCACAACAAGAGATTAATGCTGATCGAGAAGCTAAGATTTCAGCCCTTGAAGAAGAATTCAGAAAATTATCTGACCTTTTTACGGATACTCAACAAGAACTGGAGGTTAGATGTGTCGAGCTGGAGGAAAAAGAGAGCGAGCTTAACAAGACAAATCTCACCCTGCACCAGACTAAACAAACTCTAAAAACAACTTGTGCAGAGAGAGACCAGAATCGTTACCTAATTGATGAGCACAGTCGAAATGAACATCACTTGCACTTACAAGCAACAGACCTTCTGCGTGTTGTTCAGGATAGTGTTGGTGACGTGGATGGTCTTCATTTAAAACTTGATCGTAAACGTGGTGTGGAGGCTCATAATATGAGTTCACGAGACTCATTTGGCAAAGATTGCAAACAGCTGATCCAAGGAGCCAAGCAGAACTTGAACCAGTTTCAAGGAGAAAATATTGTGTTTTTTGATGCACTAAAGAAAACGTTAGGTATGTAAAGGCTGTTTATTTTGAGACATCTGAAAATGGAGGGCAATACAGTGTGAATGCAGGCCAAATCTCACAGTAAGTTGGCATTACTGCCATTTTCATAATTATGCGGAATGTTACCTTCAAACGCGAAGTGCCAAACTGTGTTTTGGCTTCCATCAATCAAATTCCGAACATAGCCCGGGAAAATCGACTCCGCCTCTGGAAAGAGAATTGGAGTTTTTGTTTCGTTCACAGCTCGAACACCATTAAGGATATGTTTTCGGAAATTCTTCAGGAAAAAGATTCGTGCAGATTCCATCATTTTCCATCGGCGTCGAGTTTGAATATACAAATGTACCGTGGGAATCAAAGATGCAGATTGGGGGGTTAAAAACGTATCAATTGATTTCGTCATCTGTGGTTGGCGTCAGAAGTTTGATTGATGGAAGCCAAAACGCAGTTTGGCCATTGGCACTTGAGGATGAATTCGCAAAAATTATGAAAAATGCAGTAATTA
>OX421445.1:63093115-63098115 GCA_949126865.1 Montipora capitata
CGCGATCACGGACTTCCGGCTCTTCTGAGCATTCTCAGAAATGTGAAAAAATAACGGTCGTGAACGGTTACAACATTACACCAATTGTCCATTACTGCGACTGCGCGTATTTTCATTGGCTGTGGCCACAGGCCGCGTTCTTGGCGCTGACCAAAAGAAAGGCGGACTCTGGAGACGAGAATGGTCCTCTTACGGACTTTTCAATTAAGGAGTTGGTCACGGGTGATTTCCCTAATTTAGTTGTTCTGTTTACAGAGTGTTTCAAGTGAGGAGGCTGTTCCTGTGTTTGAACTGAGCCGGGCCAGTACAGTGAGTTCCGACAATGGTGTATTTCCATTACGGAATAGTGAGGGAGATGATCGCATCCCGGATAATGACAGCCTTGAGGGTGATGAATCCGCAACTGAGGAATCTTTGTTTATTGAGCCACCACAGGTAGTGTAACTTAAAACACTGAAGCCTACGGTAAACGCGGCGAGAATGGACTGAGGGGTGTCGAGAGGGGAACAGAAGGTAGTGTCCAGAGTGCCCCCAGGGGGGGGGGGGGGGGGGGGCGGGACTGAATAGCCCCAAGCCTATTTTCTTGTGAGGTAAATTTTACTTAGCGTTGCCTTTTACCTGCCAGAGGAAAAACCGTCATCAGGTGTAAAAAGTCGAAATCAGCCTAGTTGAATCTTGGAAACGGTAAGTATATGGATTGGCAGAGGCAACTTCAGTTTGCCCATTTGCGTGTTCCTTCGCTTGTCCCCTCCTTCAGGTATTGAGCAACGCTTCATGTCCTTTCCTTCCCCCCCCCCCCCCCCCCTCCCACGCCGAAGCTCCTCAAGAGTTAGCCACGCGGTGGAACTCCTCCATACAATCTTGGAACTATTCAATCCCCTCTCAATTCGAACGTACGTTTTCATGTGTAATAATATACATGAGAAAATTACTCGATTCTGATGGGCTGAGAGCAGTGCAGTTCAAGTGTAACACAGTGCAAAAAGTGTAATAATAAACAATAGGGTCTGGTCAGAACCAATCAAATCTTTTGTTTTCAAATCAAGCGCGCGCCCTGGATGGCGCAATTTTTCCCTGATTGCGTGATACGCGTGCGTTTCTTCTGCTTAAGCATGGATAGTAACCGTCTCGAATTTTTTCATGTACATTATTAATAAGTAATCACATGATTGTTCTCGTAAAATTTGGAATAAATGAGCACTTGTAAATTTTTTCCAAGACAACAAATTGCACTCGCCCTACGGGCTCGTGCGATTTTGGCCGTCTTTGAAAAAATCTACTCGTTCTTATTTATTCCAAATTGCACTCGAAATCATGTGATTACCTATACTTATTCACTTTCTGTTTTCTTGTTTTCATTTAACAGCTTGTGAGCTCGGCAGCTCGCAACAAGCTTATGTCAGCAGGAACACCCCGCGGCAAAGAAAATACCGAGCTAACCAAATCTGCAAGTGTTAGCAACCTTACAGGAGTCGGCAGCAAGATTCCAATGATGAATAAATTCAAAACCCCCGTCGACCGCATCAAACGACCTCTGAAATCTATGAACACACAATAAGACGTTTTATGAATTTGATTTTGCCGGAAGAAAGCGTAGTAGAAACAGTTGATGAAATTGTACATGAAAAGAAATCAGATGTTGAATTATCGCATAGTAGACTTCATTAAAAATGCAATGATTGTGGGGGCTAAATTGGTAGCAACTTGATTCAGAACTGCTGTTTGTCTTGCTCAAGGATAAGTTTGAGAAAGAGAGTTTTTGATTTCCAAATGGATAAAAACATAATATAAGAGATACGCACATAACCGAACTAACCTCCATCGAGAGAAATTTAGTTGGTCGATTTCTTTTGTATGATGAGAAATGTGGAGTGTGTCAACAGCCAGGTTTATATTTCTGTGGAACGAAGAGAGGGAACTTTTTAAATGGACACCGTCGAGCCTCGATTGCGCGCTTGTTTCGGTCTTTAGAAGCGTTCAAATGTAAATTTTGATGGGCAGGCTTTTCGTATGTTCAGTTCATGAAGACAGATACCAAATCGCCTGAAACAGCTAATTGTAAGACGATGGAAATAAACACTTAAAGCAAATAATGGTAAAATTCCATTGTTTATTTCTTTCCAGTGTATACAATATTCTCCAAAATAAAACGTATTCATATATTTAGATTCTTAGTTGTGAATGCCGGTGTTGATCATTCCTTCAATGAAAGCCGGACGGTATTGATAATCTTAAAACAATTCGTAAAAATATTGAAGGGCCGCAGCCAGGGTAAAACATAGTTGAAATTTAAAAAACGACCTCTGGCTAAAATGATTAAAAACTACGAGCTTTCGACTGCCCGAACTGCAGTCTTCGACGGGTAAAATGAATGATAAGAAAGCGATGAGAAAATTTGAATAAAAAGCGTGAATTGCGAAATAAAAATGTAAATGGTCATTCATTTTACCCGTCGAAGACTGCAGTTCGGGCAGTCGAAAGCTCGTAGGAGGAGGTAGTGCGGCCCAGTGGTTAGGGCACTTGCCTTGAGATCCGGAGATCCCGGGTTCAAGACCCGCTCTAACCACTCGTTGAATTTGATCCTGGTAGTCCCTGGTTCAACTTCCCAGCTGCACTTGTAAATAGCCAACTGGTTTGCCTCCAGCCAGTTAGGATTCTTAACAGTTGTTATTGTTCTGTTCTGTTCTGTTCTGTCGTTTCGTTGTGTTTCATTGGCCCTGAAAAGCCCCTATGGGGAGCGGTCAATTAAGTATGTATTGTATTGTATTGTATTGTAGTTTTTAATCATTTTAGCCAGAGATCGTTTTTTAAATTTCAGTTAAAACAATTCACTGGACACAGTTACTGGGACTTCCACAAACATCGAATATTTCTTTTTGAGGGAATAATCGACTTATGTTCGAAAACACAACCCTGTGAACACCACTCTATTGCAACATCAAAAAAACACTTTTGCATATCTCGCATTCCCACCCTCAAGGGTCGTCATCTTTGACTACTTCGTTATTCAAAAATACTTATATCCATATCTTCATATACATTTATCGAATTACATCAGCGTCGTTAGGAACCACACTTTTTTTCGTTATTGTGTAAACCAAGCAGCGTCTGTTTCGTTCCCAAACGTCACTCTCGCGATGCGAATTTGCGCGCAAGGGAGGGCGGAAAGGAGAAAGCAGGCTCTTCTTTCTTCTTCCCGTGGCTCCTCGCGGTTCGCGCTTGTCACCAGCCACTCGCGCCTCCACTTGTTCGTGAACAAATTTCAAAATGAAGCGCCTGAGGAGGAGTGAGGAGCAGCGTAAAAACTAAAACAAATGAACTCGAGAGGACTGTTACTATCAGTAACGAGAAAGGACTCGTAACTACTCTAACCAACTCGCGCTGAAACTAATAAATATCTGGATATTTTATAGATCGTTTTTACTGTCACGCAACAAATAAAATAAAATCCAAACTGTTCAATGAAATAAGCCAAAAATTTGGTCAGGTCTGTGCGGTACATCGTTTTTGAGTAATTTGTCGAAGTGTTTCACACAACTTTGTATAGATCCTGGTTTTGTATGAAACTGCCAATGTTGGTGTAGCCCGCCCCACTGTTGTGCACCAATATGGCGGTCAGAAATCAACACGAACATCTTGAATTTACTTAGCGATGATAGCGCTTACTTTTCGCTCATGAGATAAAATCCATGTGTATGAACACATCCCCGTCAAAATTTGGATGCAGGAACGATGAAATTCTGGGGGTGACTATCCCCAGGAATTACCGCGCCTAACTGAAACAGTCGAAAAGCGCAACTCATTCTCGACACTGCTATACACCTTATTCCAAAATGGCCGCTGATTTATGCGGATACAAATTGGCCCTTGTTGCCTCGTTCAAGATAAAATATTCTTTTGAATTTTAAGCTTAAAAACGAGGCATCAAGGGCATATTTGAAAAAAAAAAAAAGAATATTTAAATGGCGGCCAATCATATAGTATCAACCGGCTTGGAATATACGATTATAATTATATCATGACACTGACAGTTGGAAATGAATTCTGGGAATTGAACATTTTTCTTTTAAAATTCAACCTAGATATTGGGACTCGAACCTACGATTAGCAGCTTACCGGTCACCCCTCCCAACCACTTAACCATCAAGTCGCCGCTTGCTTCGACAAAATTTTTAAAAAATAATCTAATTTATTTGAGACCGGGCTGTAAACGTCCGCTAACACTCGCTAACAAATTATTTTACACAACTAACGAGAAAGGTCAGGCCACACTAACAGGCAAAAAGCTAACCATTTTGAAATCAGCGCTTGGGCTTGATCATTTAATTATAGTGATCCTATTCTAGATGCCAGGCAACAAATAACAAATATTAAAGAAACTTTGTAGTTTCCTCATCGTGGGCTAGTGAATAGAAGCTGTTCCTATATTCTGTCCAGGGACTACTTTTTTTTCTTTTTATCTGCTATACACTGGTCTAAGTCCTGGGACTTAGACCAGTGTATATGGCATGTAATTATGATTATCAAATACTCAACGCTGGGTGACATTATATGATTATTGTAATTCCGCTCTCGAGAACATGTTGAAAAGTCACCCTATTGCTTCCTTTCCCCAGGATAACGTTTGGAACCTATCTATACACGACAGTGTTCTTCGCGCGTGCTGACAGAACTAAGTTCAGATGAAATACGTCTTTTAGATAACATATTTATTTCTCATCACTCACTGCAAAAAAACTGTCGGTTAAGAATAGCAAACATTTTAATCCCATCAGACAAAAAATGTAAATATTTGATATATACATCAATCAATTGCACTCATCTTTGTACAATATGTTAACAGTATTGATAATGATGTTAATAAATTGAAGCTTTACCAAGGGAAGTACTTTAAGTGACAAGGATCAGTGTTAACAAAAGTCTGTCCTTTAATATGCCATAATATATAGTCTTGCTTCTTTTTATGAGGCAAAGACGGTGAAGCTATACAATTGGACTCA
>OX421445.1:63103115-63115615 GCA_949126865.1 Montipora capitata
TGGTGCCATATGAAACAACGATTATTTCCAAACCAGAGGATTCAGAGCCATCTTAAAAAAATCACAGATTTAAGGTGTCTCTAAATCCGCTGGAAATAATTTTTTTAAACTTTGCAGAAAGTTTCATCTTGCCCTTCTGATTACTTTTCGGAAATAAAAAATGGGGGTCACCTAGGTCGTCTTTGAGATATAAGCAACTAAAGAAAAAATAAAGGGTCTTTTTACAGGGCTTGTCCGTTGCCAAGGTGACATATTACGTCACAATAATGACTGTATCTTATTCAGCAATGATTTGTGTTTCATTTGGTACCACAATATTGCTAATACATGATACAACGTCACTTGGAAGCGTTGAAACTGGTTTGAGCCACCTTAAAACCTTTGAGCTTAAATCGAACCTAATTTAACTGAATTCAACACGATATTAGCACGATGTTTAAAACGGGCCTATCTCTCCGCAATTCAAAGTTTGGCTCTCGGCTTTAGAGGCTGAGACAGTTTGCTCAAGTCGCCATATTGATTTCCTTGAAGGAAAAGAGGTAGGCGAAACTAAAACTTTATCTCTTTTTTCAAAATTTATTGTGTTATTCTAAATGGAAGAAAGTAGTTGATTTTAGCAACGGTTTAACGTGGGATTAGGCGAAGTCCAGGCCACAGAAAGCTGAATTAAAACTCAGTCGGTCTGCAAAAACGCCCTGAACAAAGATATCGTGGTTGTACGCTCCTGGGGCCCGTTTCTCGAAAGTCCCGAAACATTACGGGGCATATTTGGGCCTTTTCATCTCAAGAACGGAGAGGATTTAAGTCGTCAAACTACACAGTCATTTTTCTTTTTGTTACCTTGAAAACATGTTAAAAGATTGGCTTTCCAAAACGGGCGGCTGGGAGTTTCACAAATGGCTTTTCGGCCGCGAAAAGTTTTAGGGACTTTCGAGAAACGGGCCCCTGGTCATAAGTTGTTGAAAGTCCGGCTAGTGTTATCAAGTGGATAAGCCAGATCGAGCCGCATAGAAGATAGTCCATGTTCAACTTTGGGTAAGGTTTTCGTACACACCTCTACTTAAATGTGCCTAGAGTGTGTATATTCACGGTTAAGCAAGCAAATAATCAAATCTTTGTACAAACTTAAACTGTGACATAGTGACTTATCCACTGGATGAAGTTTTGCGTCCTTTTAACAGATGGGACCTGGTAATCACTTGCTATTTGTTTTATTTGCCGTATCCCTACCTTTGCTGTTTGTATTGGCCTTAGTGCTGGTCTTAGCTCCACCAAAGTCAAACTGAGCCATTTCTTTGGAAACGATTTCAACACCTTGTGCCTTGCCGCCTCTCCATCGATAATCAACATCTGCTGTTGTATGCGCATCTAAAGCGAGATATTGACTGCATTTACCAAAAGGCGGCTAAATACTTCAAGGTTTGCTAAGATGTTAAACATATTTTGGACCATTTTTAATTGTTTGACGAACATGCGATCCGAGGAAAAATGACAAAATGGAATTTATAAAACAATAAAATTCGTCTTTAATTAAGGTTGGATTGGAACAAAATTTCAATTTCTTTCTTTTAAAAAGTTACCGACTGAGTCAGCATGTTGATTATTGGGGTCCAAAGAATGACGTGGCAAGTTTTTGTACACCTCAATTTAAGTCATAAATATTGATTTTACGTCTCTTTATGATGCGAAATTTTAATAATAGGTGCTAGGCTGGGTAAGACATTCTGGAGGGACCTTAGATTGGAGGACAAGTACGAGTACGACTTTTTCGTACTGAGCATGCGCCTAAGGCTTGGAGGTCGACATTCTTCGAAGTGCGCGTGCTCAGAACGGAAAACTCGTCCTCTATCCTCTGATCTAAAGCTCCTTATTGTCGGCCGACAGAGGCCTGCGTCAGATATGTGCTGTGTGACGGCCAGTCGCTGAAAAGTGAGAGTTTTCAAACAGTGAAAGGAAAGGAAAGGAACTTTATTTAAGTGTCTAATCTTCTAGCGCTGGAGCGCTAATTGGGGAAAATGTACATTGAAATTAATAAATCAACGTCATTCAAATGTTAATCAATGCATTCGTTCATGCGTCGTTGTTTTCGTTAGTTGTCTTAAGGCATTTGTATCATTGCAATTCTACTTACAGCTCTCAATGACCAATGGACATTCTTGAATGTCCATAGGATACAAACGAAGATTCATGTCACACTGTGCCGTAAATGTTATCCTAAGAAAGAAAGAAAGTTATCACGGTGACTTCAATTGCAACAACTTGACATAAATTATTTCCATAGTCATCATCATTAATCAATTATAACCTCGAATTTCACGGGAGCGGCTTGAGTCAGCTAGTCCTATTTTGGCTAACGTTTATTCCACGACATTCAGAGATACCTAACTAACTACAATCGTAGGCAATTTGATTGCGACACTTCAATATTTTTTTTTGGTGGCAATTATTCAACGCAAAATATACTTTATGGCAAAACTGGTCTTTCCATATTCCCCGCCCTTCATCTCAGTCAATGATGAACGTGCTCAGCGCACTCAAGTACTTCTTCGTATGACATGACCTCGTTTGGGGCCAACAATGACTGGGGGAGGGAGGGGGGAGTGGAAGAGGAATGAAGTGGTAAGGAGAGAGAATGGCGCGTGTTGAAGTGTCCCCGATTTAGTAGACTCGATTTCCAGCCGCTGTTCGGGAAACGAGCCCGCGCTCCTCCCCCGGGGAGGAAGGTAGACCGGACAGGAGAGAGCGGCGGAAATCGAACCTAAGCTATTAGATGTTGTCCTAGATTTCGTTCTGCGTACCAGACAGCCCTCTACAAAGCTTTGCGTCTGGGGATCTCCAGATGCCTTGTACGAATGAGCTGCCATTGCAATCTCTTTCGCGTCTCTGGATCGCCTGTTCGTGGCCTTCGTTTTTATTTTCCATCTACATGTGCACTAGCGTTTGAAGCGTTTCGCTTTAAAAACCGGCGAAACGATGAAGGCGGACACCTATGAAATGGTTTCGAGCTAAAGAAGAGAATTTCGAAGATGAATCGTTTTGAAAATGCCTCGTTTGTTGGGCGAGTCGGTAAAAACGAAGAGTTTTGAAAGCGATGACATAAAATTGTGCTAAACGTTTGAAAACGCATTTGCGTTTGTAGGTAAAAATGAACACTGGTGAAAAATGGCGTTTTAAGCAAAAGAAATGTTAAACTAGTTATTTACACAGTTTTCGAGTGACTTGGTGAGTCGTATGTAAAGTCGATACTTTTTTACCTTCTTGTTTCTGTTTGCCAAACAAAGAAACAAAGCAGGCCATGTAAATCATCTTTCCTTGCTGGCTTAATGACATTCTCGTTCCCAGGGTCTCTCTTTTTTCCTTCCCTTTGCCTTCCCAGAGAGAGACTGGGAACGAAGTTGGCTTCAGCAGCGCTAAAAATGGAGGGAAAGAGGGAAGGAGAGCGCTCACTCGCTCTGGCTCAGTCTTTCCCTCCCTTTTTGTGCTTGCTACGCATGCTAGCTCTGAAGAAAGCAGGTCGGCCAGATGTCTATATAAAGCGTCTTTGGTAGCCGCTGTGCGATTTTTGATGATCACAGAGCATAGCATTAGCGCCACAACCAGATGAAATTATCTGGAAGTCGATATTGTTTTTTTTTTGTTTACCTTGTACTGAAATAAACGTTTCCATCGCCGTGTATTTTTATTCTCATATTTTCTCGGGTAACCTTGTGATATTTCGCAGCTTTCACATTCCAAAAGAACGTATCTGGTGTCCAAATCATTTTTGTGGCATCACCAGCCATGTTAAACGGCGTTGTGAAATTATGCGCAAGTCTTGGATCCGTCCACCATTGGCGAAAGAAAATATCCATTGTATATTCCTTAAAAAGGGAAAAAAAAGGAAGGTTGTTATCTATGTCGCCGTCAGGGTGACTGACAGGGAGTTTAAGAAAACGACACCGGTTATACCGACGCTTGTCCATGTTGTACAGTATAGACGATGCATTTGAACATACGGTTTTGAAATAAAGATACAGTTGAACAAATCACTCTTGTAAGCTCACGTTGTATTCGTTGTTTTGGGTGGAGCACGGGAGAAAAGTGCATGCTGCACGTGCAGCACGATTATTTTTCCCTTTTAGCCAATGAAATTATTGTTTGGTGGCGTTGGCTCATCGAAGTCGTCGTTGCTTAGCAACCTCGTTCCCGAGGTCCTCTTTCTTCATCCTTGGTTGTGGCTGGTCACGTGCCTATGCGAAAAATGAAATACGCGCGGAAGGTGGGTCCTCGAGTTAATTTTGTCAACTGTCAGTCAATTCTATTAAGGCGAGGGCGAAACAATTTGGTTTTTCTTTTCCAAATGGCACCCTCGTTCTTAAGGTAGACTTCGAGTTGTGCTGCTTTCAGGTGACACAAACGTGATTTAAAAAGTAAAACAAGTAATTTGTCTGAAAGCGTTGAACTTAAAGACGTAGTGGCAGTACTTCCAACAGGATAATAGATATTCCCGCGTCACCCGATATTTCATTTCCACTTCCTACTGAGCTCAGTAGATGAGTTCAGTGGAGACAAAAAGTTTACCTTTGTGTCCCTCCCTTCATTTATTTTTCTGGAATCTGCCAAATATCTAGCAGACACGTTACCAGCCGCAACCAGGATACTTCTCGAGGGAGAAAGAGAGAGGACCCTAGGAAGGAGGTTGGTAGCTTAGCCCTCTAACAACAACACCCGAAAACAAATGGGTACATGAATCCAGAGAGGAGTTCCTTGGTCACTCAAAATTCACGCAGATTGACGGTAATAGTTGTTATGATTGCACTGATTCTAATAATACACCAATCCCACCTAATCAATATTCTCACCATTTGGGCCTCTTTTATTTCACCGATTGAAATTATCTTAAATTCCACGTCAACCATAACTGGAGGACCTGTAGGACAAATGACAGCTATAGTTTGTCACGGTAAAAACAATAACAATAACAGACAATCACACATTGGATCAGGCAGATATCACTTCTTCCTTTCTTTATTTATTTCCTTCTTTGTTTATTTACACGGATTTAGTAAAACAAACACATGGTGGCTGAACAAAAGAACAGGAAGTCCCCAAAAAGGTTAGGCCACCCACAAGAGAATTCATTAAACCCACAGAGAATTCATCAAACACAAAACATTAAGCCTAACGTATTCTATCGCGGAGAAGATGGAGTGGATAACTTTTGCCTTGCAGCAAGAAGAAGAAAGAATTCAAACTCTCATCAAAGAGATTTTTCTCGCGCAGTCAACTTCTCTCGAGGAACTAGAGTTTCAACAAGCTACTGATTGTCACATTTGTAGAGATGGGTTTCGTGATCACTGTCGCCTCACTGGTAAATAGAACGCTTACAACTTAAATTTTCAATTCAAGGGTCGATTTCTGCCGTCAGAATATCAGAGAGGAAACGAATTCCACCTCATTATCATGCAAAGTGCGGGAAAGGTGAAGAATGAGACCATTAAATGCATTTCGAATAATACAGAAACTGAGTCTATTAGATTTCCTCCTCGATAGGTCACCTGGATTTTCTTGACTCGCTTCAATTTATGGGCGCATTATAAGAAAACTTGTGTCGTTTCTCAGGGGCACCCAACGAGAATATAGTTCAAAACCACTGAAACATAGCATTGTTAAACGTATTTTAGTATTTAAACGGTAGATATAGGCATAATTTTATCCCCTAAAAAGTTTTCATCTGTTCGGATTTCCTAGCTGAAAGTCTAGTGATCCGAAAATTATAGGGATCAAAACTTACCTTTTCGAAAAGTTTAGCCAGAAAAAAGGCTCCCGAAAATTCTAGGTGACCTTTTTAGGGTAAAAATCCGTTAAAAATAGGCAATTATACCATTTTTCAGATGTTCGAAAATCCTAGGAGAGGCAGGCAAGCAAGAAATTTTACAACAAATTTTCCGAAAATTCTAAATCTCAAATCATCTTCCGAACAGATATTTTCCGAAAATTGACGTTGGGTGCCCCTGGTTTCTGGCGAAGGAGGCTCATGGTATGGGATAACAGCCAACAGGAGCTCAATTAGAACCTCTAGAGTGGTTTTCAATTGAGTGTCGAAAGTAATTATCGAATTGCTTTGGTTTATGATTACTTCACTCAGTGATAGGTTCAAAGTTCTCGCGCTAATTTTGTCAACCAATCAGAACTGAAACCAAAACCAATCGTGGCTCGCGTGTGGACATTTCCCCGCGCTTTGTGTCGGCTACGTGTAATCACTTCGAGTTTTGATTGGTTTTCTGGATTGTCTCCGTCCTTTTTCATTGGCCAAAGTAATTACTTTGGTTTCTTTGGTTACTTTGGTTTTCTTATACTTGGCCTAGGAGTCAACCCTAGATTTATTTATAGAACGCCTCCCTTGGGAGATTCAGCACGCCTACTGTCGTAACAGCCAATCAAAACAAAAATATCTCAGCGTTAAGGGAAATATGATACTTTTCACGGAAAAAAAAAACCTGTTTACTCGGAAAAGGGTTGACTCAAGGAATCAGTGGAGACAGGCGCTTTTCTTGATGAACTTCTGCAGTAAATCAATGCCTCGTCACCATGCCTCGAGCGGGGTAGTGGTTCACCGCATGATTCAAGCGTAAGAAGAAGCCAGGGAATGGAAACAGCAAATCAACGCCTCGTTAAGTCCTTGGCAAATTTTAATGGCTATCCGACATATCGACGCATTACAGCGGTTTATCAAGGACGAAACCTTATCACTGCTAAGTCAATTATGATCGGTGATTCTTATTTGGGTAAACTTCGAGTTCCAAGGTGAATGTAGTGTGAGCCAGTTTCAACGTGTTTTTGATAGTTGGGTTAATGGAAGTCATACGATAATTGAAGCTTTGCGTTTTGATTGGTCCACCTTTGTGGCCTAAGTCCTTCTCCCTGATTGGTTACTATCGAGATACGTGTTTCAACCAATCCAGAGTGGAGAACCAACAAACTCAATCTACTCCTAGCATAACTGGGCCACATTCAGTTTTACCGTACATTGTAATGATGGGTTGGCATTGTAACCCGTAACGAACTTCAAAACAGATTTAGTGCAGTTTGGACTTTGAAAGCATTAGTAATGTCAGTACCCCTTACCTCCAGCGTTGGGTCGAACTTTCTTGTCATGAACCGATAAGGCTTCGTTTATCTTTTGAGAGAGTTTTAGGGCCTCCTCCATCGATTTTTTGTAGTCGACCTTCGGCCTAAGATAAACAGTCATCCTTGTAATTAAAATCGTCTATTCCCGAGATTACTTCAGCCTCTATTTGTTGATAATCTCCAAATCGTTTCCAAAGACGTGTCTTATAAAGGAATGCTTACTTTTCTTCCTGCGCCTCGTCCGATCTTCTTATCAACACAGTAAGTAGCAATGTGATCGCAGAGCAGGTTCTCATGTCGTTGAGAATATCAGGATCCTGTAACGATAACGTTTAAGCGTTACCTTTAATAATAAACAAATGAGTAAAAATAATTGCACTGCACTGAAGTATATTTGTAACAATTCTCACAAACGATTACCATATTAAAAACGTAAAGCATTTAAGCATTTAGTATGGCGTTTCGTTGCGGACAAAATATCCACATCATAAAATATGAAATGGAAAACACAAACAATCTTCCAAAAGGAGTAAATGAGTCCAATTGTGTAAATACTAAGTCGAGAATTCTAAAAAGTCTATCAAAATAATAAAATTCGATGTCGAGGAAAAAAATAAATATGAAGTCGACAGAAATAGTAAGTCGCGAATTCTAAAAGTCGAAAAAACTAACAAACAGAAGGGAAAAAACCGAATTTAAGAATTTCAGCGCTTTTTTTTTTGTTATTGGAAGTCGAAAACAAACTGAGTCGAAAAAATAAAATTCGAAGTCGACTTTAGCTAATGAGTGAGTGGTGAGCGAACGCTGACCCCCTCATACAGAACATTCAGACAATCAAAATGGCGGCCGGGGAAGCACGTTGGCTCCCAAATTACGATGAGTTCTTCTTTTCCTTGGGAAACCTTCTTAACACTTGCGAACAACAGCTAAATTCAACCCCTAGCGATCGAAGTGAATTCCTTTTTCGACGATTAGATGAGTACGAGAGGACACTTTCAACCCTGATATCAAGATTTTGTGAGACTACGGCCACGAGCTGTCACAGCAAACGTGTCTTGCAGATCTCACGCTAATTCTTCGCCGCACAAGTTTTTTGCGATCCCATTTTGAAAGGCATTGTTTCCTCGTAGAAGATGAGGTAGACGTTAGTCGGAGAGCGGACAGAAGAAGTGCCCCGACAGAAAAGTATGTTGCAGGTATGTTGTTGTTCGCAAGTGTTAAGAAGGTTTCCCAAAGAAAAGAAGAACTCATCGTAATTTGGGAGCCAACGTGCTTCCCCGGCCGCCATTTTGATTTTCTGAATGTTCTGTATGAGGGGGTCAGCGTTCGCTCACCACTCATTAGCTAAAGTCGACTTCGAATTTTATTTTTTCGACTCAGTTTGTTTTCGACTTCCAATAACAAAAAAAAAAAAAAGCTGTGAAATTCTCAAATTCGATTTTTTCTCTTCTGTTTTTTAGTTTTTTCGACTTTTAGAATTCGCGACTTACTATTTCAGTCGACTTCATATTTATTTTTTTCCTCGACATCGAATTTTATTATTTTGATAGACTTTTTAGAATTCTCGACTTAGTATTTATACAATTGGACTCATTTACTCCTTTTGGAAGATTGTTTGTGTTTTCCATTTCATATTTTATGATGTGGATATTTTGTCCGCAACGAAACGCCATAATTTAGTCCAATGACGTTTATTTTTATCGTAACGTCAAGATGGCGGTGGCTTTCTAAAACTCCTAATATTACTGTACAGATCAGTCGACAAATGCAAATCTCAGTCTTTTTCTAATAAATTTATCATTCTTGCGAATCATTATTGCTTTTAATAATCACTTTCAGAAGGAGTGCATGGGTATCCATTTTAGAAGGTATTTAACTAGAAGTGAATGCTTGTATTGAGCATTTAATTGAAAGTTAAGAGGGAAATTTGTAGGAAAAGTGACACAAAGAAAAAAGTCGTAAAGTTACGGCGCATGATATACACAAACGAAAAACCCTTCACCCTTTTAGTTAAGACAACAACAGATAAGGAAACAGTGAACAAATTATCGGAGGATTCACCAGAGACGAATTAATGTTTACGCCGTTATGCAAATCATGCCCGCACACCTCTTGGCCCCTTTCCGAGATTTAATTAACGAAGGAAGCTGCTTGATTGACAGCCATTAACCGCGGTTGGTTTCCATTTTTACCCTCGGTAGGGTTCAGGCATGATTGTTAAACAGTTTTAGATTAATGTTCACAGCTTTTAGTTTCAAACGGCAGGGTTTTGATATTGTATTCTAGCAAATATTTCTCTTTTTCAGCGAACAAATTAGATTTGGCCTAAGTGGAAAATAACACAAATTTCAGTCTGATCCGAGTGTTCGCTGTTTACCGTTTCCGTTAATGCGAAGCCGGCTAAAAAGTCTCCATGATGAAAATGTTTTCGTTTTCAATGCTAATGAATTTAAAAACACAGCTTCTCTCCGCAGCCAAAGGTTCTCTGATTATGTTTGGAAGCCGCCACTAAGTTAGTTTCCACATGATCCAAAGCGGTAGGGGTGTCTTGAAAACAAAGATCTCTAAGACCCCTAAGACCTTAAGACTGGAAAATGAAGAAAGTAACCCAAAACCCTCAATGTGGCTAACCTTAGGCCTAACTAGGCCCAAATTGGTTTTTAGGCCTAGGGTTTAATAGTAAAATTGAGGGTTTTAGGTTACTTTCTTCGTTTTCGAGTCTTAGGGTCTTAGGGGTCTTTGTTTTCAAGATACTCAGGCGGTAGCCCACAAACTCATCAGTAAGCTAACCAAGCGTTTTGAAGTGAATTGAATTTTGCACCAAGTATGTGTTTTTATAAACCATAATGAAATGTACTTGTTCTCATTGAAAACCAGCAAACGTTTCTAGTTAGCCAATTTATATGCATCTTTGAGGCAACGAATACTAAAGGACGATTTAATTCAATCAGAGTTGGGTGGAGGAATTTTTTAAAGGAGCTATCACACTAAAGAGAGATTTAGCATCGCATTTACGTGAAACGTGAAACGGGAAACTCAAGCATGCTGCTTGTCACGGTCATAAAGCATGAAAATTCTTTTTTTCTAGTTTTTATTTGAGAAGTAGTTTGATATCTGTAGCTAACAGCCAAGATATCATCTAAAATCTAAACAAGTGTCCTACATTTTTTGGTAAAACGCAAAACGCAAATTTCAGCCTGACATTTGCCTTTTGCCAAAAAGGGAACCTTAGCAACCACGACGGTAACGGCAACGGCAACGGCAACACCGAGCAACAAGAACGTCATCTCAAAATATCTGTTTGCGTTATTGCAGTCAAATGGAATATGAACAGCGCTTCATTTAGGCCGAAGGAAATGAAACTTTAGTCTCAAGTGCAGACGTTCTTCATTTCAAGTCGTTGTTTTTGCCAATGATAGCAAAGAAATGGACCAAAAAAAAAAAAAACGCACGTGCAGAGCTTGCAAGCAATAGTTTTTGTTCACTAAATATGCACATTTGTAACGTTCTCGTTGCCGTCGCCGTTGTCGTTGCTAAAGCTCGTTAATCTCTCTGCATATTAAATTGAAATATGAAAAATCGTTGTATAAAAAAGTGGGGAAAGCTCCACGGTATTAAAAAAAATTAATAATAATTGTCTGCATGAATGGAGGATGTAAACTGCAGGTTGCAGGTCACTGCTTCTTCATAGCTGAAACAACCCAAAACTTTACTAATACCAACATTAGGCTTAAAAAATAATGTTTAAATTAATCCTAAGGTTAGAATTTTTGCAAAGTTTTGGGTTTTTCCGGTTGTAGTAAAACGATGACGCGGCAACGTGCACTTTTCACCCTCCACTACAAGAACAGGGTTAAGTGAAGCAGCGGGGAGTGCTTCGTTTCCCGGCGTCAACTGTCACGTGTAGGTTGAATTTGCTGGTTCTCTAGTCTGTTTCGAGAGGTTATTCTCCAGGGAAACTTGTTTCCTCTCTTTCAAGTTTACGGCCTTAGCTTTGCATTGACTACTAAAATAAATTGACTGTTATTATTACAGGGAGGTCACCAGAAATGACCGAAACTATGTACACCTTAACGAAAATTATGCTTAAATATCAGAACAGTCTTTTTTGTATAGGTAATCACATGATTTCGAGTGCAATTTGGAATAAATAAGCACGAGTAAATTTTTCAAAGGCCAACAAAAGTGCACGAGCCCGTAGGGCGAGTGCACTTTGTGGTCTTTGAAAAATTTACAAGTGCTTATTTATTCCAAATTGCACGAGAAAAATCATGTGATTACTTATTAATAATATACACGAAAAACATAACAACAACAAAGACGTCAAGTGCCGCAAAACCAAATCGTTGTTTGCTGAAAACTCCGGCCATTTTCCTCCGCGTCTTATCTTAAAATTTCCGCCAATATGTTGCTATAGAAACAGCTCTAATCTGATTGGTTCTTGTTGGTTTCTTTTGTGTGTTTAGCCAATCAGAAAGCCTTTGTAATTTGCACTCGTGTTACAAGTTTGCACTCGTGTTACACATTTTGCACTCGTGTTACAGAAGAGCTGCACTCCTTTCTCAGCCAATCAGAATTGAGTAATTTTTTCGTGTATATTATTAACTTAGTAATCATGACACAAACATTGTATTTTTAAAGCGAATTACCACATTCAGTTTGTCTTTAAATCCGATCATGAAATTCTCAAATTCTAACCTTTATATATTTCTCTATCTCCTCGGAGAGCCTGACTTACTCGAGAATTGAACTTAACTGTAGCTAGAAATGGAATGAATTCAGAAAGCCAGTGGCATTTTGGCGTTGCGCAAATTTTTGCCTTCTGGCAGCATTAAAATTCCTGAACCCAGAGTCCGGAATACAGCTCTTAATGTTACGTCTTCCTGTTTGGCTTAATCCTGGCTCTAAATCCCTCTATTGTTTGGACATCCTGCCTGGGAGTTTTATTACTGTTGATCAAGGCATACTAGCTTTATTTGTAAATACATTGGTAGAAGCGGGTTTTCGTCGTTGAAAAGTTATTTCGTCATGCAATGTAGCATCATTGGTTAGGTCTGTGTTAGTCCAACCAACACCCACAATTAAATGCTAGAGCAGATTATCCCTGAATTAGGATATTTAGACTATGGTTTTATTCTGTATTTGTTTCGTCAAGACAATGTTACATTGACTTTAATTCAGGTCAATGCTACGCAGAGATGTGATGCTGTCAAAAGTGTAGCAGTTTCTGTTCACTTGTGTTTAGACCGTGACAATGATATTTCGCTCTATAAAACCAAAGCTCTTTTATCGATACTAAAACTAAGTGTTTGGAATTTCATGATTGGGTTAGTAGTTTCCCGACCATACAAAGAATTGACGGTTTTAAGAAATCCCAACGTCTTTTCCCC
>OX421445.1:63120615-63155615 GCA_949126865.1 Montipora capitata
ATGCGCACTAACCGACTGAGGTACGCCTGTCAAGTTGAATTAAACATGTGTTAATATTGGTGGGATTTAGCATTGACTGGTCTCTTTTTCTTCAAGACGTTAATCGATATCTATCGCTGACAGGAAAGGAATCAAGTAGAATCAAACAAGTTTCTTTGATTTTTGGAAAAACTAAAAAATTAGCCTGTTGCCGTTTGCCACTTGCCGTAAAAGCGATGCTAACTCTGTCTATCGTCCGGCTGTACTGATTAATTAAATCGTTGTCGATGTTTCTGTTGGTAACTTGGTTTCTTGTTTCCACGTGATGTTGGTGTTCCTGCATGCCTAAACACAGTTGTCCTCAGCTAATCTTCCGAGAATGGAGCTGTGTTTTTGAGTGACTTGAGCAAACCGGACTCTCCATTTGTTTTGGTCAAAAAAAATATATTGATTGAACATATTGATATTGATTGAAAATGGTCCTTAAGGCAATGCTTTCTTTAAAGTGGCCCCTACTTTTCGTTGCACCTGGAAAACGCACTATATCAGCTTCCGCTTGCAAATGCAAGGGAAATTTATTATCAAGTCAAATAATATGATATGAATTGAAATTCCAATGCGATAATTGTTCACATAGCTTGCCTGCCTGTTAAGATCTGCATTATGAAAGTTTGAATGTACTTCATTTAAAATTATTGGAAATTTATCACCTTTCCGGATAAAACTCTGATATTCTCTCTGATATGCCATTTTTTCCAAGCATTTTCCCCTCAAATTCCATTGAATTTTGCAGATATTTGTTTGAGACGTAAAAATGTGGAGATTTCTCGACTTTTTTCTTGATAGGTAAGGAAAATTTTCAAATCAAGGATTACAATCTTCATCAGTGAAATTACAAGTTTTTATCTTTAAAATCGAAGTTACAGCTAAGAACGTTAACGTGCACAAGAATGAAGAAATACTTTAAAACTCTCAACGCTTTGCTGAAGAAAAAGACCTCATTTGTATAATTTACATGTATAAGCAGATCCATTTACGTTCATTTCGAAGCGAAAGTGGCTTGAAGATGATCGATGACACATGAATGTAAAATAAGCACTTCCTCTTTGTATAAAATCTCAGTGTGTTCTCCATGATTAAAGAATATGAGAAAATGTAATTAGCGAACTATTATTGATGAAAAAAATAAATTTTACCTGAATCTCCTCTGCGATTTGGCCGTGTGATATTTCAGCTAGTCAGCTGAAGGGAGGCTGTAAAAAAGTGCGTAGGATAAAGAAATTAACGAAACTGAGGTCTCTAATAAAATGTATATCATAGAAGGTCTCACTGTGTCTTTCGTCGGAAACACTTTCCCCTGATTACTGTTTTCCTCACTGATACCCAATTGTAGTCAAGTAAAAACAAGAATTCAAAAGAAAGAATTCAAGGGTTTGTTCTCAGCCGAGACTACCGACACATGCTGTCAAAAGACCCAAACAAAGAAATTGTCATCAATCATTAGAATGCTCTGAATTATGCAGCTGATGATCTTGTAGTTTTAGCAACCCACAGAACAAAGACCTCCGAAAGGTAGACACCTGCTTTTTCAGAATCTGTCATTGAAATATCTTGATCGATTTGAGTCCTTTGTTTTAAGAGCTTTTTTCGCTTTCTACGATTCAAAGAGACTGCAGGAAACGAATTCATTTGAAATGAGTGCGAGATATCCCTCGCCCTTGCTGTTCTCTAGGGTTCTATCCGTTTATCACCTTTACATCTGCACAGAGTAAAGAAGTCTTGGCGGTAAATATAACACAAAAGGAAAGATAAGCTCGTTTATTGTTCAAGCTCCAATTACTGAGGTCAGTGTCGCTTAACTTCGTTCCACTTGGTGATGTGGTACATCTGTGTGTTTTTTCACAAATAAAAACTCGACAGAAATTAATGAAATAAATTTCATTTCGGGATATGATCCTGTGCATGCCATCTTTTGAAACAAAAACTGAGCTCGTTTTGATCTTTAAATATTGCATAGCGAGTGTTTTTTTTTAATTTGGGACTCAGCAAGACTCTTGAGATTCATCTGCCTTGAAATGATTCTAAAAACACAACTAACATGAAGGCCGCCGTTTTCTAACGATCCTACCCCAAACAAAACCCAAAATAAGATAATTGTCCAATTGGAAGAATTATTCGTGAACAAAAAAGTCTGTCATTGTTGTCAAAACAAGTGCAAAATACCCATATCACCATGATCTGTAGATTCTATAGAAAAGCAGCTTCTTTTTTCAATGCGGGCTAAATGTGTTTTCCGTAGGTGGAAAGCTAACAAAACTAATTATTAAATTACCAAAACATATTTCTAGAAGTGATCGATAAATTAAGCTCGTGATAATTTATCAGATATCAAAACGCAAGCTCTATTCAAGTCGTCAACGACTTCTGCTTTCAATAAAATTTTAGAAGATTTCAAAGATATTTTTGACCATTTATAAAGCATTCCATTGGAAAAATTTGGAACTTTTCGAGAAGGAAATAATCATGCAAGCAAAAAAAGAATGTAGACGAAAAAGTAAAACTAATAAAGACGCTTGATCTGTTTACAGAAATGCAGTCTTTACTTTCATTAACGGCTAAATACGAAAACAGCAAATTATTATTCAAGGACAGAGCAGTAAAAGAGTACCTCTTCGTGAGAAACAAAGAATAAATAATAATAGTTATAATTTCAGAATTATTTCCATATTTTTGTAAGTATTAATAATAAGAATATCGGAAAAACGGATGAAGAAATATCAAGAACAACTGAGAATACCTGATGTCATGGGCACTGATTAGATGTCCGCATTGATGGGAACTGCTCACATCCTCAGTCCATGATGAGCTTCGTGAAGAAGCTGAGAGTAAGCACGATGAGTCGGTACCAAACCGGAAAAACTAGGAACTGGAACGGAGCGAAACACATGCAATATTAACGAAACTGAGCTTGTCTGTAAATCAAAGCAAATCAAATATTGGCGAAAACCGGAGTACCCGGAGAAAAACCTCTAGGAGCAGAGTAGCCGAACCAAATAACTCTTACCACCGAGTGAGTGCTCTTACAACCTCGCCCGGGCTTTCTGGGGTAACTGTGATACGATCCATCAGTCATTGGAATTAACAACATATTTTCTCGGACTTTCTTTGCTCAAAATTCGCAGTTGTAATCAGCTGTGTTTCAAATTTGCATTTAAGTGTGTTAAAAAAACCTAAACAACTAATTTATTCATTCTGATCCAAACAATTACTGACTCAGAGCAATAGAGCAATAACAGTGTTTAACAGAAATATTTCAACGTTTTTACAACGTCTTCATCAAACGTTTTCATACACGTCTGATGCGAACGTTGCTTGATAACGTTGAAATATTTCTGTTCAACAATGTTATTGCTTTGCGTTGGTAATTGTTTGCATCAGGTTATGCTTCCAGTTTTGGGTGTGAATTAAATACAACATCAGCCTTAATAACGAAAAACGAGAAATTCGTCAACTATAGTCAACGTGTGGCTCGGGAGGAAATCCGATTTGGGCGTGTCTTTTTCTTTCGGGCCAAAATAAATTTGTTTGCTATCCGTTTGCTTCCCGACTTAAGTTTTTGTTGTTATTTATCTCAATTAACACCTTTTTTCCTTCATAAATTTATTACGTTTCTCATAAAAATCAAGGACCTATTAACAAATTCGGGTGCCCACTACTTTGAGCAAGCCAGGGTGTGTTAATCGCTTTCAAAAAAGGTAATCCAAATTTGGGGAATTCTACGGAACGCATTAGGGATATTACTCCAAGGAATCAAACACAGAAAAAAAGCTTGACGGGCGGAACTTATCTTATTTTCGATCTCAAAATTTTCGTTAATGACCTCAGACCGTGCAAGAAAATCTACTGGAACAACGACAGCCAGACAGTTGCAACGTGCACTAGACAACATGGTGAATTTCAATTTGGTATGCTCTTGTTAACATTTTATTATTGATTTTTAAGCTATTGGGACACAATTCACGTTAAGTGTTATTTGTATTTGTAGGAGCTATTTTTCACATTAATATCCTGGCTTGCGATCGACAATGTTCTGCTTTGTTGCAAAAACCCCAATTTCTACCACAGTTTTTGAGGAGTGCACTAATTAATTTGCTCCCCGATTGTTCTCTGCATGAAATTCAAAGAAAAAGCAGGACCTTGCTGGTTCACAGTAATCATGATTTCATACACTGCAGAGTAATTTAGCTGAAGCGTACTTAAGACTGTCTCGGTTATGGGAAAAGCTTGTCTTTTCCGTGGTGATTTATATGAAAACTTTGAAATTCAGCGGTTCAGATTTCTTGAAGGTGTGCCAACAATTTACGAAGTGACAGATTTAAGACGCAGGTGACATTCTGGTTGAAGAAGACTTTGATTGTTTGCGTGTAAATTATTGAACAGTTTCTGGAGAAGGCGCTATCGATGCTTCGAATTCGTTATTAGCGCTCTATTTGCTACATCAACAAACCGCCTTATTTTTCGCCACTTTATATAGGAAATCAACTAATGTTCTTGGTTGCTTCACACATAGTAACTTTCAATACACCATTTCGAGCTCGAGGGATCTCAATGTTGCTGTTGGACCTGTAGACCCTTAAAACAGAGGTAAATTTTTGAAAAATGATTTTTATTTTTAATCGTCATCTCAGACGCATCTGGCTGTAGTCTAAGCCGCTTTCTCTATAAATAACGTCTACAGCATGAAAATGTGAAAATTCATTCTTAAAATGGCGTTTAATTGACACAATTTCTACCCTATAATGTTGAACTTACTTTCGAGTTTCGTATTTAGTGTCTTCGTGTGTCTTAAATTACTGGATTTTTAATATATTTTCGACAACGTTCTGAATATTAGATGTCAAATTATCTATAACTGTACAATAAGGTGGTAGAACTTTTATCAGTTATAAAATCAAGAATTTTGTATAATTTTTGATGTTCAGTAAAAGGAAGTATAAAATTTCAGGGCGTAATAAGGTCTACTAGAAATACAATTTTGTTTTTTACTTCTGCCATGCCAACTGGAAGATTTGTCATTTTACCACCGGCAATTTGAATTCGCCATTGCATTATTTCATGGTACAGCACTTTTTATCATTTGAACGACAAATAGGTGAGTGATACACTGCAGTGATACTGAAACTGAGTTCTTTCAGTGAAGGAAGGAAATGGACGACATAGACGTGCGGAAACAACGTTACAAACATTACTGGCGAAGGTTCAAAACGCTATGATATCAGTGTTTGCCAGTGGAGCGTTTTGTGACTGATTCCAAAGAGTAAGGAAACACGTACATTTTTTTCAAAAATGAATAATACTGATTTAGAAAACTGGACGGTATGTAACGGAGAATGAGCCGTGTTCCCGCGTTAAATATCACGGATTTTTAGCTCATTAGTTACGTTTATTCTGTAGTTTGCTATTTTGATATTGGTCTCGTCTGTTTTTGGACAGTTTGTTGTTTTTTAAGGCTTAGCCTATACATCCATACACCAATGTTTTGTTTGATAATAAGACTGCTGTTAAATTTTATTCACATTACAAGGCTTAGAACTACTAATATTCAAATTCTGTTTCAGATCTCAGTGAGAAGGCCACTAGGAAATTAAAATCGCTTATCAACTCGTTTCGACGAGATTACAGTCATGAAAAATACTGAATTTACAAACTTAAAACGGACCAGCGAAAGTTTAATGAATGGCGGGGCGTTAAAAGTGATTGTCATATTTGATGCAATGTTATGTCTTGCTAGCAACTTCTTTGACTTAATATATCGTTGCCTCTTGGCTACTTTTCCACACAATAGGTGCCGCGGTTTGCAATAGATTAGCGATTAGCGGGTTTTAGAAAGAAAGTGGTTTGTCAAGTTTCGCGGCGCATTATACTTGCTACCTGAAGTTCCACAAAGCTTAGTTGACTGCATTACCGCGAAATGGAGATTACAACTTATCCTCTATAACTTGGCCTTCCGGTGAAAACTATTACGTCTCATCAGTGAAAAATAAACTATATTTCTTGCCGTTTATTCTAAAATTGCAACACGTGCTACACACTTTTACTTTGAGGGTATAAAGTAGCGTCAAAACTGTTAGGGTTTGTGGCAGGTGAAACTATCAAAATAAATACAGATATTTATCACGTATTTACCGAGAAAGTAAATTACCCTACTGTGATTTGTGATAATGACAAACCACGATTTGTTTTGGTTTAAGAAATAGCTTAGCCCTTCCATTCGGTTTTAGAAGTAAGTCAAGACCATGGTTATGAAGACGTTTGGCGTGAATAGCATTTCTTAAAATGTGGCTGCATTTCTATTAAAGGGTGACCGCGTAAATCCAGTTTTAGCCTGAAAGTGGGTATTACAATGAAAGTAGTTTTTAAAAATAGTCCCAAGGCATTTGCAGTGCGTTGATAACTCTTCAGTTGATCAGTGCCCAGCCGCGAAAGAAAATTAGAGCTTCAAGCTAAGGAGGGCAAAAGTAGCAACCCATCTACATGTAGGCCAATCTTTCTTTCAAACATTTCTAGAGCCTTCTCGGTTCTTTCTTAATTTCAAAACACCTTAAATTTCACGGATTTGGTGATGTCATTTTCTTTTAGGTATTACACAGAGTGGGAAAAATGAGCTCATTTCCAAGATTAACTGTCACGTTCTTGACATTATTGAGCGTTGTTCCACACGGATTGTGTGAGGAGTAAGTAGCAAATACCGTTTTAATAAAATCTGTTAAAAACCTTTCCACCTTCCGGATTTAAATGGCCCCATAAACACGCACACGCAGATCGAAATTTCTCGTTCAATACAAAGCGCTAGCTCGGATTGTTTAGCACAAAATCAGTCAGTTAAAGAAGGCAAGTTTTAATTTATTGGCGACAGGAGTGATTTGCGATAGTACACCTTTTGAAAACGCCCTTCTTAAAACAACTGAGAGCCACGTATATTTCGCAAAAGTGTAATAAATATCATATTATATCGCGATTACGTAAGAGACTACACCATTTAATTTGTATTGTTATCATTATTATTATTATTATTATTATTATTATTATTATTATTATTGATATCGATAGCCAGTCCAGAGAAGCCTTAAGTTACAGTGCCGAGTATACTGACCACATTTGGCTATGTTCTCTTGCTTCTCTTTGTTCGTGGTTGAGCCCGACCCGTTTGAATTATGTCTGTCTGTGAAGTTCCGCCCGCGGAAACACAGCTATCTACTATACACCCTAAAAATAAAGGTCTCTGAAAGCTTCTGGATCGACTGAAAGAATGAAAACATTTACTCTTAAAGATCATTTTTGACAGTTGAGAACACTGTACTTAACTTGGAAAATTTACGGTCCCTTAGTTCATGACACTGAGACGAACCTTTCTTTTCCAGTGATCCCGATGATATGCGAAGCAGCATGATCGAGGCTTACAACCTTTCACGTATAATAAACAAGAGCTTAACTGGTTATGATCGGAAGGTCAGGCCAAATGCTGGCGGGCCCCCAGTTATCGTAAAAATTGAGTTCAAAGTCATATCATTTGGAGAGATTAAGGAAGCTAACATGGTAAGTTTTGGAACTGAAAGGTACCATTTACAGGGAAGTGTCCAAACAGGAGACAGTGCAATAAACCACTCTCATAACATTACAAGTAACCTGATGTCATTCAAGAGGCAACACTTGGAACTTGGTTTTGGCGTAACAGTAAACAGTTTGTTGGGATTTTCTCTTTATCACAGATCTATGAAACATACTTGAATGATATGAGTTTCTTTCTTGCCTGTAAAAGAAGGTTAAAATGACGAAAGAGGTCAATCACTTCATAATGAGAGGATTTTGTACTGGGGCAAAAGCTAACCACTCAGTGTCGCTGCTGTAAATTTTCTTTCTTGTCTTGTTTCTCAACTTGAATGCCCGGAAACCCTTTATACCTTACTGTTGAATTCTTGGACTCGAAGCAGTTTCACGACGGCTCCTTTGAGAAACGGGCCCTAGGCTAGGGTACTTGACCTGATTAAATTTAGCTACACCAGGTTCCGTATATCAATATCCAGGTAGCTTGGACCTATTTTTTCCCTTGTCTCTTAAATTAATCTAAAGGGAGCGTTTTTAAAATAACAGAGAACGTTGATAAGTGTTCTTAAAGCGTTGGAGTCATGCCAGAAAAATGGCATACTAGTTTAATTAATAAACGGCATCGGAAAAGGCAACAAAAAGCCACAATTTGGTAGCATATTAAAATGAACGAAAACCATAATTTGGTACGCTGAATGTGGTTTTTTGCATTTTAATACATTCTTTTACCGTCAACGCAAAACAAAACGCGAAATAGATGTTTTAGGGACAACGTCAACTATTATAATGGAATAGCTTTTTTCCTTCTCTCTCCGTGGTTAAGAGCTGTTTTTCACTCAATGAGTAACTGGCACCCAATTATCCCAATAAAGGCTCGGGTGAGAGTATTAATTAAATTACGCAAAGTTAGATTTTGCATGGAGATCGACTACATTTTCGTCGGCGTAACTGTCATCGTTTGTAAAAGCCTGGCCCCAGTTGTTCAAAAGGTGGATAACGCTATACACCGGATAAATCACTATCCATTGGATGGCGCAATTGGTTTCGCTATTACTTATCCAATGGATGATTTATCCGGCGGATAGCGTTCTCCACTTTTGAACAATAGGGAGCTTAAGCAACGACAACGGCGACGGCAACGAGAACGTCATCTCAAAATATAAATTTGTGTTATTTTAATCGCTTCGTGACTATTTCAACGTTTTTAATATGACAAGGGTGTGGTAATTCCTCAAAGATTACACCAGTCGGAACGGCACTCAATTTTAGGAGAGAAAATGAAAATTTATCCTCAAGTGCTGACGTTCTTCATAAAACCAAAAACTTGGCTATTTCACGTTGTTGTTTTGCTGACGACGGCAACGAAATGGACAAAAGTGAAAAACGCACGTGCAGGGCGTGCAAAGCTATTGTTTTTACCCTCTAAATATGCAAATTTGTGACGTTTTCGTTGCCGTCGCCGTTGTCGTTGCTTAAGCTCCCTAATAGGGAGCTTTAGCAACGACGACGGGAACGGCAACGAGAACGTCATGTAAAAACATAAATTCACGTTATTGCGTTCACTTCGCGACTATTCCAAGCTTTTTAATATGACAAAGGTGTTTCAGTCCCTCAGGAATGAAACCGTTACGAGCGGCGCTTAATTTAGGGGAGAAAAATGAAAATTTATCTCCAGGTGCTGACGTTCTCCATAACACCTCAAACTTGGTAATTTCACGTTGTTGCTTTGCTGACGACGGCAAAGAAATGGACAAAAATGAAAAACGCACGTGCAGGGCGTGCAAAGCTATTGTTTTTGCCCACTAAATATGCAAATTTGTGACGTTCTCCTTGCCGTCGCCGTTGTCGTTGCTAAAGCTCCCTAATAACTCGGGCGGGGTCTTGACTATGGACGCAAGTATGCGCACAAGCAACGTACTCAGACTCAGAGGAGTTTTGATGATTGGTTGTGACCAAAATGGATTCACCACCGGTCAAGTAGGACACTTAACGACAAATACTTAACAAGTTACTTGAGTGCCTAACAAGTCCGATTTGAAAACCGGTTGTTCCGTACACATTAAGTACATCAGTCATTTGTTGTGCTAAGTACAAATCTGCACTATTTAAGATTAAGCATTCGTTCGAGAACTTTCGGTGATTAATGACCGTCGAAGATGACATTCTATATTTTATATTCGTGTTGCATCTTTACTTCGTCAGTCTAAAGCAACATTATGTATATGTCATGAAGTGCTCCACCTGACTTTGGCGGATCCATTCCGCTTGTCACAACCCTCGTTTATTAGAACCTTTTTTAAGAAAAAAGACACAAATTAACGATAACTGACTTAATATACCTGAGAACGCAGGTTCACAAAACCAGAGCTGCAAGTGCTTCACCCATTTCTTGACAATTGTCAGGCTTTGCTTTCCTTTGCAATACTCTAACGTGAAAAAGTCAATTGAAATTGAAAATGAGCCTTATATTCCCCATCTTGGCCTTTACGATGTTTCTTCCTATTCAGTCATGGGAAAGTAAGGATTGTAATAGCTAAAAACTGTAATGCGAACAGCTTATACGAAAAGCGAATATTTGGTTTTGTCGAAGCTTGCGTGGTTGTTTGCAAAGCATTTATCTAATATTGTTACCGTGAAGAAGAAAATTAAACTTTAAAATTCCACGCCTCCCGCTAGCTTCCCTCAGAAAGGACTTATCTTACTTTTAACACCGATTTCCTTGTCTCAAGGAATACTCCATGGACATATTTATGCGACAATGGTGGACCGATCCAAGGTTTAAAAACAACTACAGTGTGCCTTTTAACATGGCGGCCGATCCCACCAAACTGTTTTGGACGCCAGATACATATTTTTGGAATGTCAAGGACGCAAAATATCACTATGTTACCCGAGAGAACATGAGAGTCAAAATATCACCAGACGGGGAAATTTATTACAGTACAAGGTGGAGTAAACCATTTTATTGTTTGCTTGATAAGCTGGCCTGTTACAGAAGTTTGCGCCACGTAAATCATGTTGTAATGTCAACTAATTTTCGATAGAAAAGGATATATTTTTTCAAAACGAGGTTATTGGCAGACGCTTGCATTCATAGGAAGGAATCCGAACGAATAATGTGACTCTCTTTGTTGTTTCTTTTTTTTTTTCAGGATAACCCTGACAGCTCAATGTGACATGGACTTGCGTCTGTACCCAATGGATACACAATATTGTCCGCTTATTATAGAAAGCTGTGAGTAGTAAATTGTCGTAAATTACGTAGAATGAATGCTATTGCATGATTGTTGTTGTTGCTACTGCTTGTCCTTCGTATTCGAAGATGACCATGACATCAGTGATTAACTGAATGGTGCTGGAACGGTGCGTCCGGAGGCAGCTGGTAAGGCCGATCCAGGCGCCGAAACCTCGTCCACAGGTTGGGCAGATGTGGGTAGGAGTTGTGACGTTTTCACTGGTAGTTCGAACCTTCCGCATTTCACTCGCATTCTTCTCTGCCGTCTGGCTTCGGTGTTCCTCAGCTGAGTGGGAGCAGTTGGCTGATGAGGCTCGTCAAACAGGGTGGTTGGCAGCGAAGATTTCCCAGGAATCAGTGCTGATGTTGAAGTCTTTTAGTACACTTTCAGGGTGTCCTTGAATCACTTCCTCTGCTCACCAATTGAGAGCTTTTCAATGGCACAGTTCCCCGTGGAAGAGATGTTTGGGATACGGCCTTGATAGCTCATTTGGTAGAGCAAGTGCTACGCAATTGTGGGTTCGTGGGTTCGATATATACGAGTTATTCGATGGTTCAACATATAATACCCTCGGATATTTTCCGAGTTGCGGGCTCGGAAAAATACGAGCAGTGAGCAAAATGTCCGCGAGCATTATATCTTAAAGCACAAAAAGCCAGCTAAATGTCCTTTAGTTGATTAGATAAACGAAATGACGAGTGACAAGTGATGACAAGCTAAATTCTCAGACTTTGCATCTTGTTGAAAACAATTTCTTTTATTAAAAAACTCCCGTTCTTTCCGTATGTGCTCTGTTCTAAAGTGGTCAAACCGGGACACTGCAGTGTATTACCGTCTCATATTTTGCGCGTTTTCTTGACCAAATATGGTAAAATGGCGTAACAGTGGAATAATGATGGATGATAATATTCGATTGAAAGGCCTTTCACCATGAACCATTTGAACATAGCATAAATTATTTGAATTGTTTTTATTGTCTTGTACGTATATAAATTCTGGCCATATTAGCATGGGTGACAAATTACTCCTTAATTTTGGCGGGAAATTTCAGCGTTAATTTATAGTTTCACATTTGCCATGGCAACTTTTCCTACAGTGCCAAAATGGTGTTTTATAAAGGTAATTTTACCCATGATATTATTAGCTAATCAAATGGTGACGAGTGAAATTAGGAAATAATTTCACTTGCGTTTTGTCCAAAATCAAAAAATTTCACCAGCAGACAAAACGCACGTGAAATTATTCCCTAATTTCACTCGTCACCATTTGGTTACCCATACTAATTCAATGTTTGAGGCCGACATTGCAAATCACTTCATAACTTGCAAAGTTTACGTTGGTATACAGAGTACCACATTTTCAATTGGCAGATGCATATACAACAGCCGATGTAGATTACCGTTGGAAAGGAGGCAATAATCAGGGAATCGAGATTGTTTCAGATGAAATGGCGCAGTTTGATCTCCTAGACGTCAAAACTCGCACCAAATCGCAAACCAATAGTAAAGGTAAGCCGAAGGGAAGCATGCGCAGATGGGTGATGGCTCAGTGTGGTGAGATCACTCGCCACTCATCAATTTGACCCGGGTGCGATTCCTAAACTTTGAGTCACATGTGGGCCGAGTTTTTTATTTCTCTACTCTGCTCCGAGATGTTTTCCTCTCTCCTCAAAAACCAATTAACGATTTAATATGCGTTGATGCGTACATTGTTCCCAGTTAAAGCGGTTTTCAATTGAGTGTCGAAAGTAATTAGCGAATTGCTTTGGTTTATAATTACTTTACTCAGTGATTGGCTCAAAGTTATCGAACCACTTTTTCAACCAATCGGAAGTGAAACCGAAAACCAATCGTGGCTCGTGGTCCCGAACTTTGTGTCGGCAACGTATAATTACTTTGAGTTTTGATTGGTTTACCGGGTTGTCTCTGTCCTTTTTGATTGGCAAAAGCAATTGGTTTTGGTTTTACGACACTCGATTGAAACTCGCTCTAGTGCACAAACGCTATATACAGTTTACGCGCTTAAGGACGGTGCCTACTAATGTTACGGCGCATACTTTCTGCGCATCTCGAGATACTCGGATTTCCTATCAGCGGTGCTTATTAATACAGGGATATTTTTGCGCGGTTCAAAACTATGCGGAGAAAGCAGAACTTACCAAGTGCTCTTGGTATCCAAAAAGAAAATTGGGGGTAACCATGCCTTTTTCAGAGATAATTAAGCTTCAATTTGGCAAAGAACGCCATACATTGCTTTGTATTTTAGAGGTTTTTACAAATATTGTTGATTAATTATCTTCGAAAAATGCGTGGTTACCCCCTATTTTCTTTTTGGGTTTTAATAATACTTGTTAAGATCTTCTTTCCCCACATATTCAGGAAACCGCGCAAAAAGTACCTTTGAATTAGTAGGCACCGTCCTTAAATAAAGTTCGTTGTCATTATTATTAAGATCAGAACGAAAAAAAAAATGCAAGTCATTGGATTGTCTGTTTATCTTTTGTGTGTAATATGTTAGTTCCCTGAATTCTGAACTGATCTGAAGTATGTTTTATTTGACAAAAGGGTCGTTTGCCAGTCTGGCCGCTGTGTTCCATTTTCGCCGACGCACCGAGAGCTTCATCTCTTCAATCTTTGTGCCTGCAATTGTTCTTGTTGTCCTATCGTGGTGTTGTTTCTTTATCTCGCCGGCTGCTGTACCTGCCAGAGTTGCTCTCAGCATTACCACCATCTTGACATCCATTCTGCTGAAAGGGAATGTCAACAGGGACATGCCAAAGGTCAGCTACATGAAGGCAGTGGATTACTTCCTGCTTACTTCATTCGGTTTCATATTTGCTGCCTTAATGGAATTTATAATTGTTCTCAACACTGACCCAGAATGGCCTACCTGGTGGAAGAGGAGAAAGAAGAAACAACTGCTGGATGACAAAAAGGAAATCGCCATGGAATGTGAGGTAGGTTGAAAAAATGATAGACGTTATTATGAAAATGGAACAACTGAGAATATCTAAACGTTTTGGTGTAAAATTGGTAACAAAAGACCTCTATTGCAAGTGACACAGCTTTATTTTTGTCAAGCTAACTGGAAAATGTCTCCACGAACCATGTTTCTTTTAATCCCAGCTTATCTCGACATGTTGCCAAAACTGATGTGAGGGCTGTTACAGTATTCTTGCAGAGAATTCTCGTCGCCTTTACCATTTTCCAGTTAAATCTACCATAACTTTCTTGTAGGGATCAAATACATCCAAATATTACGCGTAACTTTGCTCTATGCTGTTGTCGCACTACCCTGAATCTCGTTTCATTTTTTAATTTTCAGGCTCAAAGTCAGGGGAGTGTTGATCTTATCGTTCAAGTCATGGACGAGGGAGTTTGTAGAATTAGAAATAACAAAGGAAACATTAAGCTGAAGCCTCAAACCAAGCAACAGTCCACCACAATTCCACTTGATAAACCCAAGACCAAAGTACATTGGATAGATCGGGTATCACGAATTACCTTCCCAGCTTTGTATGTTACCTTCCTTATCTCCTACACAATATATTATGGAGTGCTAAGGGATGATCATAAAGAACCTATGACAGAGGAGTAAAATTAACGTATGCGAAGCTTATATCTAATGGACAAACAAACATAACTGGAATGAGCCTTTCGATGCTATATTTTTGGGTGTTAAATTGAGCGCTAGGCTTTGTTCTAAGGATAAAGAGTATTTGTAGAAAATGGATTACGGGATTACGGAATAATATATTTTTTGCAGGGTCTTAGGACTAGGTTTCAGAGAAATCTGGCCGATCTCAGAGGAGTCACATCTCAGTAAGGCATTCACTGCACTGTCGTATCATGCGAACATCCTTTTAAGGATGTACTGCATGGTACTGCATGATGCTTAAAAGCACACCTTAAATTTTGCCTTGCTTGAAAAAGTTTTAATTAAGGTGATGTTTAAAACTAAAACTGGGGACTGGACTCGAAATTAGCCGCAGTTGTACCAATAATTTCAATTATTGCCATGCGTTGAAGTCGATTTACCCCGAACTAAAAGGTCTTTGAAATAACATCTATTCAACAATTTGTTTGGCATGTGTTTTCTTCAGTCCCTGGACAGGAAAGCTTTGGATCCAGCCATTGTCATTTACTTTTCTTAGCTTCAACATGAAGATGTAAAATGACCTGCAAGATCTGGGAATTGGAATTCACTATGAATAATTAATGATATCCAATAAAACATTCATTTAATTAATGGGGCAACGAAAGTTGAATCTATCAGCCCTAATGGCATGTACAAGATGCAATAAGATACAATATTCAATATGGAGTCACTCTACATATAGGCGAAGAGTTTTAAGTAAAAAAAAAAATGTACTACCTCTTAAATGTAGAAATGTTTTAATGATATACTTCTTGTAAATATTCTTTGATAAGCTACAGTAAGTACATTTCACTATGTTCAAGTAGTTCATATAATTTTAGGATAAAATACATTTTTTGACGTCTTATTCGATGAATACAGCAAAATAAGAATCATTAGCGAAATTGGGCGTCTTTTTATCAAATCCCCATGATTTTGGCTGGGAATATAAATTACCAGGTTTATCTCGGTGTGCATGGTATTGACACTGTTTTTCCGATGTAACATATTGCAGAAATCTAGACTGTAATTATAGTGTTCACATAATCTTTCCAGCATGAATTTAAAAACGCCTCCCTCTTCACTAATTGTTCGCAAAAGTCATAATTATTCCTTGTGAAAAGCATTAGTGAAGATTTGTGTAAAAAGCCTCCTTGTATTTAATAAATATTGGCCGACGTAAAAGTTTATAGTCAGAAGAAGTCTGGATGATAATTGAGAGACCTATTATGATTTTATTACTATAATTGCTCATTGACAAGCTATTTTTTCTCAAGTATTAGAATCATCGCCTGTGGATCATGACCTGATCCAGAGGTCATAGGTTCGATTTTTACACTGCTCAGAAATCGGCACAGTGAACTCATATTGACAAATGTAGCATGATATGACAAAATCCTCGACAAAGCATGCAGCGCGCGTATTGTGCGAAACCAATTGTGCTATCCAATGGATAGTGATTTATCCGGTGGATTGGAGAGGGGGGGTGGATCTTGTTATCCACCTTTTCAACAACTGGGGCCTGAGCAATTATACTAAAAGTCCTCGGGGGAACTGTTTTAATATTTCTTAGCTTTTTTGGATGTTAATGTAAGAAATACTAAACAGTGTCCAAAGTCCATATTTTGGAAAAGTGAGCAAGAAGATACAACAGCCTGAGTAAGCATGGGCTCCCTTTGCAAATAGTGGATCATTAAATTAGAATAGCATACCCGCGTTTTGTTTGGGCCTTGAGCAAAATAGTCGCATTGCCCAATAACCAGGGTTTGTATTATATAAAGTTGCATCTCTCAAAAGATTTTATACTAACGTGTGAGCGATCAATCAAAATTTGAGGAAATCGAAAATAATATTACACTCTCTGACACCTGCCTATAATCTCCCTCTCCTCCATGGTCAGAGGACATACATATTTGGCTTGTCTATCAAAACACTTAACGCTGGTTACAATCGGAGCCACCAGGTTTAAAAAATTGGCAAAACTTTCACCCACGACTTTTAGAGACAACCTAACAATGTGATATTTCATCAGACTGAGCTATGTTATTTGTACAAACAAGAGAGGCTAATGAGAGATCTGTTGTAAATGACAACAAAAAGTGTGGTGGGGGAGAGGGGTGACATCATATGAAAATTACAGCTAGCTAGTATCATCTCTTACGTTGATCATAAAAGACTCAATGAGTCTAGTCTCATGGAATGTATGAAAAATGGGAGAGCCAGATCCTCCCGTCCCCGCTTCAACAGGAAGCACGTACATTAGTATTTCCGAGGAGACATGCCTCCCATGACGCTTCGCAAACTGCAAGCAGTTTTTCTTTCTTGCTCCGCCATCTTATCAGAGATCCGACAAACGTTTGAACGTCACAGTGTGCTATTACTCAGCCAACTCGAGCCAGATTGCCACTTCCAGGGGAGTCACAATGTTGTCAAATTGATTTATTTTGGGTCCCAGCATTCTCTGAGCAAATTAAATCACCAGGTCGTCAAATTGATTATGTATTTTCAGCGTTGAGAATCTCAATCCACCATTCTGCTCTTGTAGTGAATGGTGTACACCATAAGAAAGAAAACAAACAGCGTAGGAAACATCACTCGAGAGGTTTTGTCAACCCAATGATCTGTGGGCGGTGTGTCGGCTTTCTTCTCTGTTGGTTTCCTTGACCTTAGCTTGCTCGGATCGATTTTCTTTGGAGAGCCATTTAATTTCACAATGATGTCATCCAGGTCGTCCTAAAAGAGATAAATGTCAAGCCAGATAATGAACCTGACTGCAGTTACGTTTAGCTTTTCAGTGAAAACACCCGCCGAGGGAATTTTGCTTTATGGCACTCCAACTTTCCTGTTTTCGAACCATGATATACTTTATAGTTGTTTCGATGCTTCTTTTAAATTTTTAAGGTAGATTTTCCTAGATGACGTATCCAAGATGGCCATCACTGAAAATCATGAAGTCATAGCACTTAGACCCAGTCAGTATTGTAGCCAAAGTTGCATCTCATCGGTTTTGACCAATTTGATAATGTATGGAAAACTTATACAAATTCCGTGAATTATTTAATGCGCTGGAATGTATGCATGGTTACTACACCTTACAATGCATGGTTACTACACCTTAGAAGAACTTTAAAATTCACAAAAGGCTCTGGCATGATTACAAAAAACACTTAACTACGCACACTCAGTATCACGTTGAAATCTCCCACAGTTTTGACTTCAATGCTATACCCTTACTTCGGCTGTTGACGTGTCAAGGATCAGCTCTTTCTTCTTTTTCTTCTTCTTCCAAAAGACATTGGAAGTGTTCAAAACGATGATGTATTCAACCAAAGCGGCGAATATGAAACCGAATGATGTTAACATGAAGAAGTCAATTGCTTTAAGGTAACTGACCTGCAAATTAACAGACCGAGTACATGTTATATTCGTGTTGTTTATCTCACCTCTGCAGGGAATTCTGTAACAGGCAAAATGTTTTACATCGTTAAGTCAAACTTTTTTTGTCTTCAAAAATTCCGTTATAGGAGGAAAAAGATATGTTTTGTCTCAGTCTCGTTTCAATATCCTGCAGTGGGACACGCATAAAGAAGGCTCCTACATAACGTTACTCAATTATTCTCGGAATTGTTCTTCATTTTGTCATGATTCGCTTCTATGATGGAGTTTTTCGTGGCGTTATCGGCTTTTTAACGTAAAGATTAATATCCCTGGGACATACAAGAGAAGATAATTGGAGAGCCACTTTCTATTCATAGCCAGTGAATAAATGAAGCAGGTCAAAACAATGAACGATTAGTACCTTTGGGATTTCTGAGTTTACTGTACTGGAAAGTAATATGGTTGTCAGGATAGTTGTGATGCTGAGAGAGATTCTCGCTGGAACAGCTGTAGGCGTGATAAAGAACGTGCACCATGACAACACAACAAGGATAACTTCCGGTAAATACACAGATGATATATGATAATCCAGACGGCGACGAAATTGAAACACTGCTCTGAGCTTCGCAAATGATCCTGAAAGGAGAAAACGAAAAACTTGTTCATTCCAAATCCATTCGGTTCAAAGATGATTGGGAGGGTCAAGACGTGAAATTGTGCAGGTGGTGCACTGTGTGAACGAAGTAGAAATAAAGGTAAGCACACACTAACACCAACTCTGCGGTTCAGTACTTTACGCATGCCCACATTTTGGTAGTGAGGTGCTTGTTCCAGTAGTTTGTAGAAGGAGACTGACATTAAATGACTCCTTTGTTAAATGATACGCATCACGAAATTAGAATGGATTCCTTGAGAGACCTCATATCTCTGAGCTTTTGATCTTGGTTTTAGAGAATGGGTTTGCTTGATCACTATGATACGACTGGGTAAAAATGAGAAATCTCCGTTCATGCTCGAATGTAACGAAAACTGACGTTGTTCTTACATAATTCCACACACCTTTACTGTTTGTCGAAGCATCGTCGAATGTTTCATACCGAACGAGATCAAACTGAGCCATTTTTGAAGAAACTATTTCAATCCCATGATTGTCACTACCTCTCCATTTGTAGTCGATATCAGCTGTGGTGTGAGCATCTGCGTGAAAAAGGAGATGAAGTTCATTCTGACTAATCGTGTTTCATGATGAGTCAAAGGTTACTTACTATTACGAGCCTTCAACTCCTATACTATCCAGGTGATCTGGTGACGTAATTCGGAGGACTGGGGAAAAAAACTTTAGCGCCGTATCCCACAACCGCGCGCGGCCTTATTTTTTAATTCAACATGGCAGTGGCGAGGTTAGATCTCGTCGTTTCTACTTGAATGTTCATTCAGTAACAGGAAATGTGGTAGACACGGAATAATCTGTAGAGTTTTGGCGTTGGAAGGTACTGCAGGGAGTTTGGAAACAACATCTAAGGCCCCGCGCGGTTGTGGGATACGGCGTTAAAATTTTTCTTCCGAGTCATCCAAATTGCGTAACCAGATCACCTGGATAGGACTATGCAACGGCATTTTCACAGATCAAGCTATTTTTAGACGAGTTCTTAAATAAATGATTCTCAATGTGATTCTCAATCCCACGGGTGGTAATTTTTCATTCAAGACTCGTGATTAGCTGGAAATGTCTCTGGAAATGATTCGAAAAAGAAGCGATTTTTAAAAACATTTGACGATAAAAAACTGCGATAAAATATTTCTAAAAGACATATTAAGAAAGTTTTTTTTAAAAACGACGACGTTTCGACGTTGGGCTAACGTCATTATCAACTCAAAACGATAGTGATGGGAAAATGTATAAATACTAAGTAAAAATAATAAAACAATCACATAGGGAAAATTAAAAATATATATATTTTGTCGCAGTTTTTTTTCGTAAAAAATAACTCCGTCTGTAAAAACACCGTTCTACAAATAAAATGAAGTTCTACGCCTCTAGGCATTGTCTCCTGTTACTATATCATATACACATTTTAATATCTTTTTTCCAATGTTGTCTTCGATCTTATTTATTCGTTAAGACTCAAATATTTGTGCCACTGGATAGATATCAGTTTATAAACAGCTCTTTGTCATTCGAATGGACAGCCGCTGGAATAAAGGAACCTTTTGTTTCCGCCTCCAATAAGGTTTTTGTTAGTTCGTGAATAAAAGATCAAAGGATACTACTGCTACTTAAAAGATTTACTGGAAAAATTGTCATAACTGCATTTGGCATTGAGAGTGTTTCGGAAGAGTCTTGCGTGATTTAGAAACCACGAAACTCAAATGAATATGTAGTTTCATCAAGATGGCTGCATATCAGCATGGTTCCTCGTGCAACAAAAGCGGAAAAAGGGAAAACAAATGAAACGGAGGTCTCAACGGGAAAATTCCGAAATGAGGGTATTCTTTCCACCCAGGTTTTACCATACCATTTTTCCGCACTTTTAGAAAGTCGTAATAACAACTTTCTTTGTCTTTGGCCACCACTTTGATCTGCAACCATGCTATTTAGACATTCAGAAAATCTCTCACGTAATCATGATCGTCTTTATATGATATTCGCTCCTACTAAAGTTACAAGGAAGAGATTCCATGCATTTGCATCTGTTTCTTACTCACAGCTTTCAATCCTCAGCTCACAGGTTTGAGTATCCATTGGATACAGGCGTAGATCCATATTACACTGAGCAACGACACTTATCCTTAAAAAAAAATCGCACGACTTTGTATCAAAAACCTGCAGCAAATAAATACCGCATCAAATTTTAATAGAGTACAGTACGTATACAGAACATAATAAATTATAACCCTTGAGTATAATTCTGAACAAAATTTACCTACACGACTGAGTTCTTAAATTTTCCTGAATATCCAAAATGGTGGAATACAGATGGCCTTCATTTGGATTTTATTAGAATATTGTTTTCATGAATACTCGTTTGCCAAATGATTCAAGACTCTAATCACTCTGCAGTGAAACGAGAACAAATCAGTTTCATACTAAATATCATCAGACGCAGACAGGATCAGGAATAGGCTTCTCGTTTATTGCCAGCTATTATTCCACTCGACGGCATCTCTCGCTACCTTTCTGTAAAATTATGACAGAAACGGGCAGCAATCCGACACAGTTAGATTCTGCAAGCTCCAACCAAGGCTTGTCTGGCGAGGAACAGGAAAAAGAAAGAAAGCTCGCGAGAGATGCCGTCGAGTGACCTTGAAACCGAGAAATGTCTATATATACCTGACTACAAATAGTCATGTGTACTACCAGACTATGCACACCTAAGTGTGAATACCGAAACGCCCGAACTACAATAGCGTACATTCCCTAACGTGAGAAAATACATATGTCCTCCAACTTCAAGTCTTCCACATCACTCGTTTGTAGGAATACAGACAATTAGAATTAGATAAGAGTGTTGTTATGGCATGGGTGGGCTCCCCAGCACATTCACAAATGAGTCTATTCTTAGAATACGCGTTCCCGCGAAAATTAGTTGTTACGTCCCCGAAAAAAAACATGGCAGAAGCAGTCACACGTGACATGGCGTCTTCTGATTGGTTAAAATTGGCGGCCCTTTGTTTGTTTCGCGCGCAAAGTGTATCTAAAAATAAATCCATTTGTGACTGTGCTGGGCAAACACTTTATCTAATTCACTCTTGTGGATATCAAAATCGAGAGAGCATATACTTAACAATTATTGGATGAGGTTGAGCATGATAGTGATAATTATCAAGGGCGAAGCCGAAGGCTGAGGCGGATAACACAAACTGAGGCCATGATAATTATCGCTATCATGCGGAATCCGAATCCAATAATTGTTGTATTATTGTATTATTCCTGAGCTGAGCTCCGCCATGACAAAACTGATCAAATTGCTGGTTAGTGTGTTAGGTGACGTCACTTCTGCATGCATAAAACTATGTTCTGTACTTATGACGTCAATTCTACCTATATAAAATCTATTGCCTGTAGGTATGACGTAAGAGAAACAGAGCAAGCTAGAATTAGCTGCGCGCTTATAGCCAATCAATATCGAGCTGGTGACACCGATGTATAATTACTTTTATTTCGCAAAATAAGAGGAATAGAATTTCCTCACCCAATTTAGTAAGACAGAACCTTTTTTTTTTTACCTGGTGCTAAAGTAAATCTCTCCATCGGAGGATATTCTTACACGCATATTTTCTCGGGTCACGTGGTGATACTTCGCATTCTTCACATTCCAGAAATAAGTATCTGGCGTCCATATAAGGTTCGTTGGATCACAGGCCATGTTGAACGGTGTGGACGAGTTATGTCGCATGCGAGGATCTTTCCACCATTGGCGGAAGAAAATATCCATGCTGTACTCCTGAGAGTGAGGCAGAAAAGGAAATCGAAGAAGAAGAGAATAGAAAAGGAAGAGAAAAGCCAGGAGGAGAAGAAAAGGAGAAATAGAAAGTGACTTATCCACTGGATAAAGTTTTCCGACGATTGAACAACTGGGACCAGGGCTATATAAACGCAAGTCGAACTTTTGATCCTCTAAGTTCTAAGTTCGTGACTCTTGCACTGAAATGTGGGAGACTAGACCATTATTCTAAGGTTTGGTGAAAAGCTATAAAATCCTATTTGATTGAGATCGTATTTTTTGCCTGGTAGCCTTAACCCTTTGTCTCGCGAGAGTAAGCAGCATGTGAATTCTCTTCACAATTTCAATGAAATGTCAGTGAGACAGGTATCGAGAATGAAGATAATTATCAGTTTAAGAGGTGTGATCTTGATATGACCCCAAATTCTTATGACTACCCAACAAAGAAATCTATGGTACTAGTTAGAAAAATAAACGTTTCGATCTCGGGAAGCTAGTCATTGCCGTCGAAGGCAACGCCTCAACGCACCGCGCACCGGCGGCTCGGTTGGTTGAGCATCGGGCTGTCGTGGGGGAGGTCATGAGTTCGACTCCGTCCGGAACGACACTTAAAATAACTGGGAAGAAAGTGCTGCCTTTGTAATTACATCTGCACATGGCTACACTTTCTCGGATAAGGACTGTAAACCGGAGGTCCCGTCTCATAGCCCTTGTTGGAAATTAAATAGTATGGGACGTTAAAGAACCCACGCACTATTCGATAAGAGTAGGGGACGCAGTCCCCGTTGTTGTGGTCTGACCTATCTGGACGGGGGCATCTTTCACTTCCTAAACTAATTGTAAACTGCGTAACAAGCATTCTGGCTAAAGTCCCACACAAAGCATTGTAAATTAGTCCTGAAAAGCCCCGAGGGGAGAGACTAATAGATTCACTTAACTGCTTACCATGTTGACTTCTTTGATTTCGCCAAATGAAATCACTTTAAACTCAACTTGCACCATAACCGGCTTTCCTGCAAGCAAGTAACAAAATACCCTACTGAAGGTTTATTTTTACAAAAGACCTGATTTGTTTCATTTCGATATGTTTTTTTAAACACCTGCCTCCAGCGTTGGGTCTCAGTTTTCGATCATAGTTCTCCAAGTTTTTGTTAATCGCCACAGATAAATTGTGAGCTTCTTCCATTGACGTCTTATATTTATCAACTCTAAAAACAATTAACAAACAAAAAATCTGTTAACTGCGAGCTTCATAGTCGGACCTTTAAGTTTTGCCAACGTTACGCAGGACGGCTGGCATCTTTACCAGGGACATAGCAGGGCGACAATGGTATTGACTTGTTCATTAAACTGCACTGTATCAAATTGTATCTTATTGTGATGTATGTATCGTTTTGTTTTGTATTGCTTTGTATCGTTTGCTTGTTTTGTTATTTGTTTACCCACGGAACACCTCAATTAAGAGCGCTCAGGAGCTCGTTCAATATGTGCCCGTGCATTCCGGATCGAATTAGAATTTGACATTGCTGGTTTTTGTGGAGAGGCGAAAACCGGAGTACCAAGAGAAAAACCTCTCGGAGCAAGGAGAGAACCACCAACAAACTCAACCCACATACTGCCGCCAAGGAGCGGTGAGACCTCGGAAATAGAGCTAGTCCTGTCAGCCTGGTTCACAGTGTGGAAAATGGCCCTCAAGTTTTTCTTCACACTCCTCTCATTTCTTAGCATGTGAACGAGATATACAAGTCTGTTTTTCAATCCTCTATGCTGGGAGCTTTTGTTCTTTCCGATGCTTTCATGGTTTGCTCTAGTGTCCATTGCTATATTACCAGAATACGTATTATCCAAAGCAATTCAACAGTATAAGAAGAAGGAGTTCGCCATCGCTAAGGCTTAAAAATATAGGCTACTACCACTTTTTGACTAGAAAATGAGGACGGAAACTGTTTTGAGGTCTTATATGATCAGTATCACAATTTTTGTAACCTAACAAAGGATACATTCTTCGAAGACAATTCACAGTCTGTTTTTATTTGTTATCCTTCTCGTTAACTGAATAAGGCGTAAATGGACGAGAATCAAGCTGTGTAAAAACTACACGAAGCAGCACTTACATGTAGTCTTCTCCTTTGCAAACCAGACAGAAAGCTTGAATTGCAACAAAGGCAAAAGCTCTAGCAGCTTTAGTGCTCCCCATTTAAAGAGTGTTGAGAGAGAAATCAGCAGTGGATTAGAAACTCTTCCAGTTCTGTAATAGAAAAGATAAGAGGTCTGTGTAAATTGTAGTGTAAACTGCACCTACCTGGCGCCGCTGTTCATTTTTAATTTATAATCTGTTTTTGATACGGATTTCTTTTTGTATGTGCTTGCCGCTGTGTTAAATACATGAATAATCACTCATAATAAACCGGAAGAATTTAAAATCCTGAACGGCCAAAGTAATTTTCTGTTGTAAGTAAAAATTCGCCATATATTAGCATTCTCATTGATATTATATAACAATAATGATCTTTGAAAGCCCTTGCGTTTACCGTCCCTGCGGGGAAAAAAAGCCTAATTAGGATTTGAGGGGGAAGGTAACAGTTTTAAACTGGTATTAATCAATGGGTAAGACATCCTGCAGTTATAGCGATGTGTCAAGCATTAATTAAGGTAACGAGATAAAATTAGGCGTTGATGTAAAGATGAATTGAACTTTAAATCCACGAAGCACAGTAGTCAAAAGAGATTGGACTTTGCCAAGTGAAGGAAACAATTATGAACGCGAGGCGGTAAAACATCAACCGCAAAGGCGCCGCTACTTTTTGAAATACAATATCCCTCATATACTTAGTCTTGTAAGCTAAAATGAAATATCTGTAAGACATATATTTTATTTTAGCTTACGAGACTAAATATTTATAACGGTTACCACCGTTGATCTGACGTAACCGCTAAGGCGTTTCAAGACCATTTGGCCAATGAACATTAGAATATTTTGTGTACCAATACATACATACATAAAGCAGTGGCAAATTTTTGGAAAAAATAAATCCAAATTCACTGTGACTAACGAACTTATTTTTATTTAGCTCAACAGGGAAAACTACCTTTTGTCTCAGAGTTTACCATTCCAGACAATATAGGCTTGTTCTGGATTTTTATTACAAAGGTTGGAACTATTCACTTTCTGAAGATTATTTAATTCTTGAAAAACGGTAAGCTACTATCTTTTCTTGATAACACTGTTCGACATCTTTGATAAGTGATTTAAAGAATTATTTTACACAAGTTTCTTAACTCGGACTATTCTTTAAGCTACCAGTCAATATAAAGTTCTTTAAACCAATTAAAATCGAAATTTGACTTCACCTTGTGCATGTAGTGTATTTTAGGGGCAATACATCTTTGTCAAAGATAACAAAAGCTTTAAATTACTGATATGTCACCATTTGCGCAATTTGCTGGTATCATGTTGGGTGAGGAAAACTTTATTTAATTATGACCAAGTTAATGTGCCTCACCACTCTATGATGCTTGCAGGTTAAAGTAAACCAAGTTCTTCAAGCTACCGTGCTCAATTTACGATTATTACTCTACACAGTCAGTAACCAACTGAACTGCTGGTTTTTCAATATCATGCAGTAAGCTTAAACTCTGATGATATATCAACAGAAGATGTAATGCACAGCATCATATCAGAGGCAAGAAAAGAAGGATTAACGCCATAATCAACAAACTAAAATATTAAATTTCTCATCTTTGACTAGTGAGGATTTTTATCACCTCTTTATTACTTTCAAGATGATCTTTACTTACCTTGCTCATGATGTAATCGGTCCAACTTGTTAGAATACTTCAAAATAACTCCACACTTTGCAAGCCCTTGCTTTCAAAAACGTTAGCATGTAATGAAATTTCTTTGTTACGTCCCACCGCTTACTGTCATAAACAATAAGTTACAACATGCGAACCTTTGGGTCGGTAAAAGACAAACAACGGTAAGCGCGAACCAATCATCTAACAATGTTTTACGATAACAAAATACTTTGAGAACAAAAGCACTCCGGTTATTCATAATTTATCAACACATAACGGCCTCGAAACAATATTCAAGTAAATTTGATTCTGGTAACATTCGATATTTTTAAAAATTATCACTGTTTTGTGAATACGAATAAATCAATAAACTCGAGTGTGACACAAAAATCAAAATACCTCTACATCATCCAGCTGCTACGCATAATCTTTTTATATCAGACAAAAAATAAGCTTGTGCTAGTAGAAAAATTATCAAATATATCAGCAATCATATGTCTGTGTGGTAAATATTGTACTTTCCATTCAATCCTTTAAAAGGAAATGTTTTCAATTGAGTTAGAGGGGTTTAATTTTGGGTGTATTTAAAGTACATTCTAGAGAAGATACGGAGAAAAAAAAACTTGTTATAACAACTTTATCGTCACAGAAAGTACTGGACGTAATATAACCCAGCTCTCCCCCCTCATAAAAAATTCCGATGAAAATTATGGGAAATGTATTATTTAATTCTGTGCCACACTGGGTGGTGTTTTCAAGGACTTCAACTTAAGTGTCAAAGTGGACCGCCCTGTCATGGGAATAACAGATAAAAAAAGCGTTCGCAGCATGCGCGCCAAAGAAACATAAACTTATTTTATCATGGGGCAATGGGCCTCGTATTGTTCCAAGAGGCCTCGATTGTTTTGGTCTGCGGTTAGAATAACTACTTTTCTCGGGGTCCGCGAATCAAATCACGGTCTTCCGGCTCAGAAATTTGAATAGTGGTTGCGAAATATTACCGAGAAAAATGGCTCTTCTTCACGCTACGCTTATTTCTGAGAGTCTTGAGTTTCGCTTGTCCTTTTTCTGCTTGCTCCAGTTTCTAGTTGGTTTAGTTAGTTAGTTGGTTGGTTTAGTTTAGTTTAGTTGGTTCAGTTCAGTTTCTAGTTGGTTTTCAGTTTAGTTGGTTTTTTGATCTCGCTGTCGCTCTAACCCGTTAATTTGAACAAAACGTTACGATGTATTCATTTTATTCTTTCATGATTGTCTTAGTGCAGAATCTTTAAAGGTCGTATATGTTATTCAGTGTTTCGAGTTAAAGCTAAATCCTTCATTACCTTCGTTTATATTGAAGACTAATTCTAGCTGTAACATTGTGAAAGCGATTTCACATGTAGCATATTTGTACCTATGATCAGGTTACAGTGCAAAAACCTCCGATATGAACCCGCAACTGACTTGAAAGTTCTCGATCTTCACCAGGAGTCCATGACCCAGAAATCTCTATCTGCGATGGAGTGCGGCCAATAAGTTTTACGGTATTATCTATTTTTAGGACGGCTACCGCTAGGTGTTTTGCGGGAAAAATTGTGACAGTTTTGTGCTCCTTGCACCATCCATGATTTTTCATTAACATTAAGCACCGGAGAAATCCCTCGTGCGGCTACTTGATTGCCTGCCAGTCATATGCGTTGTGGACACGAGGCCCAGTCTGATTGGCCATAATTTGGCGGGACCATATTCTTATAATAAGTAGGTCGTGTTTTAGGTTGATTGGGCTTTTTCGTGTTCCTATTGGGAAAAACCCGTTTTCGGTTGGTTGGTTGATTAACATTTTCAACTGGCATCAAACTAGTTTGAAACGAGAAAGAATGGGCAGCGACCGCTGTCGTTTACGCGGGCTTTTTAAAGTCGGCCGCGCGGGCTCCAGTCATGTTGTTTTCCCTCCACTTGTCAACGCGGAGAAGTCTTATCGCGTTTCAACCGAAAACCGTTGGAAAAGTGTTCTATTGGGACACCTTAACCGATTGGACCAAAACCGGTCGCTGGCGTTCCCAATAGAACACGAACAGTCCTTAGACGGTCCAAGGGCAAACGAGAGAGATCAATTGCAATGCTCCTGGGTTATCGCAGCCTCTTTCCCACTTGCGGCGGTGAAATACCCTGGGAAAGAAGTTTTGTTTTCAAATCTAATGCGCATGCCAAAAGCTGATACCAAACCTGTACTTCAATCAAACGATCGCTGTCATCTTAAAAAAGGAATCCAATAGTCATGGCAATTCTCCTCACCAAAACGAAAACGACTAACACGTTTTCCATGAGCATTATTGATGAAACGTGTGTACATTTATTGCAAAATCGCTGCTGAGTCTGCTTACTTAAGCCCGGTTTCCAAATAGTCGTCCCTGTCGTTACAATCGTCTCTGTCGCTTCAAATTTTTGGAAGCGACAGGGACGATCATATGGAAACGCTCTAGCGATCACCCGGGACGATCCCGGGACGATCCTTGCGACAGAAACGATCAGTCATCCGAGATAGACTCGAGTTCTATCCTTGCGACAGAGACGACCGGAAAAGACTCTCAAGCGATCGCATATTTTTAATGGAAACCGGGTTCAAACGATAGAAGCGACAGAAGCGTTGGGACATATCCCATGATGCGCCTGATTGCTTACTTCACGTCCATATACACGCTTTAAAATGGCGGCAAGCAAGTCGAATAACACCTCTACATTTATGGAAGAAATACAGCGGTATGAATGTCTTTATAACAAATTTTCGAAGGATTATAAGAACAGAAGAACCATATATCGGCCGAACCCAAAACCGATGCTTTCTTCGATTTTCTCTCTCTCTTCTTCTTCGCAAAATAACACGGAGAAGCAAATAACAAGCCAAAAGTCTTCTTGATTTAGTGGGCAAAAAAATTCCTAGTGCCAGTCTTTTTTACCGTTTGATCCGATACAAACGATTTAATGGAAACCAAGGTATCGCAAGAATCGCTTCAATCGCGTCTGTCGTTTTTCACCACGGGAAGCTCTTTTCAAGCGACAGAGACTATTCTAGCGACAGGGACGATTATTTGGAAACCAGCCTTAAGACACTCACAAGTTAACAAGTTGTTACTGCTATCGTGAAAATTGACCTAATGATTTAAAATCAAAGTGACTTCAGAGAACACTTTCAGCGACATGGGTATTGCACACCACATAAAACGTGTTGTAGTTAAATAATAATCCCTGTTGTATAAAATTAAAAACGAGTTTACATCAACGAGAATCCCGCTTCCTATCGTTAGTGTTCATGCATCAAAGATGTGAATAAGCAAGACCAATTGCCTAAAAACGCATCGCATTAATTCTCACATCAACGTTTCCTTATAGCACAGAAATGTTTGACAGTCATGCTAGAGGCGCAATATCTGTCTGGAACGACTTTCGGCATAACTAGCCGGTCCAGACGAATTATGCGTCTGTCACTGTAGCTGTTTAGTGTAAAGACGGGACAGAAATATGAGACGCATTTTCCGTCCGGGTCGAAATTGGGCAAAGATTCTTAGTACGTCTGTTTAGTGGGTCTCTTATAAAGGGGTAAATTTTCCGCTAAGCTGCATTTTATTGAAGAGCGCCTACTAGTCGGACTGGCAATGGGAAACGCTTTCAATTCAACCAATCTGCCACGTCCGATGCCAAATTACGTCATGTTTTCACCCTTTTAATGCGCTCAATGTTAATTTGTTCTTCCGAAAATCAACTGCAAGATTTTAGGTCATAAAAATTCTTAAAGACTGCGTAACAAATCGCTTCTCCACCGAGGATTTTGTCACCTCGTGAGAACTTGGGACAATGAAGCAACAGGAACTCCTGAAACGTCCTGATCGAAGGGGTTCAGTATGATGTACTGGATGTAGTAAAACACTATTTCTGTACCAAAACATCGGAGAAGAAAGAACTTTCGAGCAATCGAGCAAATTTCAACGAGAATTCGAGCATGCGAGCAATTACAAAACTTTTGCGGGCACGAGCAAGCGAGCACTGGTCTAAAACTTGGGAGCAAATCGAGCAACGGCCAAGTTTTGCGAGCCCTTTATAAAGAAACGCACAAGACGCATTATACGTCTAAACGAACTATGACATTTAGTGCGTCTTCTGTAGACAAACTAGAGCGGATAATTCGGCCAGACGCATAATGCATCTAGTGCCCGTCTTTTTAGGAGACGAATAAACAGACCCACAAAATTTCAGGCCCAATTTCATCCCGGACAGATAACGCGTCTCATATAGTTAATCCCGTCTTTACACTTGACAACTGCAATGACAGAAGTATAATCGGTCTGGATGAATTATGGGTCTCTGGTATAAAAACGGCCGATATGATTTAGTGCTTGAAACTTGGTTCAACATCAGTCCTTTAAAATGCTTGTCAATAACCGTGACAGTCTAAATTCTAAATCGGTAACTGTTGTACAAATTGACGCCAGAACAGTACCAGAAAAGTGGTATAACTTGCTGGGAAGAGCATCCGGGATACTAAGTCCACCCAGTGAGTGCAGCTCGGGTCAGGGTCACGTGGCTTCTTTGGAGGTTCATGTTGAGGCTGACTGGTGGTTTTGACACGGATCTTTCCATGACGTACTTGCCCTGTCTTATCCATCAGTATCACTGTGGCTCCTTGGTCAGTGTTGGACACCACAACTCTTCGATGGTGGGGAAAATTACCGACCGGCACGTGAGCTTGTACTGCGGAAAGATTTGAATCAGGACTCGGACTTATTTCAGCTTCCAATTCTGCATCATGCTCTACTTCAAAGCTTCCCTGAAAGCGGCAATGACAGAAAACGTTTCCTTTAGTGGACGTTTTGCTTTCTACAACATTGGGAAGTGATAAAGCAATTAAAGCAATAGCTACCGTAGAGGCAACGAAGATTCCACTAGATTGCATATTTAATTAGCTAATCATTACAAAGCTATGATTGTTAACTAAACACTAAGTGACCCAAGTTTTAAGCCTCGATTAAAAAAAGATACTTGTTTACTAACTTTAAATTCTTGAGAGATCTTTATCGAGGAGAAAATGACGTCAAAGGCTCGGGTGAATTAATAGGCAGCAAGAGAGTCTTGGGCTTTCAGACTTTCAAACTCTTGTTTTGCATGTATAATAAGGTGCATTTTCACTCTGAAATTTGAAGCTAGAGAGTAATTGACGTCACTATTCCCTAGATCCAACCCTCTGAGGTCCAACCGGTCAGTTTTGAACGTAAGAAATGGCGGACCGTGAAATCCAAAACTTACACTCAAAGTAAACAACCTTTGGATAAAAGCAAAAGCTCAAAATTTTGACCAGTCAAGTGTAAAGCAAACACACTTTCAAAATCTGAAGAAAAAAGGTAGGTAATATTTTTTTTATCATAGTAGCACTTTAACTTTGCTTCATCAACCATTCAACATTTCTTTTGTTATCGCAAATGTTGAATGAAATTGAAGCTGTTTGGCACCCTCTTTCAACATTGTTGGGTATAGGTATTTCTCGAGTAATTTGCTTGAATAAGCACTTGAAAAAATTTCAGACTACAAATTGCACTCACACGAATTTTGTTAGTGTGGTTTATTTACTCGTGCTGCCTTATTTATATCAAATTGCTCTCGAAATCATGAGATATTACCTATAACAGAAGGCCATATCCCAGAAATGTCTTTAGCCCATCAGTTCACAGTATAATCTAAATTTAGAATAGGGGTCCCGCCAAATTATGGCCAATCAGATTGGACCTGATGACTCCAACGCCTTTGATTGGTCTGCAACCAGTAGGCCGCACGAGGGATTGCTCGTTCAAATCATAGATCGTGCAAGGAATACAATACTACCACGGTTTTTCCCGAAAAAATCTAGAAATAGCCATCCTAAAAATAGATAATAGGGAGCTTTAGATCGGAGGACTAGGACGACTACGAATACGAGTTTTCCGCTCTGAGCACGCGCACTTCGAAAATGTCGGCCTCCAGACCTTATGCGCATGTTCATTACGGAAGCCTTCCTCGTCCTCCAATCTAAAGGTCCCTGATACCGAAAACTGATGGCCCTCTTTCCATCGCAGATCGAGACGTCTGGGTCATGGACTTTTCTGGCTATACTAAAACTCAAGCTTAATTTACACTTAATTCGTTGCAGTCCCCTGCAAAACAACAATGTGAAATAACGAAACGCAGGGAAGGTGAAGAACGCCACCACGAAGAAAAATTTTCTTTCTTAGAACTTAAGCGTTGCTCCTGTCAGTTTCCTTTCTTGATTTTTGGCACACTTTAATTTTGTCACGTGGAAAGGGTCGCGAAGTGATTACAATAACGCGAATTTGATTTTGAGGTGCATGACGTCCTTACTAGCAGGAGAGTTATGGCATACCGGTAGAGTTAAACTTCTGAAATCCCGACATTAGGGTTTTGGAAGGCCAAACACAGAAATTCAACATTTTGAAAGCTAACTGTGCTAGACTTCTTAATAACTTTACTTCCTTGGTGCTTAAGCGAGTGAGGCCTGGCTTGTTTGTTTCTGTACACCAATGGATGAAAGAGAGATTTTATTTGCAAACAGTTATCATTATAAATCTTATAAGCCTGCGATCATTCTTTCCTACAAACAAACCTGTTCAAAGTCTTACTTACCTCTTTCTCGAGTTCTTCATCATCCAGCTTCAATGGCTGATTCTCTTCCTGTTGATTAATGTCGTATCATTAGTGAAATGTTGTAGTTGTCTGTTATCCATACGGTCATGCGGCCTCTGCAAATGGGAAGTATGTTTTTCCCATGGTTGAACAATATGGGATTATTCAGTGGCATGAAAAAAGTTATGTAATTGTTCTCTTGAAACCTCGCGCACAGACTCCATAACGGGTGTCTTCCCATTATTTTGAGCGATTCATACAAACTTCCTGATAACGCTCCACTTCCCTTGCAGTATATAAGAAAATTACAGAAAGTTCGTAGGTTCGAATCTTCCTTGGAGAACTCGGATTTTATTCTGTGTTATTCACGCATGTCCTTGATTACGTGAGTAATGTGCACCCTATTCATATTACACCAATATTCGATACAAATACTGATACATCCTTATATTGACAAAATTCTTTGTTGAGGAAGCATTAAACTTTCATTTAAGTGTCAATTATATTTAGCGATGGAGCAATAATTGGGAACACCTTGCCGAAATCAAATCAAAGTAACTCAACTCACTAAATCGTAGATTGGTTTTTGAGGAGAGAGGGAACCGGAGTACTCCGGAAAAAAAACTGTCGGAGGCAGAGTAGAGAACCAAGAAACTCAACCCACATATGACGCCGAGTCTGGGAATCAAACCTGGGCCACAGCGCCATCCCTATGCCTCAATGTACTATTATTTTACTTCAAACATCTACAGAGTATTTTAGGACTGGATGGGTGTCTTCCAATTCTAGTTCAAATCACTTGTAAATAAGCAAATAAGGGAGAAAGATACGAAAAGGGTAGATGGAGAGTTTTCACTTACGTGACCAGGAACCATATTGGATTTGAAACAAAAGAAAGTATTTGCATAAAAATAGAGTTCAATTCCCGGAGGATTAGTTTGGTACATCATTACGGCCTTCATTTCTTTGTTCAGGCACACCAACATGGCTGCCGTGACGTCACGTGAAAACGCTTTATTATATGAATGACATAAATCGAGACTGCGGAAAGGAGCACGTGAAAATTTTATATGATGGCAGTTTTGAACGTCACTTAAGCCGCAGTAACCAATGGAAATTCTTGTTTGAACGATACTTGAACTCATGACGTCTGCTGCTGTCTCAGTGCTCTGTCAATAAACCGATTCGGCTAACTCAATGTTGTACCCAATAGCCCTTTCCACGGTTAGTTTTTCTCATTTGCATTACAATGTAATCGAACGCGGATGCGAGGCAATTTCGGGTTAAAACTACAAAATAGCCCGAAATTGCCTCACATACATGCTAGATTATATTGTAATGCAAATGAGAAAAAAACTAACCGTGAAAAGGGCTATTTAAATCCTTTGGGAATAAGACGTTTTGCTATAAGTATTTCCATATCACATTTAAATTTAAATGCCTCATTGGCATGCAAATACTTCACACAGAGAACCTTAACCCCGAGAGATTTGAATTGGGTACAACATTGAGTTTGCCGAATCGGTCTATTGAGCTATCAAGTCAACTGGGAGATGATGCTGTCACTTGTGAGTTTGTAATGAACCCGCAGAGAATGAACAAAAAGTTATTAACTCGATGTAAGAAATACCTGAATGGATTCTTTTAGGCAGCATAGGCATCGTTTCAGACGGCGAAACCACTCGGGATCTGGATCGGTATTCAACACGATCACAAGCTCCACGAATGACAGAAATATAAAGCCGAAGCTGCCCAACAAGAAATAATCTTGAGCCTTGATGTAACTGACCGGCGGCATTTCTGCGTTCATGTTACCGCAAAGCACTATGGTCGTAAGTATGGCGGTGATTCCCAGGGATACTCGCGCGGGAACAGCAAGGCGGTCAATCCAGAAACAGCACCACGAGAGGACAACCAATGTCACTGCTGGTGTAAACACGGACGAGACGAAATATTCTAGACGGCGCTTGAACGAGAAAACGACTGTTAGACTGGCAAAGGAACCTGCAATTGAAAATGTGGAAGTTCATGAATTGATGAGAAGTTGCAATGAGCTTCATGTATTTCGTATTTTTTTTCGGAACAGTTCAAGTAGATAATTTTGGTGCCTGCATAGTAGAGCTTCCCATTTCCGTCCAGAATCTCGACCTTGAAGCTAACTGTTTAGCTGTTTGTCATCTGTTATAAGAGGGTCTCAATGGGGGTGTAGCAAACACAGTACACGATTAAAAATTTCGCGATTTCACGGTGCACGCTTAATTTTTACATCAAATAATTGTTC
>OX421445.1:63168115-63180615 GCA_949126865.1 Montipora capitata
GTTGTTATTTATTCCCAATAATGGCTCAGTCCAAGGTCAAAGAATGTCTCCCGGAAAAACGCTTAAAGATGCTCCCTAGAATTTTAGGACCGCGCGCAAGCTGGGCACAAGTATGGCGTGTAAGGCCTGAACCGCGCGTGTTTTTCTGATTTTTGTGACGTCGGGTTACCACATTTGTAAAATTAACTACTAATTTTCTCGCGTTCCCGTCGGTAATTTTTTTTGAAATTTGGCTCTGTTCTAAAAATATACAGTTTCTATCAAATACCCTATATCTCTTAAAATCTGTCAGAGCTAATCGAATATATTTTAAAAAATGACAAATTACAGAATATTGGCAAAATCGTCTGAACGACCTTGACTTTTTATCACTTCTAAATGTCAGGCAATATCATTTCTATAATGTGGCAAAGAATAAAAAAAACATTCACCGAAGGAAAGTATAAATATTGAGGAAATTAGGCTAAAAATAAGAGTGTATCTGCCTGTCATTAGACGTAATGTTGCCGTGGTAACGGCCATGATCCAAAAATTGACACCCCAAAATTAAACCTTATTATATTGGTACTCATACTGGTAAATCTCTACATGGAAAAGTTTAAGAGAAATTAACTAGGTTTCCTTTTGCAACTCGTGCGATACTCTAGAGATCCACCTTTAAAGCTAAGAGCCAAAGGTTTGTTTATTTGTTAAACATCACACACTTACCACCAGCATTAGGGCGTAATCGAGGATCATATGAATTCAGTATTTCATTAATGGTGGCAGATAAATTGACAGCTTCCATTCGACTCCTCTCAAAGTCATCCTCGTTCTCGTCCAGAGACCTTTAGTAAAGGTATTGAAATATGAAATTTACACAAGCTTTACATTCGAAGCTAAGAAAACAGGCAAATCTTTTGAACTTTCTCTGCACTTTTATATTTAGAAATTGTGTCAACCTTAAGAAAGCTTTATATTGCATGCAGGTGTTTCTTCCAGTTGTTACTCTTCTGCACCAGGGTCCCGGTGAGAGCTAAGGCCCTGGTCACAGGGTACATGTAGATTAGCAACGACAACGGCTACGGAAACGATAACGTTACAAAACAAAAAATGTTTGTCCGTAACAATAAGCGAAATAATTTGAAACAATAATTAACTTTTCCCGCCTTTTTAACTCCTTGATGTAAACGTAGGTCTTTTCACCACGGATCAGGCGACCACTAAAGGCTGGTTTTCACTAGCGACGGAGTCGGAGTCGGAGTCGGAGTCGGAGTCGGAGTCGTAATCAGAAGCGCAGAGCGATACGATCTAGTGAAAATCAAACTGTCGGAGTCGGAAGCAGAACACCGATTCCGCTCATGACTCCGTTGCTTATGATCCAGTGAAAATTGCATCGTCGGAGTCGGAAGCAAAAGAGGAAGAATAAACCAATCACATTCTTAAATCTTAAAGCCTTAAAGGCTGGTTTTCACTAGCGACGGAGTCGGAGTCGGAGTCGTAAGAGCGCTTACGACCTAGTGAAAATCAAAGATCGGAGTCGTAAGCGGAGTCATAAGCTCGACGGAATCGGAGTCGGATGAATTAGAACGTTCCCATTTTCTTCCGACTTCGCTTATCACTCCGTCACTTGTGATCCAGTGAAAACTAGATTGTCGGAGTCGGAAGAAGAAGCGGAAGAACCAATCAATCACAATTGTTGGAATCGATCATCGTGATTGCTTTATTCTTTCTCTTCTGCTTCCGATTCCGACGATGCAGTTTTCACTGGATCATAAGCGGAATCGGTGTTCTGCTTCCGACTCCGACAGTTTGATTTTCACTAGATCGTATCGCTCTGCGCTTCTGATTACGACTCCGACTCCGACTCCGTGGCAAGTGAAAACCAGCCTTAATAGCAAGCTTATCGAAAGATAAAAAAAATTAAAAATTAAAAGGAAAAATAAAAGTGTCACAAATGTGGAGAACCGTGGCTTTTGCGATTGCATTGTAGTTTAGCTGATTTATTCACTTACATTTAATTCGGCCGGTGGTAAAGTCAGATCAGACTACACACGACGTTCTTTGAGTGTGCTTTCCAAAATATTTAAGAAAGCGCTAAAACACAACGAGGCAGAGGGTCATTCGTTTTATTCTTTTACGAACAAAATTCCACGCTTTTCTTGCAGAAGAGTAGAACAGGGCCGCTGTTAGCCAGAGAATACCACGCCCTTCTTGATTTACATTCATTAAACAAAAGCCAATCTAAAGAAATCTTCGAGACTCAAATCGCCAAAAAAAGAAAGAAATAAACATTCAGCCCCGGTAAAGAATTCAAAATAGCTTCGATGAATACTCCAGGTCCGATTTCAAAATGAAATTTAATACGACTTCAGGGGACATTCATTGCATTGTTTTCGTTTAAAAATAGGACTGTTCTAGAGTCGAAAATAAAGACAAATTCCCCTCTGAGAATTGTTACGATCCAATTGATTTAAGGGCCTTATGGATGGAAATATGTCATCCTTGTAAGTTCAAAATAAAGAAGACAAAAGAGAGAAAGAAACAGAAACTAAACAAACAATTGCAAGGGGTAAGAGTATTTATGCATCAGTCAATTCCAGCAGTGCCCATCCCCCCCCCGGGCTAGCCCCCGGGCATTAGCATTTTTTTTTAATAATGGGCAAATTCCCCGGGGTGGGGACACATAAGCTGTGTAAATGCCCCGGGGTGGGGACGAAGAAAGAGGGCAAATGCCCCGCCCCCGGGATCGTCGCCTTCCAATAGGCGTCTGTATTCGCAGGTTACTTTGTCAAGAATCAAGACATCTTAAATGATCTTTCATCGCATTTTACGCTCGCAAGATCTGTCTTGAAGATCGCATCATTTGAATTCGCAACCCTTCAGTGTTTCATATAACTCCGCTTTCATGAATTTGAATGCGAAATGCGAAGTAGTCGTGTTTACGCAGTCTTCACGTCAGTGATTGTTTTGTGATATTAGTTCACCTTGTCGCTTTGATATATTCATATGCTTACAAGAAATACCTAAAATTGAGAAAACATACCTTTAAAAACATCCACAAGTTTTTCGAGTCCGTGACGGACAAGCCAGTCTTTAACGAAGGCCTGGTCTTTTCCGATAAACTCTTCCATGTTAATTCAAAAACACGTGTGTCAAATGCCCGGGGGTCGCCCCGGGGTAGGCTAATGCCCAGCCCCCGGGCCGCGATAAAATTGCGAGTACCCCACCCCCGGGACTGACAACTTCAGCAAATGCCCCGCGGTTGCCCGGGGGGGGGGGGGATAGGCACCGCTGCATTAAACGGAAAGAGGTTGTAAAGTATCACGGGAAAAAAGAATGAAAATATTTGCTGATTTGGTGGTATTAAATAGCTCTTCAAGTAATGTTATTATATTTCATACGGTCGCTCATGATATTCAAGGGGTATGAACTGGTAAATCTCCATTCCTTTGGGCCCGTGACATGTTGTGCCGGTATATGTAATGATTATAAAGAAAATTTGACTTCTATTCAAACTCAGAAAGGTTTATTGAAACTAGACAAAAAAAACATGGAAATTTTATAACGTTGTTTCCATTTTGATACACATGTTTTTCAAGACGCTTTTAAATAGTTTCATAATTCATTACGCTTATTAAAATTCAAAATCAGCATCAAGATTAGGGAAACTAAACGATGAATACTTAATTCACCAGATTCTGATAAAAGGAACATTAATTAAACGTTTCAAACGTAACAGGCTTTCGTATGCAATATCAGTCATCCAATTCATTTGACCAACTGTTTAAAAAGAAAGATGGATTCGGTTTTTTTGACTAAAAATACCCAGCTTCCTGCTTACCTTTCTTGTCGATTGAACGTTGCAACACCGTTACACGAACCCGCAAGTGCCACCAGCAAACAGGACAGAAACGTTTGCATAAGATACACGGTCTCCATTCTTGAGTTGAGTATTTTTGCTTTGAAATTGAAAGAAATGATTTAAAACAACCTCGAGGTCAAAGCGACCTTCAGAAGGATTTATTGTCGCCCTGAAAAAAAAAAGAACTAGTTTGTTTATGAAAAAAAGATACCCTAAATGTTTCACTGACTAAAAGTTCTTAGTCATCTCAAAGTCTCTCCAAAATACTTCTCCAGAATTAGAAATACTTAAAATAATGAGTGGTTTCCATTTTAACATGTTCCTTCGACGACTGAAGACCAAAGAAAATTGAAAAACAATCAATTAGTCACCGCACTGTTCTAGTCAAATTGTCGACTTATTAATAATGAATGCTGGGACGACATCTGCACAATTTTGAAAAGAGTTTGCCTACTTTATTGAGGTAAAGCATCATTATCTAACTTGAAAAAATAATCTATCAAATCAAGAAATGAGGATATGGTACCAACACGGAAACTAAATATTTACCATGCATGATACTAGAAAGCAAAACTGAGAAAATATTTGCAATCCTTTTAATTATCTTCAATACTTGGAAGAAAAAAAAATGTTTGAGTTCATCCCGAGACAAACAAATGTCCCGCTCAGCAGTACGTTAGGGACAGGATATTCTGCGAGTTCGCTGGATACCGTACTTGAAACAGTATGATTATCTAAACAAGTGTTTCTTCCTAATGATGCCCATTAAACTTGCTTTTCATATTCGACAATCTACTAGGAAAGTCCATTCGTACGAAATCGAAACCAATTTTTTTCCCCAAATGCGGCACAGGTTAAAAACAAACGGTTAACAATAAGAATACAAATAGGGTGAGGTTAAAACATCCATAAGTGTAAATCAATTAAGAATACAAATTAACAAGCGGTTCGGTTGATTCAGCGAGGTAAAATATTTTCGAGATTTTTTCTAACATTATCAGGTACCGCTGATGGGAAGATTTAACCGTACCGTTTATTCAAAAAAGACAATAAAGAGTGATTTTAAGGCTGAAATAAGTGCATTATATCGTCGCCATGGTAACGGTATTTTGGAAGAAAATTTGATGCGAAAAATCTATGATGGGTACTTAATACCCTGATCAAATTTCGCCTTAATATAATTACCCTAACTATATTTAAGAACAGAATATGTTCATTTGTATGAAGAAGGGAGAAACCATTTCTTTCGAGCTATCGCGAAACATTTTCCTCATCCGCAGTTTTGCCTAATGGCCGATCCAAAGTTTTCAATGCACAATGCACCTTAAAAGCGTAAACAAGTAATGTGCCCATCAATGAAGTTCTTCAAAGGAGAAGTTTAATAAATATCCATATTACTCACGATTTAAACGAACGCCAAGGCTTTCAACTGCAGCTAAATTTTTTGAAAATTGTTTTACTTAACCTTTCACAGGTGTGAATTCAACATCCTTATCTTCCATATCCTAATTACTTGATTTACTAAATTTGTCGATCGTTTTCATTTGTCGTTAGTTGTTGTCACTTTCAAGTGAAACTCGTCAGTGTTACAATTTGACTTGCGCCACCAGCCTCACAGAAAACTCATCCAAACTGTGGCAAGAACAGACGTGGCACCCACCAAAACTTCGCGTGGCATATCAGTTCATTTTACCCAAGGTTTTGTTAAGAAGAAGAAGATCCAAGAAAATTGTGTTTTGGCTTCTTTGGTCCATCCAAAAATCTAAAAAAAATAAGCAATCACATTTTAAGGTAACTATAGAGGTTGATCTCAGGGAGAGCCAGAGCAAGTGTGCTTTTTAATACCATGATAATAAAATCGTTCAAGTTAACACGAAGAAAGGAACTCTGTGTTTCTTCTTCGCTTTTCCGAGAAATGGTTGTGAAGAGGAAAACAGGAAAACAAATGCCACCGTTGAAACCTTAATGGTCTGGAACAAAAAGTGCGAAATTATCATCTCCGAGGAACAGGAAGTTTCACATCCTTTGTTATGCTGCATTTCCATTGTCACCCAACCCATCGACTTTTTTGGAAAGTATTTCCCTCGTTTCGCATTGATCGATTATGACAACAACTGAGTATAGTGCACTCAATGACAGTTTCTTCCGCCTTAGCAGCTGATCTGTCGTTGTTAATTAAATTAGTTGACGGGAAAGCCTTATTTACCACAGTTCTGGAAAACCTCTTCAAGGTTGCTTAATCTAGATAAGTTGACGAATTTAAGAAGAATCTTTTTGTGCTTACAAATACTGTATTCTTGCAATTGGTAAGTAGAAAAAAAGAACGAGATATGTAGCCACTCTGTCATTGTTCATAAAAAAAAATGTAACGATTTCCGTAGCGTCAAAACAGTTTTTTTCTACACAAGGAAGACAAAATGCATCTCGATTTACTCGCTAACGACGTGCAGACATACAAGGTCAATAGTAAAGCTGAATTAAAAAGGGCTGAAATATCTTAAAAGGGATTGAAAAAGTATACAGTAGAAAGTGTAGTTGTTTTCTAAACATTGCCGGCCAAGCAATCCTCTTGTACCAGTTTCGTCATCGACTGAAGGTTTTTCAGCAGTGCATGCTCTTAAAACTAAAATTGTCATCTGTGAAACTGTCTAGTAACTTCTTTCACACTAAAATGTGCTTTAATTTACAGCTTCAGTTTTCTATTAAAGTTTAACTGAAATCGAACATTGCACTGGGGAATTTCTGCTTGCATTTTGTCTATTTGCATTCAAATTTGACTATAGAAGGCGTCTTGTTATACACGATTTGACCTTACAAAGGAACAGAAATTGCTATGGGAAGCTACCTATCAAAGTTTAAGCCATTTTTTTTATAACCTAAGAAGGTAAACAATGTGGGAGATTGATAGCTGCTTGAACCAGGTAGAGTGCATATTCAACCTGGGTAAAATCAGAATCACCAATTTAGCGTTAACCTAGGTAAAAACGGATTCAACCGTATTTGACTGACAACATATGTACCCTTTGTGGGTCTATTTTTCTACCAGTAAGAAATACTTTTATAGTCACTTAACGTCAAAATAAATGTATGTTAAGAAAGAAATTGACGTCGCAGTTCTGCCATCCCTATTGTTATTTCCTTTTTTTCTAACTTGATTAATCCCAGTAAGGGAAATTTTTATTCAAGTGGGGCACATAATTATTTTAGAAAGTGAAATCTCATGTCCTGACTTTAGAAAAACCAGTTTGGTCTTTATTATACCAATCGGGTTGGTGCGGTCCTTGATCTATAAAACCGTGTTTTTTTCTCGGTCCTATTTGCATGCATATCGCACTGTGATAGGTTGATTCTTGATCACGTGCCCCTGATCAAATTCAACTGTATCCCGACCGGGATACAATTCAGCACTTGTTGCCCGTTTTGGATATGACAAATCAAGTGTATAATGTTATTTATTTAAAAGCACACTGTGAACAATTTCATTTCCAGGGAGTAATGAGTGGTAAATGAACACATGAATAAATCCACTATGTTGCAGATTTATGGCACTATCTCGGCGCGGCAAGCCTGCTTAACTTCGATAAAATAAATAATTATGGCTTTTTTAAGAGATCACCTAGCGATGGGTATTTCGTGCATTTACGATTGGAGAAAAGTAACCACTGAAAACAAGATCTTCTTTCTCCCTCTCTTCTCTTCTCTTCTCTTCGTTTTTCTTCTACTCTATGAAAATCTTCCAGCACTGGACAAAGTCCTTTTTGACTCATGGTTGTTCTCTTCATGATTAGTTACCGTCTCTGTGTGAGTTCTTTAACGTCCCACAAGAAACCTATGAACATGGATTTGTGAGACAGGGCGTAGGGTTTATAGTCCTTAAGCGAGAAGACTTTAAAGTCTAACCATTTGCAGATGAAATTACAAAGGCAGAACTTTCTCCTCAGTTATTTTAAGATCCTCAGTGTTGATCCGGTTGGGGTTCGAACCCGCGACCTCCCCCGTGGCAGTCCCGTGTTCAACCAACCGAGTCATCGGTGAGCTCTTGGTGATCATGCATTTCTCTTCTCTCGAGTTGAATTGTCTTCTCTACCCTCCTAGGTTTTCAGTGGCTCAAGTCTTTTCGATGGATGTTACGGACAGGGGATCACCAGTGAAATCCCTCGTAGTCGAGGTTTGTGGGCTAAGACTTAAACGAAATCAATTCTCGCCGAGATGCATATGCAGCTTAACAAGAAAAAAACCCCATACAATAATGTTTTTTAAGATGATGTAGAGCACATAACATGCTGCCCTACGCAAGTCGGTGCTCATCCCCAGAAAGATAGAAATAATTTGCATCAGGCATCAGTGTCGGTTGCCTTACTGACCCCACGCAGACAAATCTAATCAGGTTTGCAAAATAAATGGATGATCAAATTAAGGGCTTCCCAGTTTGTTTTAAATAATTTTATAGGAATTTTTGCATATCATTTCATTAAAATGACAACTTTTTCTCCACGACTGAAGATGGCGTAATTGCCACAAGTGAGGTAAAACGGCTATAAACACCATCTTTTTAGACGTGTCCAATAAAATTGCAAAAATGTCGTTGGCAATAGCGTAGCTTAATCTTTCACTATATAAACCGCTTACAACCCATAATTCCCTAATTCGCTCTAAAGAAGGATTCGCTCGAAACATCAACTTTCAAATTTCTTTATAGTGGTCAATTTACCATATCATCTTAGTTGAGAAACCCATTACTGTGTTAGCCGTACCTGTTTCGTCTAATCAAAGTTAATGTCTAGCGCTAAAAGTGAACGCTGTTGCAAGATGAGACTCTTTTGGTTATTTATTAACAGTTTGGGCTGGATAAGTGAACATTTCAGTACATGTCAGTACAAATATTTCTTAAAAATGAAAGACAATCTAACACATTTGGCCTTATTAAAACTCCTACATCGCTAGTTTTTAACAGTAGCATCTTCAGCGTCATCGAACTGCCAATATAAGTGAAATGGAAAGAACACAGATCCCACAGGTTCCATTGCAAACGAGCTTCTTTTATTTATACAGAGAACCACGATTTGATCCCCAACACACAGAATGACGTAAATCTCCGCGTTGACGCGACAGTAACAACGACAACAACATGACAAAACTAAACACACCCTGATTTATGTCCATATTATAAGATGAAGAAATTCTCTCTTTTGTCTCTTATTTGGATTCCCTTTTCAGGTGCTGCTTGTTATTCCATTAGCGCACGCATTGTATTCTGGGGCAGATCACTATTGGCCTTTAGATGAAATAAGCTATTCACGAGTCTTCAACTGGCGACAGTGGAGCTGGATGGGGACTGTTAAAGGTATTTAAACGTACTTGAGCGTACTTTTCATTGTTGCGAGTGCGAGCTCTAAAACTTAAAACAGGTGGAAAACTATTGAGGCTAGGAGAAATTGATAGCGAATAATGAAAAGGTTGAACATCATTGATGTGTCGAGAACGACACGGGCCGAACTATTGTGAAAGTGATTTTTTACAATGACTGCAAAATTCTAGCGCGCTCATTGGCTAATTTTTATTAGTAAATTTTCAGCTCCGACTATTGCATTTCTAGCTTTTTGATTGGCTAAAAAACTCCGACTATGAGCCAATAGTCGAAGTTTTACGTCATATGGAAAATAGTGCTTCAAGATGCTCTTTGCGGACGCTTTGTAAAATTGTGGAAATAAAAATCGGCGGCAAAACCCGGTTTGAGAATTTACTAAAACAATTATTCCATTCGCCCTTGTTGGATATGAAGTGATTATAACCAACTTGCGCTACGCGCTCGTTGGTTATTTTATCACTTCATATCCAACTCGGGCTCATGGAATAATTGCTATTTGTCAATAACCCGACAGACACATAAATTTATAATTTATGCCAAATTGACGCGATATTGGTGGCGTCAGCTTGAAGAAAATTGAAGTTTCTCGCATTTTTGTCTTGCTTTCTTCTGGTGTTTTGACTTAATTTTGATCCCTCTGCCTTTTTGTAATTGTAAAAAACAAATTGATGTCAGTTTTTCATGCGTCTGTCCTGTTATTGACAATGAATTTCGTCATAACATTGTCAAAGTTAAAGGCATTTATGACGAAATTCATGATCAATAACAGGACAGACGCATGAAAAACTGACATCAATTTGTTAAAGAGATGGCAATAACGATAACGATAACGATAACTATAACGATGACGATAACGATAACAAACAAAGTTCCGAAGAGCTCGAGCACTATAGTAATTGAGATGACCGTAAATCCAATCAAATCATGAGAACTTAAAGCGATCATTTAAAAAGATGGCTTTCCTTGAGATGGATAAACCGTATAACCAGTGCAGAGCCTCGTGCAGCAGAGTAGAAAAACCAGCAATCCAACTCACGTGTCACGTTGAGCGTTTAGGCCGGAAACCGACCCCGGGCTACCTTGGTGGAGAGCGAGTCCGCTCACCACTGCGTCACCATTGCTTCACCATTGCGTGACCACTGCGCCTCCTCCGGGCCAACACAGCGCCAACACTGCTCCCCTGTTGTTAAACCACCTAGTTTTATCCACGAAAACAGCCATCATACATTTCAATTTACACGTTTGTCCAAAAATAAAGTTCAATTCCTCGATACAGAAATGTGGTCCCTATTTGTCTGTTAAAAGAAACCACCAGGACTATTGCTTTCTGAGAAAATGTTTAAATACGTAAAGAAAATGTTATTTGTTTGTAGGTGATGCTGAGATCACGTGGTCTCCACCTCGACTCACCCTAGACCTCTACGGTGATGATTCTTGGGTAGATTTGGGCTCAAGATTCAGATCCTGTTATGTTGATGTAAAATTTTGCAATGAAACTGGGCTTACCATTGCATTTTGGGTAGCTTTTCGCGAAGCTAAGGCAAAGCAGGGATTGATTGAGTTTGGAAATGGTGCGTGTGGGGTCAACCTCATTCGTACGCATGACGGAGAAATGAATGCCACTATTAGAAGCCTCGGGCTAAACAAGTACTTGGAGTGTGTCAACTGTGAATGCAAGTGTAGGGAAAGATGAGTGGCATCACGTGACTCTGACTTGGAACTTTACTGGGGAAGCTCACCTTTACATTAACGGAACAAGGTAGGAATATGGATCCCTGATACAAGCTTTCCAAGTGCGCTTTTAATCATCGTCATAGCTAAAAAAGGAATGCAATTTTGTAAATTTTGCTCGGATTCATTTCTTTAAGGTTGGATGATGCACAGAGAGAGATAATTTCCAATGCTACATGTCCCGATGCTAACTGTACCTGTGATTGGTCAATGAAAGTTGGTACAATGACACAACCAAATTCCGGTATCCAATCATATTCTTCCCTGAAGCTTTCTAGTCTGGTCCTGTGGCATTATGCCCTAAGTCGCGAACACATCATCCATATATCCAATGACGTAAGAGGTAAGGACAAGAGAATATGAGATGAGAGAGAAAAACCCCTGTGCCCTATGATAATTATTTGAAATTTATTTTTGGATCGCTCCTGTTGTTACCATGACAGCGCGGTCTACTTTCACACCAATTGACCAATCAGCATGACACAAATAATTCGGATCGGAAGAGGGTCTTATATGGGGAATTCACTCTCTTATCGCATTCTCGGCTTGGTAAGGAACAAATTTAGAATATAGAAATGATAACAAGGAATATAGATATCACGCGCACTCTCATTGGTCAATAGCTGTGTTTAGGTGAGAATATGTAAACACGTCCGTAACATCACACGAATTTTGATTGGTTATGTGTTGTCAGACGAACGTCTTGATTAGCTGGTAGGGAATATGAGCGTGTATCAAGAAAATCTGTTTCAATCAGGAAGTAAAAGAAACAGCATTTTCCTTCATTTGTCGAATTATTAGTGAGAAATATTTTATAAAAGCAATAGAAGACTTTTTCCGTGTTTACGTAGCCTCATCTAAATACTCAGGGGAGTTTTTAGATGAGGCTATGTAAACACGGAAAAGTCCTCTATTGTTTAATTAGAATATGTATAATTTATAATATATTTAGTCACTTGGAAAGATCGGTGCAGTTATGGAGCAACTTGAGCTGTTGCAAAAGAAGTCTGAAAAAATCCAGGCATGTTCGGGATTCGAAAGAACGACCGTGCGATTGTGCTACACTTCCAAATGAGCTTTAGTAAGTTACTAATCGGTAAGACTCGTGTAACTTTACGCTGTTCCGTTTTTACTTTATTTGATTACCTAGAGGTAATTTAACATCATACCAACCTTGTTTTCTCAGTTCTGAACTGAAACTAACGAAGGATCTTCTTTTTGCTGTGACTTTACTTTACTGTCATAGTGCTTCTAACATTAAATTAGTTCACAGTCCCTTAGCTATTTTTGCGTTTGTTGAGATCATCTGCAGCTAAGAAGTGGACGCCATCTTTGTTTGCGATGGCAAGCGCGATCTGGGAAGAAAGAGAGAGAGAGAAATACCTAGCTGGCAAGGAGCGGGGGAGGCAGACGGGAGAAATGTTTTTTTTCCCGCCCCCATGCAATACGATATATTATGAAAGCCATACTTCCTTCTCATCTGGTTGATTGATGGCTCTTCTCTCGACAAGCGAACAGAAAAATAGACGACTGTGGACAGTCCAATAAATAAAAAAA
>OX421445.1:63185615-63235615 GCA_949126865.1 Montipora capitata
GCTGAAAAAGCAGACTAACGAAAACCGAAAACTTTGCTAAAGCTCACCCTAAGGACTGGATATCCAAGACTAGAAATTAATGTCGAACGCAATAATTCTTTCATGCAATTAGGATTATAAAGAAAAACAGCAAATTTAAGCGATGCTCAATTATCCTTTCTTGTTCGCAAGGGATGGAATAGCCTATCTAGGCTCGCCGAGTCAACGCGTTTCAGTAGTTTCGGATGATCGGGGTTGATCAATGCCTCAAGTTAAATTGGTATATAACCAAGTTGCCGAAAAAACATGGGAAGCGGCCTCTGTCGGGCTCCAGGCTCCAGCTACAGTCGACGCTAGCTGTAAACAACGCGGAAATTTCTGGAGCCTTATTCAACGTCGGGAAAAGTGTCTCACCAGGCGAAGCTCGGGTGGAGGTCGTATCAGTTGTGATCTCAATGAGAGATCAAAGAGTTTACACTCGGCTCTCAAGTTGTTCTAATACTCTTTCAACTTCGCTTCCTAAAAAGGCCACACATTTGACACGTGATCCGTTCAGCGTCATCACCTTCGACAACCTCATCGTGAGTCGTTTTGGAATGCGAGTTGTTTCCGTTGGATAATACTCCCTTACAATCAGTGGTATATTCAAGATCTTGTTCAGTCTTCCTTGAGAGCGTCGCATACTGCAATTTATCATCAAATGACATGTTATCATACCCTGACAGTCTATTTGCGATCTCCGCGATTTCCAGCTCTTCCGGACTTGGGGGCTTCTTAGGGATATCCCGAGGGATTGAGGCCAAGAGTTCACATAGGTCGACATCACTCGAATCCATGTCAGCTTCTAGCCAATCATCAGGACTTGAACGCACATGTCCGCTCTGGTCATTGTCCACAGTGTCAGATTTCTGCCGTCTTCGTTTATTGGTTAATTTGTCCTCGGATTCACTGATGTCCACGTTCTCAAAGGTCACGTGTTTTTGCGACTTTCTTTTCTTTCCAGGAAGACTGGGTCTGAAATCATCTGTATCCTCTTTCGACGAATCGCTGTTAGAAACATCTCTAAGAGAATTAAAAAAAAAAGAAAGTTATATACGCAACAAAATATCGCGTTTCAGATTGGTCAGAGACGAATGCGTAAATAGGTTACAGAGTGAAAAAGAGGTTATAGACTCGGAACACAGAAGTTGCTATGGAAACAAAGCGATGGAGTGATTTCTTTTGATTATATAATAAATAAAAAATTGTATGGACTTGCTTATGCATTTTGTGATTTATGGCCACTTGTGATGTTTTGAAAGTTGCCAAATTGTCCTCACCTATGGCTCGTGCAATTTTGAGAACTACAGAAATGAGCGAGATTGCCGTCGTCAGAGCAAAGAACTTTCAAAAGGAATGGAAAATGTTGTGTTACTCCTACATTTGTTAGATATTTGTAAGAAATAAATGAAATATATTTGAGACAAAGTAACTGGCATACACATCAACATGTATCGAACATTATTAGTAACACTTTAAGCGGATAAAATGATTGTGCAGAGATGGCACAGTGATGAGAGCACTCGCCTTCCACCAATGTGGCCCGGGTTCGATTTCCATACTCGGCGTCATATGTGGGTTGAGTTTGTTGGTTCTCTATTCTGCACCGCGAGGTATTCGTCTCTCCTCAAAAACCAAGTTTACAGTGTCCCCAATTAGTGCTCCAGCGCTCGGACGACTAGACACTTAAATAAAGTTCCTTTCCTTTTAAAAGATGACATAGTGCAAGTCATCGAAAGCAGTCTCTACTTAATTCTCTTTGACACGGTGCAATTCTTTTAAGAAATCATCTTCTTGATATAATGATCAGATAAGCCATATTTGGCAATACCAAAGTGTGCTCATACTTAATTACCTCTCGTCGCCTTCCGGTCTAACAGTGGTGCATCTCTTTATCAATATCTTTCTCACATCCAACTCATCCTCCATATTAATAATTTTGCCTTTAATCTTGTCCAGTTCGCTTTCCAGCTTCTGTCTGTACTCCATAAACCCCCAAATTTCGCTCTCAAGCCACGAAGTATCCTCGATATGAGAGAGAAGTTTACCCTTAAGCTGTTGTCGATTTTCTTCAATTTGATTTGGAATTTTAGAAGCACAATGGCAACAGATGATGAGGCCTTTCTCGCATTCCTCCAGCTCATCTTGAAGTTTCTTCCTCTGGGTCACTAGTATTGTTATCTCATCTTCCCTGAGTGCAAGTTCACATGAAAGTCGCGACAGCTTGCTTTCTAAATTATCGTACAGGGTGCAAAGATCGTTTCCTTCGCTTGGACCATCGTTGCTCGTTTTTCTTTCTCGAACTAATTCTTCTTTTAAGCGAGAAAGCAAACTCGATAGCTTCACCCTCTCAGCTCTGCAGAGTCGAGGTAAAACAGAGCCACTCTTGGAAGTGTCTACTAAAAGATTGGCACCAAATTCGTTAGTTTTACCATCCAACTCAGATTCAGCTTCCACATTTTCGTCGCCAGCATGAATTGGAAGTCGGCTTAAAGCGTCCTTTATTGCAAGTATCTTAGCTTTTAAGTCCTCGTGCACGCGTATAATCTCTACCTTACTTTCCCTAATCGTGCTAACATCTGAAGGATTCAAAAAGCCTTCTTTGTCTGGAAGAAGGCGGAAAGAAAATGCAGATTTCCACGAAAATGTTTCACTGATTTCGCTGCTTGCATCACTACTTGATTCCTCGGTCGGAGTCGAAGATCCATTTATTAGTCCAACTCGAAATGGTTGTAAGCTCGTCTCCTCTAAACCAAGACAAGCCAACATTTTATCGACATATAAGTTCAGATTTCTCTGCAGTGTCAACAGGCCATTGATCAGATCTAGAATTTCCTTCTTCAAGTGATCAACTACAAGACTTGCCTCGCTGACCTTCTTCTCCAACGATCCTTTCTTTTCTCTCAGCTCTGTAAACTCCAACATGCCATGACCGATTTCCTCTCGCATGCAAATCGACTCGTTTTCAAGATCAGCAAGCCTCTTTTCCAAGCTGATTTCGCTTTGTCTTTGAGCACCTATTTCTGACCGAAGTTCACCTGCTTTCTCGGTGCAGAAGGAGGCGTGTGTCCCTTCGGTGATGGCTTTAGATGACTTAAGATTAACTTCTCGAAGAAGACACTCATTTTCAGAGCGACACGCTTGAAATGCTTTCTCTACAACAGACAAGTTCTCCTCCAACGATTTCATTTCACGCTCGAGAATTTCGTTTTTCTCGGTCACTCTGAGGTTCTCCAGTCTTAGCTTATCGATTACAACTTGTAGTCCATCGAGTTCATGCGCAATGTCACTATCGTGCATTTGCGACTCTTTGACCATTTCATCATTGCTCGTTTCCTCTAAGAAGGTACTGGAATCAACCGATTTAGCAGGATCTTCGAAATTTATTTCACCAATCAATAACGTTGATTCCGAAGATGCGCTCCAGTCTCCATTGGCGGCTTGTTCAACTTGCATGGCCTTGCTTGTTTCCAATTTGTTCAGTTCCTCCTGCACTATTGCCAGTCTTGCAACAAGTTTCTGCTCTGCTTCAGAGCATGTTGTAATTTTTTTTTTCAATTCGTTTTTGCATTTATTGCTTTCATCGAGCTCGCTTCTCAGCTTGCAAACTTCACTGGACAAATCCACAGAATCGTTTCTGAGAGTTAAAATTTCCTCATCTTTCTTAAGCAAATCCCGTTCCAGTTTTAAAATGTTCTCTCTGAAGCATTTTAGTTCTAAGGAGAGGTTCGAGTTTTCCTTCCTAAGCTTTTCTAGTCTATCAGCAGTTCTTCCGGTGGAAGGACGAATAATTTTCTCCTCTTTGCGAATATTCGTTCTCTCTTTTATTCTACAGTTTTCTAACTCTAGCAACTGAACTTTTTCTCGCATGTCAATCTCCGCCTGTTTTGCAGCGAGCACTTTCCGCTGTGAGAGGAGAAGGCGTTCTTCCGCATCCTGAACAAATCCGCTTAATTCCCTGTTACGACATTCCGCGGCTCTCAGTTTGTCCGTTAAAGATTTTATACCATCGCGCATAGCACTTCTTGCACTCGTATCCATTCCTCTCACGGTTGAGTATTGCTGTTCCGCCTCTCGAAGCTTGGACTCCAGCTCAAAGATTTTTTCACCAAGTTGGCGACTTTGCGTTTGAGCTTTTGTTAACTTCTTTGTCATCTCTTTGCAAAGTTCAGCACGGATCCTTCGTTCGTATTCTTTAACACTCAAAATTTTGACTTCTTGATCTTTAAGTTTGACTTCCAAATTAATAATTTTTCTCTCCAACATTTTCTTCTGGTCTTCAGAGAAGTCTGCCTTGTTTTCTCCGTCATTTTGATCTCTAACTTTTGACTTTTCCTCTTCTAGCTTCAATATTTTTAAGGCCAGTTCTTTGTTTTCGACAATTAAACTCTCTAACTGCTTTGTTATTTTCCTGCTCTCAAGCATTTCTGAACCAGTGTAAGAAGCCAACTTCAACTCACTTTGTTCAAACTTTTCTTCAGCTTGCTTCACTTTTAGCTGTAGTTTTGCATTCTGTTCTTCCACATCTTCTGTGCGTTTTCTTTGCTCAAAGACCTGCCCTCTTAACATTTTTTCGTTTTGTTTAAGTACACTGATTGTTTTATCCTTTGTTTTAAGTTTATATTCTAGATCTTCCATGCGCGCTGACAGCACGCAAGCTTCAAATTCTCTCTCCTCCATTTTATCCTGTACTTCCACGGCAGTATTTTCCAATCTTGTTTTCCCGCTGAGGCTCAATTTCCTTTCGCTTCGTTCCAATTTGGTTTCATACTCAACAAGTTTTATTGATAATTCACTGTTTTCATTTTCGGATTGTTCGCACCGTTTTCGCAGTTCTTCGTTCTTTTCGTACAGCCGCTTATTCTCGCCTTCAAGTTCTTCCATTGTGTTTTCCAGGTGTGCTGCTAGCTTTTCACGACTGTTAGCACTTTCACTGGAGCTCTCAAGTACCACTCCTTCATCTACCGATGTTAGGCGTACGTCTAGATTTCTTGCTCCTGACAGGGGTGAGGAAGGGCCAAAGTCATCGCTTGACTGACTCGAACAATCACATTGAACTGGTGTCGCACTGCTTAATCCTAAAAGATAAAAACATAAAGAACGCAGCAATGAAAAATAACACTCACAAAAGGACTGTGGTCTATGATATCTTAAAAGATGATCAACAAAAAGCATCAAAGCCTATCAAAATGGTAACTGCTTTGCAGAAACCACGCAGAGACATTGTTCGTGGCCAAAACATGTTGATGTTTCGTCGGGGGTTCAAATCGCGTGGCTTGAAACGATTGGCGATTCCTGAACAAACGGACAAAATGAGTCTTTCTACATGCGGATGTGAAGCATGTTATGCACCGTTGTACAATGGCGCAAAACATCGAGAACAAAAACACAACACCACTGAAAACCGATAAAAATATATAACTGGTAGTGGGTCATGTTGGTGTTGTTATTAGGTGGGTTCATACCAGCGGAATAAGTACACCTTAAGTATACCCGAGCTCAAGTATACTTAAGATCGTCCATGTTTACTTACCGTGATGAGCGTTCATATTAGAATTCAAAGTATGCTTTCAAGGTAATCGTGTTGTCAATCAATTTCCCGCCGCACAACATGCTTGATTGACGTCCGTTTCCGGAATGTGTTTTGATAGTAGATAAGTAAGCTCGTAAGGATGGTCTGAACTAAACTTGAGAGTTTACTTCGGCTTCTTTGAAGGCAATAAGTTACCATGGCCACAAAGTAGGCTACTTGAGCTGAAATTAAAGCCGTTCACATCTGAAGTAGGGCTCAAGTGTACTTAAGGTATCCTTAGTCCGCTAGTATGAACCCACCTATTTTCTGCAAGTCGAGAATTTCTTATCTCGACTTACAACTCGAGATCTCGACATGGATTAGTAAAGTGCGTTCGGCGCCCCACAGTATACCGCTTTGATTTGGGAATGCGGGCATTGCGATATGAACCCGATGTCGAGGCATGACTGATTCACAATGTAGTAGTAGTAGTTCTTTACTTAAACTCGGTTAAAAATGTTCAGATCGAGGTGATGTGTCGACCAGCCAGTTTAAGATGGCATCCAAACCTTAAATTCGCATGGCATCAATCACGATTGATACCCGCTAAACATATTACGGACATGCGTAAAAAGACATGATTAGAATGCGTCCTCCTTCGTCGGACCACAAAAATAAATAAGTAAATAAATAAATAAATAAATAAATAAATAAATAAATAAATAAATAAATAAATAAATAAAGATCACTCTTAACAGTGTAGCAAGATCATTGTCACCTGAACTTACGATCTTAAATTGGAACAGAAATACCCCCCCACCCCCTCCCCTAAATCAAGAACGAGGGGCGTGAAGGCCAAAACGGGACATTTTTCCATCATTGATTTTGGGGGGTGGGGTGGTCTCAATTTTCCATTTAATATGTCCAAGATTATAGAATAATGGCCTTCAATTTTGGACATTTCAAATGGAAAATGAAGAGCTCCCCAATTTCAATGATGCAAAAAATGGCGGGCTTGAACTTGCGCGCGGATTCATAATTGATTTTGGGGGAGGGGGGTACTAATTTTTCATTTTATTTTGTCCAAAATTGTAGCTCTCTTAATTTTCACATAGTTGAATGGTGCCGGGAGCATCCAAAGTAGATCTTAGAGGGAATTATAACAAACGAAGAATCCCCGAGTCACAATCTATAAATTCATTTTATTTGAAAAAAGAAAAAAAAGAAAAAAAAATAGGACAAAAAGTACTTTACGGTGTTGGGTCAAATCTTACCATCAACATAAAACACGACAAAACATATTTGAATGACATGACCAACCAAGACGGAAAAATGTTTGATCACCCAACAATTTTAAAATTCAAAACATTTGCAATTTGGACAGGTCTGGGCGTTTATTAGTACCCACTTAACATTTTAAAAGAACTAAACAAACCAAGAAACAAATATCATCGAAAGCAAAAAAGGTAACCATAGCAAGGCTTAAAGGGGGCTGAAAGTTTTGCCGAAAGTTTCAGCATAATGGCAATAATTATCCTCTGCTGTATTTAAGCTATATTGAACAGGAAACACACGAAATGAGTACAAATATACCTCGATATTCTGCTCATTTTTATTGGTAATGTTGGTTATTTGTTCAGTTGCTGAACCAATCACATTTTTCCACCACACAAGTCACGTAAAACTGTCAGTATATCTCGCAAAAAATTTTTCTTCCATAAATCCATAACTTCTTTGTTTGCAGAACAAGCTGGTGATAAATAGCTTATTAGATGTTTTGGCATGTAATTTCAATACAATACAATGCAATACAGTACAATACAATACAATACAATACAATAAAATACTTTATTTAACCACGTTATCGTCTAAGAGCACAAGTGCTCGTTCAAAATACGAAGGTGCATTAAATCTAATAATAATAATAATAATAATAATAATAATAATAATAATAATAATAATAATAATAATAATAATAATATACAGCGAGTTTCAATAGATTTTTCTTATTTTTGTATTAGATTCGGAACATGTGAAGTTTGACGTTTGAACCGGGCCTAAGGCCCGTTTTAAACGTCGCATTTTACGTGTGTCGAATCTAATGCAAATGAGAAAAAACTATCGTTTTCGCTCATTTGCGTTAGATTCTGCACATGTGAATGCGACGTTTAAAACGGGCCTAAGACACTGGGCACTAACGAGGCCTTCCAAGGTTTTGCCGACAAGCGACATCGCTTCAAACTTGCAAACAATTAAATGTAGCGACAACGTTGTTCCAAAACTCCGACAGCCGACAGAACCTGACGGAAAAAAAGCGACAATTCGCGACAGCGAAAATCCATTTTTAATTTTGACAAAGCGACGTAGGAAGCAGTCGTGGCTCAGGAGCAGTCATGGCTCAGTTGGCTAGTGCGCGGCTTTCGGAACGAGAGGTCCCCGGTTCGATTCTCGGTGACTTAAACGACTGTTTCGACTTTCCTCTGATCCGTGTAGCTATAGCTTTAAATACCCGTAAAACGGAGCACTGACAGAGGGAGGGGGGTAAAGGGCGCACCGTCGGCTTCCATTGATACCAGCCTCGTAGCTGAAGGAACTACCGACGTTAAATAAAGTTACTTTACACTTTACATCTTTTCACTGTTATTTCGACAGCGAGATGACCGACCAGCTGCAGGCCAGCATGACTCTAAATCTTCTCTTCTGTTGGTGTTACTATATTTCTTGTGCAAACCATTAAGATATCTTAAACAAACCGTTATCAACATTTGACACACTTGCCATGCAGAGAGCATCTTATGTTTCTTTTATTTAAAATAAGACATGGGAGAAGTACCAAAGCGAGGCAACTGGTCGACACTGAAACACGAATTTAAAGCCGTGAAGCGTATTGGCAATGAAGGAAAATACAGCAAGTGTGAGCCTTTATAGCTTTAGTGGTTTCTGTGATTTATGTTTACACTCTAGCCACTCTAGTGGTCGATCTTTTATTAAAAAGAAGCGGAAGTTTTACGGGCGCTTACGCTTTAAATTAAACAAAATTTACAGGACGAAAAAATTTAAAGCACGTTTAGCGAACATTCGTATTCTAGCGGAAAAGCGACAGCGACAATTGTATTGCAGCAAAAAAACGACAGCGACATTTATCTCTAGCCAAATAGGCGACAGGTGGGCTGGAAAATGAGCGACAAAGCGACATCAGAGCCCCCTTTGGAAGGCCTTACTAACGATTTACAATAACAAACATGGCTTTCCGGATTTCCTTTAATTCACCAAGGAGCATGGCACGTAAGACGTAGTAGATGATGCAGGATTTTCCGATAATTTCAGCAAAAACGAGAATTTTAAGAGGAATACCTCTTACTGTTTTCCCCGACAAGTCTTTTCCATTTGATTTACCACAAGAACAACCGGGTTTTCCATACAAATGGAAAGCGCCCCGGGAGAATACTTACACCCTATCTCCTTTAGGAGAAAAACAACGAAACACTTGAGGAAACGAGGAAATTAAAATGTGGTGGAAAATAGAGATACCTGTATAATCGAACGTCTGCACGTCAAGAGTTTTGATCCGGGATTCCATATCAGCTTTGTCCAATAGCAAGAGGCAGTTTAAGAGGGCCTTATCCATAAGCACGTGACATAATGACTGCTCTAATTTAAGTGGGTCGATCTCCTCTGTAGTCTCAACGCCTATGAAGAAAACAACGATAGAAAACCTTCCATTATTAATTGTAAATGTACTTACCAGCTGCCGCATAAACTGGGTTCGACGGTATATCACGTGCAAATCACTACAGAAGGACTTTGACTAATCAATCATTCGCTGCCCTAGGTGGCAGACGCTTTTCTCACGTAGTTTTCTTTTTTCCGGTGATGATGCATGGTACCCGGCGTGCGCGAAGAAAAATGACGTTAAACAAAACTAATTTTTTTTCCCGAAAAGAACGATGAAAGGCGAGTTGGCCGCGTTGCGGTGGATAACGACAGACTTCACTGTCAAAGTTTGATTTATAGCTAGAAATCACAAGAAACGCCAAGAAATCCCAAGAAATCTTCTTCATGTACTGAAACATGGCCCTAAACATGGAACAGAAAAATCTCTGACCCCCCGATTTGATCCGCCTTACAATACTTTAAAAAATCTGATTTACTTTATCACTATAATAACCGCGGTCTGCTCCCCTATGGCCTTGTACCTCATCAGCTGGAACATTTGTGATCTTATCCAACGTAGTAGCTACAATCCCTGCTCCCCTCAGACCTTCTCCCTCTTTCCTAATACGGGCCCATTTTCATGACTAGTGCCAACACCAAGACTGATTTCCCGGGATTTCTAGCACTGCGAATTACACTTTTTAAAATAGCTAATCCAGTCAGTGTTTAGCGACCAACTTTACCCTTTCAATTTACATGCTGCATGTTCTATTGCTTTTCATTAACACTTGCAATACCAGACCCATGGCCTGCTCCTGTCTGGCCTTGTAACGCTGCCGATCTGATCCGAATGTTCAATACCCACCCAGGTCAGAGATTTTTTCCTTCCATGTCAACCCATTTCCACACTAAACCTTAGTAACGCTCAGATGAACTTTCTCAGATTGCTAGCCCCATAAAGCAGTCCTTGATTGTTAATTCTGTCTAATTTGTTCAATTAGTGGTCAACTTGTATCACACATTGATAGTCATTGGCCATTCTCAAAGGAGATTACAGACTCATAAATCATTCCTCCAAAACAAGTTAATGAAGAACGTTCATTATCTAAGCAGAAAATAACCAACCAAAAAGGTGTTTCTATATGGAAAGCCATAACTTTCTTAAGTATTCTTTACTCTCTTGGTCTTGAAAATTTGTATTGTGGTGTGGTTTTGTCATTATGTGACGAGGTTTGATGGTTACGTGTTGTGTTTCCGTCATGATCTGTTGAGGTCTTCCGTTGACGTGCTGTGTTAACTTTACATTTTAATGATGTGGTGAGGTTCTTTTATGACGTCGAGTTTCTAAATTCTTCCTATTGTTGATTATAAACACAGCACGTCAAAAAAAGACCTCAACACAACACGCAACCAGCAAAACTCGTCACATAATGACAAAACCTCACCACATAATAACAAAACCACACCACATGATAATGTTGTCACAGTACACTATGACAAGATTCCAAAACATCAAGAGAAAACTTCAAGACCAAAAGAATAAAGATTACATCAGAACGTTATGATTTTCCATACGTTTCTTTGATCGTAGTGAAGTTAGAGACAAGTTTGAGGACACTATTCAAACCGAAGAGAAAAAAGAAAATCCCAGATTTTCATTAACTTAAATTGGCAAATTACTGGGAATGATTCCCATACATGGCGCTTACCCCATTTTTGTTACCCACAATTACCCGTAAACAAAGCATATGACAGCCCTCGGAATTCTTATGCAATATGCTAACATACCTGAACATGAGGTCTGAGTTTCCACAAGGTGCTTTAGAAGCTCATACAGTCGCTTTTTGTACTCTTGTAGACCTAAAAACGATCACGAAGCTTAAGGTGTGATTTTTACAGGGAAAATAGATTCGAAAAGCACAGCTTCCACTCGTTAGGGAAGACTTATATCCCTTACTTGACATACGAGATTATATATTAGTGAACTTTTTGCAATATTAAAACTTACTTTACAAATACTTTTTTGAGCGGTTTTCTTAAGTAAAGCAGTCACATACCAATAAGAGGCGCAGCTGAAGGAAAATAAACGGTAACCTTTACAACAGGAACAACAGAATGGTCTCTTGTTGACATGGTTCTTTAAAAGACTTGAAACAATTCACTTTTTCGTCGATTAGAATCTTGAAACGATGTTCCGTTCTTTCAGTCAAATATGGTTTGTATACAGTGATGCAACAAACATGCCACACAGCGAATGCCAGACAGCGAGTGTGTCAGTTTGTTACGCATTCAGTCAGGATGATAAACACGAATTAGTCGGCATGAGGTCGAAGAATAATGTCCTAATCGTTACATTCAGTTTATGGTCACTGGTTTTCTACCCTGCGCCAAGCCGAGTTTTTCATTTTTTCGGGTCTTCTGGGGTTTTACCTCTTTCAGAAAGCTGGCACTGGAATTAATTTTACGTTGCGTCCCCGAAGTGTTGATACAGTTTGTCGTCATTTCTGGTGTAACAAGATAAGCTGAATTTCTCAAACTTATGCCAAACTTGTCAAAGTTGATATGAATGTCATTGTTATTATGACGGTACAAGCGAAGATAAATCAAAAATCATAAAAAAGGGAATTAATTCGATAAGATAAAAGATGTCATTGCTGAACTCTTTTACATTTTTGCTTTATGATTTGTTGACACTGGTTGAGATCACACTTGGATTTTTTACTGCGTTAAAAGGAGTTAATTATGGTAACAAGGCAAGATGTCGGCTAAATAAACAAAGTTTAGATAAAGGCGCGATAAACCAGATCGATTCAGGAAGTCTCACTTTTGTAAACTTTGCGACATACGAGATGTGCATTCAAAGGCGTGACTTTCTTTTATCATGGCGTGACCTCAACCCCAGTTCTCCTTCCAATGCAGAAAGACTACGGCTCATGTACAGCGTATTAAAGGTTTCAAAGACGCTGAATAATGATTTTAATGGAACTTATGCGTATTCACCATTTATTACGATAGAAACTTTCCAAAGCGTGGTAGGAATGACGAAACCTAAGGTTGCGTGACAGGCACCGCGTTACGTCATAGGCGGTCAACTGCTCTAGATACATTTAAGATTCCAATAATTCCTACAAATAAACTTCAGGTAGGTCTAGATCATTTTGAAGCGCCATGTTTCTGCTAGTTTGGCTAGGTGAGTGATTGGCCACCAAGAACGCCGCAAAAAAAGGTCTAAATAAAACGACACAAAGAACTGCGCAAAACCTTAAAGAACCGCTCGCCTGGCTGTTCATTCAAGGAAGAGATGGAAGATAGAACTAACCTTTTTCGCTCTCGTCGAACTTTGCGTCCAATAATCGGGAAAGAAAGCCCAATGAGGCCGAGTCTGTGGTTCGCTTCAATCTGCAAAGCGTTTCTCTGACGCGAAATAGTTTGCGCTCGTACGACGATTCGCCTTTGGAAACGCCACCCAGCAGCTCGCCATGTCCTGGTTGGAGATAAAGAAAACACGAGATCGGAAAGACATGTTTACAGTACAACTGATAAATCGGTTACGTACAACATCACTTGCGCTAGCTGAACTCGTCGAGAATTTGAGCTATGTTGTAGAACTTGGCAAGACAATTTCTTGAGTAGTTATCGGCTTTTGTTTACAGTACAAAACCACGAGAACTTTCTTTAATTAGCATCTTTTATCACATTTTGCTCTTTTATACGTGAATACAAAAATAAACAAATAACCTACAACAGGGGGGGCTAAACTGAAATCAGCGGGTGACCTTGTTTCCCACAAAAAGCTCTCTGTTAAGACAAATTGGGATTTATGAACCAAAAATGAAGTTTCACCCTTCTTTGCCTTTAACACTGGAAACGCGCATATTTAAAGGCTTTCTGTTTCGATTTACGAACATTTTATAAAATAGAAGCATCATTAAGTTGATGAGCGAGATGTCACGCGCGAGTAAGCCTCCAATCCTGGGCCTGGGCGGAAGTCTTCTCTGATTCGTGAAATACCGGAAAACTGACCGCTCCATGTGCTAATTAAGCCTTAGCAAAGCTTTCTCTTAAAATATCTAATTTCTGAATTTCGGAAAAAAAATTAAAGCAACGCGGAGATTACTTCAGTTCGAAAAGCTCTACAGAAATCGACATCTCTCGGCAGTGGAAATACTGTAAAATTCCGAAAATAAGCCCCTGGGCTTATATTCTTTGAAGGCCCTTTTCGAGGGGCTTATTTTTGGAAGGGCTTATATACGGAGGGGCTTATCTACGTTTCCAAATCGATTGGGCTAGCCTTATAGTTGGAAGTAAATTCACTGTTGTTGCTTTGTTTTACTTTGTATTTGAGGGCAATTTTCCAAGTACAAGCTCCCGGGGGGCGTACATTTGGAGGGGCTTATACACGGAGGGGCGTATTTTCGGAATTTTACGGTATAGTGTTTGTTCGCATCTACAAAACAAGCACTTCAAACCGGGTTTTTCAGAGAAGACGCTCAGTTCGGCCTTACATTAATTAGAAATAGAAGTACTATGGATTGGCAGCGGACACGCATTCAAAATGACGCGCCATTTGATGTCCAAGTTGTTGCACTCAGCCTGATAACTTTTGATTACGGATAAAGTTGCAGACGCTATGAACTTATTAGTTGACTCCATTCCTATCCTTTATTGATTTTTTTTGTCATGCAAGTCGCATTAAGGTAATTGCGCACAATGGTTGATTTAACGTACTACATCGATCTGCCTTAGAAGAACAACAAAATCGCGAGCCTTTTACATGACGGAAAAAACTTCAAATTCAGTGAAAATTTACTCGCTTGTCTCGCGGGCTCAATTCTCGATGGCTTGACAACTCGAAAACCAGGAACATCTAACAGCAACGACCAAAGGCTATAAAAAACCTACCTTTTTTCGAAATTAAAATAACATGACGTCATTAACATATTTGTTTGGCGCGAAAACTACTTCGAATTCACGTAGATCACATTGACAGCTTTCCACAGAACGTGATACTGTCAAGGAACACTGTTGTCAGTTTTTATAAAGGGTGTTTTTCTGCTTTTTGGTATAATCTTTTGAATCCGCATAAAGCTTGTTATGATCAGGGATTAAGACCATTTGGACAGAGAAACTAACACTTTAAAATCTAATCCAGTTTGTGTTTGTCAGTTTAGTTGTTTATTTTAATCGTTTGAATCTCCTCCGTAAGTCATAAAGAAAACAGCCACCCTACTGAGACAATTTAAGGCTAAACTTTTATACACTATTAAAGTGGTACTACGACCAAAAAAACAATTCTTTTTTTTCTTTGGATTTCAAAACTATGTTAACTAAACACTAAGTGACCCAAGTTTTAAGTTCTGATTTTAAAAAGACACCTGTTTATTTTAACTGAAATTTTCTTATTTATTGGTCCGCCGTTACTAACTTTAAAATCTTGAGAGAGCTGGGTCGAGGAGAAAATGACGTCAAAGACTCACTAGTTTAAGAATGCAATGCGTGTATACGCGGCCGAATTAATATGCAGCACGGGAGTTTCGGGCTTTCAGACTTTTAAACCGGTGTTTTGCATATGTAATAAATTGCGTTTACAGGCTGAAATTTTAAGGTAGTGAGTACATGACGTCATTTTCTCTGGATCCAACCCTCTGAGGTCCAATCGGCCAGTTTTGAACGTGAGTAATGGCGGACCGTGAAATCCAAAACTTACACTCAAAATAAACAGGCTTTGGATAAAACTCAAAGCTCAAAATTTTGCCAGTTAGGTGTTAAGCAAACACGCTTTCAAAATCTGAAGAAAAAAAGGAAATGATTTTTTCATCATAGTACCACTTTAAGCCGAGAAATTGATCATTCCACAGCAACCAATCGTCAAAGTGTAGGCAGTGTGAAGCTAGAGAGTAGTTGTAAGAAACAGAACTTCAGCTATTATAACAAGACATCAGTGAAATGCGTTCGACTGATGCTTTCTTTACTGAAAACAAAATTGTAGTCTCATTTTTGTTCTGGGAAATTTCCATCTGCATGAGCAGCCTTGATATCGAGTTATCGACATTGATTATGTGCAAGATTAGGTCTCAGTAAAGCGGGCTTACTGGCCGATAGGAAAAGTGATGCATAAATATTTCAAGGACTCACTGCAGGGGGGATAACGAAGAATTATGATTCAGATCAACAGCATTTACGTGAACGCAGATTTCGAAGAGTAGCTCTTGTTTACTGGCCCAAAATAATTACTATGAGAGAACCATGCAGGGTGGATTGTCTAAGATGCAATCACACGACACCGGTTATCTATTTATCTCATGGTTTTCTAGACAAGCGCTCTCAAACAAGATTAGAAGGGCATGCGATGCCGGAAAACTGAAAACCATCGTCTACCCTATTTTAAGGAGTGGATCGGAACAATGTTGCCTGTTATAGAATCAGCGATGGGACACTCACTGGGCGATTACTGCAGAGCCAGGTTATGTAACACGCTTGATGCCCTAAATGGGGGAATCAATAGGATGTAATCCTTTCTCCTTTACCTTGAGCCAATAATCGGCTAGGTCTTTCAGTCTTTCCTTCAGAGTCAAGCTTTTTCACCGCTGGATTTCTGCCACTTTCCTCCTCAGAAAGAGTGCTCTTAGCGAAGAAATATTCTGTTAACTGGCGAGAAAAATGAAGGCAATCGACATTGAAACACCAGACTGTCGGAAAGGAGAAATATACGAGCTCATGCAGAGAAAAGACGGCAGAAGATCGTGGAACCTCTGCAGTCAACTATGAAAATAACTAGTTTTCTACTGGGCAGAAAGTAAAGAATTTCCGTGGATTTTAGTTCAAGCGATCAGACAAATCGCAAATCTCTTAGATTGCGATCTTGCAGAATCAGTGAATCAGGCAGCGTTTACACGAACGCGGTTTCACATCGACACGGTTTAATGACTTCGAAACCGCGTCAAAATCGATGCGGTTTGGAAGAGTTTACACGGAACCGTTTTCGTATAAGTCAGCGCTGCACTACGCGCTACATTCACTATTTTGAATTGAACAATGCAAATTTCGCGCCAAAATAGTAACCGTATTCAAATTCATGCCCGCGGCTTCGCTGTTTACATGACAGATGAAACCGCATCGTTTTGAAAACGCTCCACTTTTGGGTTCAAATCGATGCGGTTACAAATGAAGTTACAAATGAAACCTCAGTTCGATCCTACAAGCAAGGTATTGAAGTGTGATAAACTTACCTCCAAGAGTGTCTCCGCGCTATGTAAAAGTAAATCTTTATCTGTGAGGTTGTACAGTTTACTGCTGGTTAAACCCTCCGCTAATCCAGTATCACCGATTCTTAGCAAATCCTCCAGACCGTAAAACAGCTCCATAGAGACCAGCTCAGCAAGTAACACCGCCTTGGTCTGATTTTTGAGCGCTACCTCCTCCAACGTCACAGGAAAATGAGTTTTCTCTGTGGTCTCACGAGAGCTCGAAATTACCTGTGATGAAAAAAAAAAAGGAGTCAAACACTCGCAGTTATGAGACAAACGTCTTGAAATTTCACACAAAAATACTTTAGAATCAAGTCTGGAAACAGCAAGGAACCGACGGAGAGCTACGCTATTAGTTGTTAACCTGTCACAAGGCCCAATCAGTTTAAACCTCGCTTTTATGTACCTTGATGTTTTCTTACTCCACAACGCAAGAACACTTGTCCGCTAGCTTGCACGAAATGAACTTGAAAATTACCCGTAATTCCAAGGGTAAGAATTTGAGTAGGATATGGCTGCAACGGAACAGCTCATAAAAAAAAAAACATTGCAAAATGCACATAAGATGCTTATATCTTTTCAAGCAGTGGCCTCCTGGACAGCTGTTCTCGTGCAAACGCGAAACGATGTTAACTTATCAGTGTGTAGTTAGATCAAGAGGGTGCTTAGACTAAAGACGAACTTGTTAAAGGATTAACCTCTGACACTCAAGTCATTACTCGATCTAGCACGAAACGGCTGAGAAGGTATCGTTCTGAAAAAAAAAAAAAACATGATTCTATCTTCTACCAGTCCATAGTGAGGCACACTCAGCGAAGATAAAAAAGTGACAAGGCTATTAGATAAGACTGCACTAGCTACATAGCTGTTAATCTGTAAAACTACGCTTCATGCATCTAGAAAGATTTACAGTAGACGATTATCGAAAATGAATTCACCGGAAGGAGGATTCCCCAAGAACTCCTTACTGTTTGGATTCATCTAAGACTTAAAAGCACAGTTTAAGTTTCTTCCAGAAAAATCTTTTTCTTAAAACGTAATCGTTGTTAAAATGAGAAAAAAATAATAATAAAGGTCGAATATCATGATCTCAAACTTTTGCCAATTTTGCTCATTTCCTATCCGAGTACAGTATTAGGCTAGCCAGTTGAGACAAGTCACGTGCCTCTAATTTAATTATCAGGTGATGACATCAGCAGACACAAGTGAACAGATCTCGATGCAAAGGAATTTAATTCAGCTGGCACCATTTACTAGAAATCGAATGCAAGGTCATTCGTTTTAGTCTTGACAAAATGTAGCGCAAAATTTTGTGCTAACCCTTTTGGGGTTAGCACACGTCCGCACGCTCGAAACGTCTGCTCATAACTCTTTTACAATACTTCAATCCTTGGTAAGTAAAGTAAAGGCATTTTATTTGACGTCGGTACTTCCTTCAGTTTCGAAACTGGTATCAACGGAAGCTGACGGTGCGCCCTTGACCCCCTCCTTCTGTCAGTGCTCCCTTTTACGGGTATTTAAAGCTATAGATACAAGGATCAGAGGAAAGTCGAAACAGACGTTTAAGTCAACGAGAATCGAACTGGGGACCTCTTGCTCCGAAAGCCGCGCGATAGCCAACTGAGCCACGACTGCTCCTCGCGAAATTTCTCGCCATTCAATCTCAATCAACGAAGCACCACCGTTTCTTTAGAGAATATCCCCTTGATTTGTGGGTAACTCTTTTTATTATTTTATATCACCATTCCTTCAGTAGATATAAATTTACCAGCAGTCAGAGCTGATACAACTTACTCTACGATGGGAATCGTGCCATTTCTGTTTTACCAAAAGATTTACGGTCCTATGTTGTGTTTTAGTAACCGATGTTCACGTCGCCTGAAAATCGACTGCTCCAATTGCTGACAGGTCTGAGTGCAATGTTTTCACAGCCTGAATGAACATTTACTTTTCATCATACATGTTCTTATCTCTCCAAGAATGTAAAATACGCAAACTCAAGTTGCCGGCGCATTGTCAACCTCTTACCTGCTTCTCCGGTTCATGTTTTGACCGCGAGTCTCTTTCGGCTTCCAGTGCCATGATATAACTTTCGTATTCGGACTTTTGTCTTCTCCACTCTCGTTCTGATGAAGAAGAAAAAAAGGATACAATCAGTTCACTTTTCAAGTATTACGGCAATCAGTTACCTTAAAAGAATCTTGAAAATCATCCTTTGGCTTAATTCTTCTGTAACTTGTCGCGATCTATCACTACAGCAACGGCTGATTCACTTTTTAACTGAATATTTTCGGGCAAAGTGAATCCATACCTTTAATCGTGAAATCTGGAGACCTGCATCTATCTCTTGAACAGAGGTGTCGAATATAAGCTAAACAGAATGTTTAAACACTTAAGTTGTCTGTATCTTTAACACCAAACTAAGGACCAATTGTCAGTTCCTCAAAACTCAACAAAGAGGTGAAGAGGGACATCGCGGATATGTTTTGACATGAAACAATTCCAAATACGCGAAACGTTGTCAAAGCCAAAAAGGAGGACATCGCTGATGCGAGGTTTTGCGAAGTTTTGGACAACCCAACGCTTGTAAGTGAGGCATTACAAAAAATAACATGATTATTGTTTTCAAAGAAACCAAGTAAAGCTAATGGCTTAGGGCACTCATTTATCAACCAACGCGTCTAGGAAATATCAAATTCTGTCGGCGGCGGTTTCCTCAAATTCCGTCAACATTATCGACATCACACCGTTACTATTGTCACTACCAAGCGCTAGAAAGAAGGAAATATGAGAAGAAAACGTAAGCGTGGTCCAGCAGTATTATGACAGTGGTCTCTTCGATATCATTTCTCGCGTGCTTCTGTTGCTAAGCACACGAAAGGATTGAGGAAGGTCAAGTGCTACCCAAAAATAGCGCAGCGTTATTGGTGATGAGTGATAACTGATCTTTTAGCTTGATTTAAGGGGAAAACAACAAGGTCATCTGGCGGAGAAGAATGAACAATTACACCCGCCAGAGAAGTTGGTTGCAAAAGGATCACCTTCCGGCTTTCGTAACTATTTGTCCTAAAAGGCTACACTATTTCACACGATTTCTCTTCAAGGCCCTAGACTTGATGATAAATCTATTGTAGAGTGGCATTGCCAGGACCACCTGTTTTCCGGTTTAAGATTGGAAGTTCATCGTGATAAACGGTGTCAGTTAAGATTTTTGTGTCGAAAAAAGACGCTGGCAACAGTAACGCCATGACTGGCACTGATCGGCATTACACATCGAAACTATTTGAATCGACGTCGGGAGTGCTACTCATATTTGTTTTAAGTTATCTTGAAAACGAAGGCAGGGATTAAGACATACTTGTTGTTGGCGATTAAACAGCTTGCAGCTTTGTTTGCATGTTAAGCGTGAGATTTGACCTTGAACTGGGGCACAAGACGTCTCTTGCACCGTTGTTGTAAGAGTGCATTTGGACAATTCCATACGGAAATTTCTGGCCATTCCACCCCCACCCTCCGGCCGAAAATCAGGAAGAAAAGAGAAAGTACGCATGTTTTTGTTGATTCTATACCCCGCCCGGCTCAATTCCGAAACGAAGCCGGGTTTACAGGGTACCCATGAGAATATCCCATTTGAGGATCTATTGATAAGTGGAACTTCTACGGATTAAAACCGAATTACTCGCCAAATCGAACAACATGCGCAGCACCCTCAGCGGCAGCCTTGCGAAGTCTAAATCTATTGACTCTTAGCGTTCCATACCTTTCGCCACGTGTGCCAAAGTTTCTTTCTTCCTATTAGCATCACGTTTACTTTCCTGAAACTTACTTTGAGGAACACTTTCATTTCTCTGAAGACGAAATGGAGCGGAATGAAGAAGGATTCGCAGTGACTCTTTACGCTCCATAAGCTGCATGCGCGTATCTTTGGCAATAGCTTTTAAAGGCAGTTAGCATGAAACATGTGCTTCACAGTGAATAAACCCCAAAAATGCATATAGATAAGCTAAGCCGTTAATGGTTTTGAGCAAAGAAATTCGCAATCTACAAAATCCGATTCAGGCACCTTATACTTTCAGATAAGAAGGTTCCAACAGCAGACGTTTCTGCTTTAAAGCGATTCAGCAATTTGTTCTCTGAGGAGTAAAAGCTAATGAATGTGAACTCAACAACTGTTTTGTAGTAAGTTTTTTCAAATTTGCGAAAAGCTATTAAATCCCACCGAGATTTAAGCGGGCGTACTCAAAAGACACTTCCCAATTGGATCAAGGCTTTGTTCCGTGATCCACACAAGATGATAAGTCATAAGAGGATTTTACCGCTTTCCGCCGAGCAAGAAGTTGAGATGTCTTCTGTTGACTCGAGAGATAATTTGCGTGAAGCTCAGGCTACAGTAATAGGTAAGGTATGAGTTTGTGAGAGCATAAACAACATTTGACTTATTTCATAAACTGAGAAAGGGAAGAGGAAGTACTTTGTCATCATTGTGTGACTTGTGTCAAAGTCACGCTTGTACTTTAGCCACTCTGATTGTATCAACTGAAAATCCCGGCCTCGAGACCCAATGAGGAACCATTCTCCTTTCACCGTTTGACACCGTCTTATTTGTTGTAGGGGTTTCGCCTCCCGCTTGACTTATTGCCGGCATATTTTGGTTTTGTGGTTTTTTCGAGAATTGAGTGGCCGGCTGTTTTCAGGGGCCAACCTTTACGGTCCCATTTTGATAAGATTTCAGAACATCCGGGTGAGAGCGTCAGAAAGACTGAGCGAGGCTTATCCCAAATGGAATTTGAATTATATGTTTCAATATGCAATTGTCTTACTTGATTTCATAGTACGCGGAACTAGATCAAGGCATATATACTTTAATAAGCGATCAGCTAAACTGCAGGATACCCGGCCGATGGCTGATTTTTTGAACCATATTGACCATTATCTCTCATTCAGGGTTAAATTCTAGAAAACCAATCTTTTCTTTTTTTTGACTAAGATTACGAAAAACTCTTAGCATAAAAAAAAAAAAAAATTTCTCGAAAAGAATATGCCAAATAAATTTTGAGTCTCAAAGGTGTGTTACTGGCACATTGCGTTTGAAACTTTTTGCGGTTGAAAATCTCAAATAATCTCTGAAAAGTCGAGTGGGTTTCTCTGAACAACAACAAAGTATGGAATAATCCAGTATTCTGTAGAGAAGCCAGGAGGAATTACGTGCTCTTTTAAGCAAAGGAAGGAAAATCCAATAAATCAAGTTGCGGTTGCATACAGATAGCTATTTAAGGAAATGCCGGAACCTTTTCCATCTCGAAATTGAGGCGGTGACCAACATATATCCGCTGGGTTGTATCGGAAGGGGTTCTGTTGAAAGTAAATTCATAATTTGTAACATTAGTAAGAAATTTGTTACGATTTTGATTGGCACAAATAACTGGCACCACGTTTTCAACCAATACGAACTCGAGCAAAGTCAGTGCGTGCACGCGTCGTTTTTCCCGCGCTTTCATCTGCTTTGCAGTATTATTGACTTCGCCGGTTAGGATTGGCCAGCAGTCATAACTTATGTTTTGGTTTTAGGCGTGTTCTCAACGGCTCATCGATTGCAAAGAGAGTTTGGCCCCATGACTCAAAGTGTTTCAAGCGATTGTCGTGGCAAAATCAACAGCTGCATGTATTCCTTTTTCACCTAAGTTCCGGACTCGCATAAAATCACAACAACAACAACAACAACAACAACAACAACAACAACAACAACGCAGCATGTCGTTTTAGATCACAGACCCGGCCATTTTGCTTGTACTGAGTTGCAGTTGGTAATTTGGTTTCGAATTCTCAACCTAACTCAGTGTAGACGAGACCTTATTGGGTTTTAGATCTACTGACGCTTTTTAAGTCTATGAAATAATTTATTTCTTCAAAACATACGTACACATCATTAATGTTTTTCACTGGCGCAGAAAAAATAGTATGGCTTAACCTTGGTGAAGATGTCTATAACGAACATTAATAATTAATGTCAAAGTTGGGGCACTCATGAATTGTCAAGAATATAAAGTAGTTAACTCATAATCTTTTACAATACGCCCTTCAAAGCTGATTAAATATGCCATGTATTTGGTAGAGTTCGTAAAACAACACCATTCGCTTAAGATTATTCGTGAATACTAACTGAATCCTCCTTAAGCTACTTAGAGTTTCACGAACAGATCTTTCTATCAGTAACGGAAACCGAAATTTGATTATCTCTTGCTAAATGCCATTTAACTGTCTATCACTGCAAGTATTATTTTCGAAACGAAAGTATTCTCGTGAAAGAACCAAGTATTCTCTTTGAAAGCTTTTTAAAAGTTACTTATTTGAACATAGTTTGCATCATGATAAGTTCTCTTTGTGTGGAATATATGAATAAAGAAAGCGCGAGTGGAACTAACGAACTAATTTTGGAGGGCTTAGGTAAGGCCGGTTGATCATTACAGAATCTCCTATAATTCTTGATAAAAACTTGGGTTCATGAAATATAGGTGACAGGGAGAGACTTTTGGTGACAGTAGCCCGGTTTACATCAAACGTATTTGGGTGCCTAGCTGCCTGGCCTTTGAATCAAACGAGGCTGGAGTTGACGTGTCTTTTTTCATATTGATGTTTTTCTGATTCGATTCTGATACAAACTACTCCCGCAAAACTGAACGTTATTTTGCTAAAGAAAGCGTTACACTTAGTGGTCAGTAGATTAACTAAGGCAAATCAAATCTCTTACGTGGATAAGTAAGCAAAGTACAACCGAGGGCCTCGTTTTCCAAGCAGTAGACATGGTACATTACAATGAATCATATATGACATACCAACAAAGTTTTGATTCGAGAGGGACCGGAAGTGCTCAAATTGCACAAGTTAAAATTTGAGAATGAAAATAATGAAGCAATTGCCGGTTTAGCCGTGAAAAGGTAACCGCTGTTCAGCCATACCCGTAAATGATTAAAGGCGCTCGAATATGTTGTAATGAGAGCTGAAAAATGAATCGTCGGAAATGTGTAAAATGCAATCCTATGTGTATATCGGCTTTCACGGCTTCCCTTGTAAATTAAAGGCTCCTCGATCGTCTAGTTTCACGAGCCAAGTTGCAATAAATCGAAGAAAGGGAACTTAAATGAACTTGTAACTTTGGGCAAATATAAAAAAGAATGGTTGTGTAATTGATTGAAACAAGAGTAATTAGAAGGGTAGTGACGTCTTATAATGTGAAAGAAAATTTGTTTTAATTAACGAAATCAAAGCAGCATGTCATGCAGGTATGCGGGTCAAACCACCTATGAAGATATATTGAATGCCACTTGTTTTTTGTAGTGTACTATTTACCATAGTAAAGTGGGGTCCAATCATGAAACCTCAACCTCAAAATAATTCCTAGGAAGGATATAGCGAAAACGTTGACCGGCACAAAAAGATACTGCTGCGGGCAAAAGAGCGAGTGTTTCAAACGCTACTGAAAGTACAAAGGGAAGCTCAGATATTTGGTCACGCATAGGAAACGGAGTATCGACAATAGTATTTTTAATGAAAGCAAGCTTAGATTGAAATACCTCCCAAAAGATTTAAGGCCGATAGAGGTGGCATTTAGCTAGAAGTGCGTGTTGTTTGCCACAATTGCAAAATCACTGAAGCAATGCTTGATTGATTGCAGGCGAAGTATTAAAGAAGCACTTAGAAATGTACAGTATAGTGTTTAATTTAGTCCAGCTCTCTGCATGGGTGCCGAGCATTGTTTACATAAAATACTATTAAGCACTATCTTGTTTTATGTTTTTCTTCACGCAGTATGAATAATAGAAAGAAAGCGCGACTATTAGGCTTCTTCCCTTGCCGAAAACCACAACAGTCTTAAATCTAATTAAGGGTGCTGCTAAAGGTTCTTCCAAAAGTGTTATTAAACATGTTTTAAACCCATAAATGGCCATAAAAAGCCCAAATGCTCAACTGGTGAAGTACTCTGTCGCATTATCAAATTTAAGGCCATGATTTTTTGATAAGACTCTCGAGAACTCATAGAATCAAGAGCTAAGCTTACCTTTTCCCTCTAAAGATTCACTAAGCTGTTTGGCCATCTTCTCGTAGTCGACCTGCAAAAGAAGGCCGAAATGTTGTCACTTAAGAACAACATGGTCAAACAAAGCCCTATCGAAGTACTGTAGTAAATTAAATGAGAGCTCTGTGCGCGAGTGCAAAAACTGACTTGCAAGGTTACACCGTATACCCTTAAAGTTATCACAAGCTTTTAAGCCTGTCAAAAATAGTTGCAATTTGAGTCTCAAAACTTCTTGTTATGATAAACATTAACTGCCTATTGACTTCCAAAGCGACAGTGGAAAACGTTAAACACGATCACCTTTCGGCTATTTCTCGGGAAAACTTGGTGGCGTTTGCAAGCTCGAAAATCCGAGGGTCCCCAAGTTGTTATTCTTAACCCACAAATCAGTAAATTCCAGGCTCACGCATTCTTGACCCAGGGTTGATGTGATGAAAACACGCTTCATTCGGCTCATCCACTCGTCGAATCAAATTTTCCAATTTTCATACAGGCGATAAACGAAGCACTCGCGTTTAATAAGATAAGTGATCACTTCGAAATGGGTACATGAGATGAATAATTTAACCAGACGACGATCACGCGCTCATATATGCACAAACAACTTGTCGATTGATGCATACCTATACTGTGAATACGAGGATTCTGCATGTTCTATGTCCCGGTGCATTCATGGAGATTTTGTAATTTTTCTCCAGAACGTCGAAGATGGACGGTATTTTAAGCAAGTGTTAAAACCCCCTTAAAAATGTAATCCTCTATTTATAAAAATTCCGCTTTGCTTTAAATTTGTAAACAATTCGCAAATATTAACTTTTCAAAAGACTTGGACAGATATTGACTGTTTCCGCAAGGTCAGGCGCGGCGACCATTTTAAAGGAATTGAAAACTATGAACTGTACCGGTATATTGATATGGACAGTTTTGCGTTAGAACTGTACACTGTTATCGCTGACATATCATGTGTTCAAATATTTGCCAAATACTTCAAAGAAATTGAAAATCTGTCACGACGTTTATAAAAAAAGATACCATCAATGAGTACAATGACGCACCAAATCCGACAGGCATGCCTTGAGGCTAGAGAGAAGCTGTGTAAATTAAGGGGCCCTTAATAAAAGTGATTTCTTTATTGTTTTTATGTTTTCCGAATTACTGATTATTCCACGTCCACACACTATGAGAGGATCAAATGACGAGAGTACAAAATACGAATTCTGAAAATCACATGAAGCCGGAGTGAGTCAAGTAAAATAAATGGTAGAATGATATCAGGTTATAGTCGATCCATTTGCAATGTTGGGTTTGCATGATATTAGGCCAGTTTCAAATTCATTTTGGACCATCCATTATCAATACGTTGCGATCCACTCCAGCACGTGATTGTTTCGACTGGGACGCTGTCTCAGCTACTACCCGCAACTGACTTAGAGACACAGGACCTTTTTAAGTTCATACATCATATATCGTTGCTCCGGCCATACTGTACCAGTAACCGGTTTCCTTGGAAATAATGAGGGTGGGGGGGGGGGGGGGGGGTGAGGGAAGTCCCACTGCTCTTCAACTTTTTTCCTCGAGCCAAATATCATGTCTACGCTGTGGAGTACCTTCCTTAGAAGGTGGGAAGTTCCTAGAAAACTGATCTTAATTAGGTCTTCGATGTTGATGTTTCTAGGGATCAGGCTTACAATTCGGAAAATCATATTATATGCGGCGTACTAAACGACGTACTTTGATAGCACAGCCAGGAATTAAAAGAACAAATCATATTAATTAATTTATATTTGTATTAAGTTTTCAAAGCTTAGATGTTCTTCGAACGTTTAAAGTGAAATTTTGAGAACTTTCAAAACATCTGCACAACTGATCTGACTTAAGGTGATTCTTTTGTTTTGCACCGCGCATCTAATACTGCGCATAACATTGCAACTCGGAGATGGCGGCGTTTCACCCCGGCCATCTGAACAGAGGCAATAAAGGCCGCTTTTGCTGTTCAAGAGCTTTTAAGAGCAATCATGATAACTCTTCTCGGTTAACAAGGTGTTGTTTTAGAACTCGCCCCAGTCCTTTCCCGGAAAATGATCATTTTGAAGCCCAAATTATCCCTTTGCCATGCATTATCATAGTGTTGCTAAGAAACGAGCACGGTGAGCCCCAGTTTTAATGGTTTTATTTACTCGTAATAGGTAAACGCAGGAGCTCATCAAGAGGAGCCTCTATCTCCTCTAATTCCCGAGTAAATTTATTTTTAGGAACAGGTTATTCCTGCGAAAAGTATCATAATTCCCTTGACGCTGAGATAGCTCTGTTTTGATTGGCTTTTACAACAGTGGGCGTGCTGAATGTCCCAAGGGAGATTGGCTTTTACAACAGTGAGCGTGCTGAATCTCCCAAGGGAGGTGTTCTATAAATAAATCTACTCGGGAAAGGGTTGACTCCGAGGCCAAGTATGGGAGATAGAGGCTCCTCTTAATGAGCTCCTGGTAAACGGAAAACATATTTTAAGGAGAAAAAAAGTTGGATTGTAGAAGTTGTAGTATTTACATATAAATGACGTGAAACTCCATTTGGAGCCAGACATTTACATTTCTTTGCAAAATTGAGCAATTTGAGATTATAGCCCGGACAAATAAAAAAGTTCGACTTTTCAGTAACGCTTTTGCTACATGACACAATTTTTCCGGTTGATCTAGTTTCGAACGTGTCTCGTGTAATTCGGTAAAAAACACTTAAAATAATTAAAGGGCATATAGCGCGAAAACAAGCACGGTGACCCCATCTTTTTATTGCATTTTTTAAATGTCCTGTGTATGAATATCAATTGTGCCAAGTTTGAAAAAAATCTGGATAGTACGTCATTTTCAAGAGAATTACCCTAATGAACGAAGCGTGTTCATACGATATTTTATTTACTATGTACTAAACAAAATTACTCCCTTGCTGTGTTTCTATAGCACCTTCCTATTGCTGTCAATAACCTACAATCTCGGACATTTCAAATGGAAAATGAAGATCACCCCTCCTCCCAATAGTTTCGTATTGTAACGGTTGGACTGGATCTAGCATGAAATGGAGGCTAATGCAGGCAAATTAATTTGCATTTGAAAAGATTTGCCCGCATTAGCCTGCATTCCATGCTAGATCCAGTCCAGCCGTGAGAATTCGAAAATGGTCTATAAATGGCGGGCTTCAATTGCGCGCGGATTCATCATTGATTTTGGGGGGAGGGGGTACTAATTTTTCATTTTATTTTGTCCAAGATTGCAGTCATGCATTCGTCATTGGCCAGTCAAACGCGATATTCCGTTGAGTATATAACAAGCCACAGAAAACGTAAGCAATTCTATTCTTAATAATGAGTTTTTGTCTGCTTAGGCAAAAGGTACCTAGTATAGTATAAACTTCAGAAAGGAGTTGTTGAGATAATGACTATTACAGATTTTGATATGGTCGAGAAATTATGTATATTGTATTGATTGGATTCAACCTGCCATTTGCAGAAACGAGCTATTGTCTGAAAATCTCTCCGTTTCATCACTAAAGAACGTTTAGAACGACTAATTAAATAACTAAGCATTGAAAGCATCACTCGATTCCATGGTGTAACAACAAAGAGGATGACTGCATGTTGAAAGTTTTCGCAAAGGTATTTATATTAGATGCTGGACAATTACGATAGGGATGCTTCTGATCAGAGGTTGCGTGCCAGACATGGCAAATATTGCGTGTTTACATTTATTATTAGTTTGCTGAATGCCGACTGCTGATATGAAACCAAGGTTACATTCCAATGACCTTTGTTATCTTGTTTGCAACGCTAGGCCTTGCGTTTTTCCGAAAAACCCCGACACCTTTCGGGCTTATTTCGCGTAACATCGGGTTTATTTCGGGTAACAACTCAAACGAAGAAACTTCCAGACATGAAACCTTGCTGTCTCTTTGCACTATTTTTTCTTCCCGGCAAACTTGTGAAAGGGGGTCAGAAAATACTGTCAACAGATCGTGGTTTTCGATTCAAAAGTTCATTGGAGAATGGAAGATGCCGCAAGGCACCACGTGGAACAATGCAAGGAAAAAGTAAAAACATCAATTCTGTAGAGATACTCAGCCGCACGCTATATAAACTCAAGGCTTTATTTCTTAGGACAAACCAGTTACATAATGTTCATACTCCGAATCGCTCACCGTCCGCAAGTGTACCAACTATACCATCACGCATCACTGCATGTGACAATGCTACAAATGCCACCCCGTTACATAGGCAACTACACGTACACAGCATCGAATTTTTTGGTTTTGTTGGGATTGAGTGAAGGTTGATCATATTATACCCACTTAATTGTAAAAGCTGAAACAGCCACTTGGTCCCTAACTCCCTTCTCCAAAATAAAAAACTTCCACTCCTTGTCACTCCTTTAAGAAATAACGTTAACCGTCGAATAAACGCTTGTATAACAAATACGTGATTTCAAAATCGCTTTTTTTTGTTGTCAAATTTCCTTCCTTTCGGTATTATCACTGCACAAAAGCTCTTTGTGTCACAAGTCAGAATTACGGCGGCGCCAAGAACTTTGAACTTAAAAATAAGCGATTCTAAAATTCTTTTTTTCCCGATGCAAAAACTGTCTTTGAAAAAAGTTCACAGATTTTGTTGCAAATATTATTTCCTCCGGTTTAGTTAGTCTGTAGTAGGAGAATTCCTTTCTATTCCTTTACCAATTAATAGTACTTGCTACTGAATTGTATAGCTGAAAAAATACTGTTCTGATGTTGGGACATGGATGTAACAGTTTGGGAATGTTTAACCCAGCAACATTAATTATTGCAGGATTTTTTGGACAACTGTAAGGAGAATTCCTTTCTATTCCTTTACCAATTTCGTCTTTCAAACCGGCAGTTATGATAAACTAATTTTTCGTTCAGTAACGTACCTCCACATTCACATGCGTAACATTATGAACTTTCATTGCTCGCAGACCAAACTTTAGGCTGCAAAGGGTCTCGTTGACGTCTCGAACGGAAGGAGAAACACAGACCTAACGAGGAAGAACGAATGCGTTAGCTGAAGATTTGGTTTGTTGGGAATAATTTGAAGCTTTCTTTCAGGGGAGGTTTGAGCTTGCTAAGCCTATAAGACCACCTTAGCTTGTAGCACGTGAGCGTACTCTTGAGAATAGTTTTTTTTTTTCTTTGAGGTCAATTGAAACTGTAACTACCAGTTAAATTGGCAACATAAAAGAACAATATTGGAAAACGCTACAACAAATTATATTGACTCATGCCACGAGTCATACCGAGACATGACTCGAGCCATCAAGTCTTCCTAATATTTTTTATTGCATTACAGTAAATGTCTCGAAGTTATGGAAATGTGTAAACGTAGACCATTCACACGGTAGCGAAAAAAAAAACGTAAAGAAAGGACCCATGTGAAAGCTTATGAAACTATGACATATTGATCTAAAATGGGAGAATTAACTTATATAAAAGCTAAAGAGAGCTAAAGAGGTCCATACTTGACCAAGAGAAGTCTGCAGAAAAGTTAACTACATGGCTTGGCATTTGCTCACTCGCATGAACAAAAGAAACTATTTCCTATGAATAGAATGTAATTTCCAAAAACAATAACAACAGCAAGCTTTATTTCCCACGTCTTGAGATATTCCAATTGAAAGCGAAGTATTTGTGCTTGGGAGGCGAGGTGGCCTCATGGTCAGTGTGCTCGACTCCGGATCGAGTGGTCCGGGTTCGGGTCCTGGCCGGGGACATTGTGTTGTGCTCTTGGGCAAGACACTTTACTCTCACGGTGCCTCTCTCCACCCAGTGTGTATAAATGGGTACCGGTGAATTTAATGCTGTGGGTAACCCTGCGATGGACTAGCATCCCATCCAGGGGGGAGTAGAAATACTCCTAGTCGCTTCATGCTACAGAAGGAGATAAGCGCCGGCCTGGTGCGCCTTCTAGGCTCGTAGCGGACTTTACCTTACCCTATTTGTACTAATAAACAGCAGGATTTGTTTGGGATGCCACCATCAGCCACATCCGGTTAAAGCCGCTGTGGAGCGATGATCGAAATACTGATATGCAAAGCACGCCAATTCAGTGCATTTTAATTCTTAGAGAGCGTTGATGACTTCACTCTGACATTCTCAGAATCGTTTATACAAAGTAAACTGGAAATCGCAGCAATCTATAAAGTACTTACAATTAAGCTAGTTTTGGAGTTTCCGTCCAGTCCATCTTGCAGGAGCCTGGTTAACGTTGAATTTCTGTACGGAATATGGCGTTTCTTTCCCTCAGCCAAAGCCTGAATCACATTACTGAGAAAAGGCAGTAGAAACATATACACAACGAAGACGGCAAAAGGGAACGTGATTTTCATTTGAAATTACATATTCGTGTTGCCGTAAATAACCATTCAGTTTCATGTTAAGATTTTCAATCATCGCAGTTATGAACGTCACTTAACCCTTTCATTGCCAAGATTGAAATGTTCATTCTTCTTTTTTGGGTAGTCATATCAACATCACACCTTATCTTCATTCTCAATACCTGTCCGACTGACACTTCATTGAAATTATGAAGAGAATTTACTTGCTGGTCACTACTGGGAGGCGAAGGGTTTCGTGATGCAACCTTTTCAACAGGTATGAAGGGGCGCTTGAAGCCCATGGCTTAAACTAGCACAAAAATCTGGCACGGTACTCCGAAATCACGGTACCCGTACCTATGCACACGGCACGGTAAATTTTTTGTGTAAAAAGAACAAACACAACGCATATTAGGCATCCGTGCCAGAAACTGTAGGGGTGCTGAGCAAATCTCCAGAGAGAGGTGTGCTCGGCACTCACACATGTACATACTTAATTGACGACTCCCCACATAGGGGCTTTTCAGGGCCAATGAAACACAATTATCACGACAGAACAGAACATTCAACAAAAACTGTTAAGAATCCCAGAGGGTCGGAGGCAAGCTAGTTGGCTATTCACAAGTACAGCTGAGAAGTTGAACCAGGGGCTACTAGGAACAAATTCAACCAGTGGTCAGAACTTGTCTTGAACCCGGGATCCCGCGGGATCTCAAGGCAAGCGCCCTAACCACTAGGTCGCACTCCAAATATTATGCGTGTGTAAAGGGCGTTTAAATTAGAAAAGAGAATGAAATTTTGTCGTCACTCACGGACCGTTTTCCAAAAAAACGTTAAATATGGCTATTACAAGTTGCTGTACGAGTCAGGACAGAAATGTACTAAAGTGTTAAGCCCGGCCCGTGGTGTAACAAGGAAAGCTACTTTTTTGGTCACTGTATATGGCCACGCATGCACTAAGCTATCCGATTTTTCTAAAAACTAGAAATTACATGCTGTCTTCTTGACAATTATAAGAACGAAAAAGCATTTTTTTCCTAAGTTATATTTTTGTCTAATGGCTGTGCTTTAATCTTTTGTTCCCACAATGCACTTCTGAATAGTGAGATTTTCTAACAAATGGACAACTGGGTGTAGTGGAATGATTAAGTTGCTGAAACGGAATGAAGGAATGGAAAGAGATTTGTTTCGGTCGATAAATGTTGTCATGACTAATTTTGTGTACTCTTTAGGCTGCCCTCTGCCCTTTTCCCAAAATAAGGGACGAAAATAGAGAAAATTACTTATTGGAAGATTACAATCAACGCCAATGGAATAATCCATATAGTTTCAAGACTGACAAGAATGTAAACATTTAAATTGAACCTCAAGAAAAAGCCGCAAAATACCGTTCAGATTGAAACGAAATGCTTCGTTAACTTTGTCGCAATTAAAGTTGTAACAAATGTTTCCCATGCAACCCCGTTGATCATGACTTTGACGAAAGGTTCTTTCCTTCGAGAGCAGTTCTACAATATTTATAATTAAGTAAGATTTATTTGGTTGTGACAATTTAGATAACCCTTTTTAAACATCAAGACATCTCTATCTCTGCTTTCCGAAAATGAAGTGATAAAAATTGAAATTTGAGGCTTGAGATGTTTCTGAAACTCAAGTTCCCTGACTGAGTTTGTCTTGAAGAAGGATCCGACTCAGTATGCAAGTAGACTGTCTTTACAGAGTTCAATATTAATTTTAATTTGATTTAATCTTCATGACTGACTGATTTGCGACCTTTCACGACGTTGTAATTATCAGTTGCAAACAAAGAACAATTGCAAAATCGAAGACTTTACACTGAGCAGCCATCAAAAATTTAATTTACCAACTTTAACTCGAGCTCCCGCTCAAAATGTTCCTTAGAAAATTAAAATTTAGTGACATTTGTGTACAATAATGACAAGCAATGAATGAAAACAAAATATTTGAAGCTAAGCAGTTGTAAATGCTCGAGGGTTCTATATTTTAACTGGACGATCTTTCGCTCATAGAAAATCAATAGTTTTCTTGTAAAGGTCTTACCATTGAAAGCAAGAAATAAAATTGGCTCATGCAAAAGCACACGCCTTTAACTAGCTAATTAATAAGCTAAAAAAAGGTAAAGCAGATGGTTAAGTTTAAGAATGAACCTTGTGAAGACGATTTAATAAGTCGTAAGTTTAATGAGTTCCGCGCCAGCTAGAGAGAGAGGCCTATCATAACTCTTCTCACGGAGGGCTTGATCCACCGCGTGGACCTCAAGTGGGATTATGACTGTGAATGAATACTGAAGTATCAGGTTCAGTTATTAATACATACCCCAACGCCAAAAGCGAAGAATTAATGCTCTGTGCTTCCTGGAGGCGCTCTCCTTCAGCTTTCGTTTTCTTGACCCGCTCGCTTCCCGCCAAATCACATCTGCGCACCGATGAGAAAACCCGGGTTTAGAAATGTAAAAAATGTCAGGGGATTGAAACACTGCGAAAGTATCGCGTATCTTGCACAATAAAGTATTAATTAATTTACTAACAAACATTGGTCTTGTAGTGAGAGATGTCGCTACTGTCACGAACTGATTGCAGTTCATAGTGATCTTGTCGGTCGTACGAGAGCTCAAAAGCGCCAAAGTATCACACACCATTAGATGGGGGCTCAATATGACACCAACACAACCGATATTGAATTGGGAAATTAGTGATGTTAATTGAGCTGGCGGTTGACCCGGAAACCAATGCTTGGAGATATAGCAGTGTTTGGTCTGTAACACCGACATTCCTTTTTAGGGCGAGACTCAAGCGAGTCAAACATTGATGATAAATGTAGATAGAAGATCGTTGTGTCTTTGAATTTTGCCGCCACAAACGTCTTGTTATAATGGCATTCTATCAAATACAGCCGACAGCTATTCGTAAGCGACTACCAGCGTATTTTTAAAGAAAACAAGTACTTGAGATATAAGATAAGTTATCCTTTACATCTTATTATCATCCTTATTTTTTGAAATTTTCTACAAAAAAGTGCTCGTGTCCCTTTATTGTGTCAAGGGATCCAAGCAGAAAGAAAGACGCTATAACAAGTCTCGAAAAAATTGTAAGCTTTGAAATAAAGAACTAAGCGTAAGTTAATTTTTTACTGTATTAATGTGGTGAAGTCTCCGCTACCCGTGCGAGCAAGCTCTAAAGCCGATGATAAACGGTTCAACATTTGTTGATCAACAAATGTTGCAGCTCTTGTTCAACAAATGTTGACTGACAGTGTGTCGTGTCATGTTGAATGTTGTTGAACGATGTTGAACGAAAATAGAGACCAGTTCTATTCCGTTCAACACGTTTGTGCAACATTGTTCAACATTTGTTGAGCAACAAATGTTGCAAGATGTTGAACTGTGTATCATCGGCTTAAGCCTCCGCCAATACTGGACTGAGTTGATTTTGGAAACAGCAACGAAAACGTCACTTCAAAATATAGCTTTGCTCTTTCCTAAACATTTCGCAATTATTCCACCTTATTCACTATGTACAATATGGGAGAAAAAATATTGGAGAGACTGAAAGATTAACTGTTGTGTTCTAGTGCTCACGTTGTCAAACTCGTCAGAACTTTAAATTGGTGATTTCACCTCGTCCTTTTGCAGAGTGCGGCAAAGAAATGCACAAAAATGCTCCCTATTATAATCAGTAAAACCTCAGTATTAAATACTCTGACTCTCAAGATGAACTGACGTCTGACTTTGAGTACTCTAATTTTACTTGGCTTCTGACAGTAAGTAAAGCACTCGCTTCGGCTGGTCTGATTTGCTCGAGGTCATTAATATATACGAAGAAGAAATGATTTTGGATTTAACTATAAAAAACTGCGATAAAACATATCTAAACATTCTTAAAAATACTAAAAACCTGATTAAAAACTTTGTTAAAAAACGACGACGTTTCGGCGTTAGCTGAACATCATTAGCAAGTCAAACTTATTTGAAAATTGCAAACTATGTATGGTAAATAAGAAGCCTGTATAGTGAAAGAAAGGAACAATGAAAATTAAACTAAAAGTTTGGCACATATGGAGTCCGTCTAGATATTTAAATTAGGCTTGAGACTCTTAATGAGGAGCATTTCATATAAATACTAAAAGAACAATAGTTGATAAGGAGCCTGATCTTATCCGCTCCTATTCTGTCAATGAAGAAGACATCTTGGTCTCCTACGACGTCACCGCCCTTTTCACTAATGTGCCTTTGGATGAGACTATCAAAATTGGTCAACAAAGCTTTCGACGATGATTGGTTTGCACACTTTTATTTTATTTTATCATTTCAAAAATTAAGGAAAGTTCATGTTGACCCGCAGGTGGCAGATTTGCTATTCGAGGAGGGTCCGATCATCAACGTACTTTGTTACATCATTAAGTAAAGAAAAAAAGTAATAAGAGTTAGACATTATTAAATTATAAGGAGAAGCATAACTGGTAAATACATCAATAGTTGCATAATGTATCAATAAAGTATAGGAGAAGATTAGGTACTAAAGCAATTGGATCAATTTGTTTTAATTGTACAGTCTTTGAGTTTGGATCGAGGTAATATTTTCTACATCAAGATAAGAATCTTCATTACCCAGGATCTGAAAATATACTTTTTCATTTGTTTTTTAAAGGAATTTTTTGATAATGATTTAACTTCATTCGGTATCTTATTCCAAATTTTGATACTAACACGCGAAAAAGCCTTTTTGTAAGTTTAGTATAGAGTACTTTGTACTAAAGAGCTGCGACTTGGATGATTGAGTATCCTTGGCTAGGATGCCTAGCGCTGATGCCGCTGCGGTGTTTCTAACCACTCTGAATGGCTTACATTCCAGTTTATCTTTTAAGATGGAGCTTCCCGTGGAAAGTAAGAGCCCTTTTATTATATTGACATGGACCTAAACTTGAAACTCAAGTGTACAGAAAACCAACAAACACTGGGTTGCTTTTACACTTTCACAGGGTCATGCATACTGATAAACGCTACTATAAGTCTCTTTGTTAAAGACAATGTTACATCGTGCCCATGTCCTATCTTCTACAACTGTGGCTTTTAATATACAAAATATGTAACAAATTGCTTTCTGTATTCAGTCGCCTTGACTATCCGGTTGGCCTAATTAATTATACCATTAACAATAATAGTGCCACAGTGAGACTAGTCTCCCATTCAAAGATCAAGTGGCTGCCAATACGTACGCGATCTTAGTCATAAGATTGGTGTTACAGTACAACCGGTTTTCGCGAGCAAAAAATTGGGGCAAGATCTTAAACCCAAAGAAATCAAGTCATCAGTTGTGCTGTTTATTATTTTAAATGTGATCTGTTGATGCAGATTGTGTTGGGTATACAGCCCGACACCTTCACCAACACATTCGGCAATTGGTCGACATTCTTTGCAAGCTCACTGCAGTAAAGATCTTTTGAAAGAATGCCAATTTGAAAGTGCTTAGTGTATGAAATGCTCCTCATTAAGAGTCTCAAGCCTAATTTGAATATCCAGAGGACTCCATGCGTGCCAAACTTTTCGTTTAATTTTCATTGTTCCTTTCTTTCACTATACAGGCTTCTTATTTACTATTGTTCTTTAAAATGTTACCAAGGCTTCATAGCAGCACAAAGTAAGATATAGTTCATATTTAATCAAGACATGTTTCTCGTCTTCGCCTTAATTATTCATGTTATATCTCACTTTGTTACACTACTCAGTGCACAACTTCACTTTATTCCTTCACTTTATTCTTTCATTGTACAACTGACGATGGATGATGTTTCATCCGAAACATGTCTTGATTAAATATGAACTTCGAATTCAAAAACATCGTTTTGTTCATCAAAGCCATATTGTTCTTTAAGTATTTATAGTTTGCAATTTTAAAATAATTTTGACTTGCTAATGACGTTCAGCTAACGTCGAAACGTCGAAACATTTTTTTTACCAATACTATATATTATCAATATTCACATTACTAATTATTTAGCGTTTTATATCTAAATGCGTTAACGTACACGTAAAGTTTTCCTCTGATGGCGGCCAGTCCTCGTGTTTGAGTCGTGATCCTTTCCAATAGCTCGTCGTCTTCCTAAATTATAAAGATTGAAAATATGATGATGACAAAACTAAAAAAAAACTTAAGAATTAAAACTTTTGCCTCCTTTGTTCACATATTTCGGTACTGTACATGTCCTCTGCGGTTCCCATTTTGTTAAACTGTACGCAGTGATTTATCCAGTGGATAGCGCTATCCACCCTTCGAACTACTGGGGCCAGAGTAATACAATGAGTGATTCTGCCACAAATGACTTTCCAGGCCCGATTTTCAGAAATAGGCCATGGACAAGACCGTATGCGGGGGAAGATGTGATAAGATTCGATATTCTGAGGCAGACTTAGATAAATGTTTTTTAGAGAACGCGGTGTCTTGATCTTTAGTGGTGATTGGAGCGGAAAGAAGCGGTTCCTATAGAGTAGAAGCACCAGGTTCGAATCCAATCCAAGGATGTGATTTTTCCAATTTCCTTATTTTCTCTGCTACCACAAGTCCTGGGACACAGTGTCCTAAATTAACGATAATAGTAAATTGAAAGCAAACTAAGAATTAACGATAATCGTTAATTTAGAGAAGAGATGATGTTGTTCCGCGATTAGCTTTCCCGACTATCTGTGACCATGGAAACGGCTATTGCCATTCCTCCTCTCCCATCATGAAAGGCTTCGTTTACGCGACGAGAAACCTAAAGCACAACTACTCCCTAAATTCTTTTTGTTGTAAAAAAATAAATAAAATAAACAAGTTTTCCAAAGTACGACTTCGCAAAAGCTTTTGGATTTAGTTTTAAAAAACCCTGATTTTCTTCTGTGGTCTATCCCGCCAAGAGAGACGCCAAGTTTTGCATTGTTAGAAAACAAGTTGGCTGACTTAACTTTCCTTTGAGATAAAACAAATAAGTAAACGATACCGATTTAAATCAGTTTTGAAATGACGTCATAACCCTAGCGAAGCCCCAGATCTCTCTTTGCTCGGACTTTTGCAATGGTAAAGACAAACAGAAATAAAACATAGAAAATCGAGGAATAAACAGAATGTCAATAATTTTTGTACAAGTACCCCAGATGAGACGGCGAATTTTTATTTAGTCCAAAAATTAAAGTGTTTATTATCTTAAAGATGATTTATTTGAAAATATGGGGGAGAATATTCCCCTACTGTCCAATGCCGTCCGTCGCTGTGGAGTAATATCGCCAACTTACACTGCAGTGATAAGAGCCAAAGGCTTCCATGGATCCGCTGTCACTTGAGAACTCCGCGTCTGACGTGCCAGACATATAAGAAGACTCATAACTGCTGGAAGAGTCAGCTATGCCTAGAAAATAGGGATGCAGTAAAAAAGAAACTCATAAATATCGTCTTCGGAAGCTGTTTGTTATACAAACAAGTCAGGAGGCAACGAAATATATCATTTAGTTATTTGAAGAAACCCATCAGTCGACGTTCAACTTCAACTGAGTCGACCACTTTAGTCTTGTTTGTTACAATCCGACCAACATTCATCGTGTGTAGTGTGACTATTCAGGATTTGAGCTGATTTACTGGACGGTGCCTACTAATTCAAAGGTATTTTTGCACAGTTTACTGAATATGCGGGAAAAGCAGATCTTAACAAATGGTATTGAAAACCAAAAAGAAAATTGGGGGTAACCACTCATTTTTCGAAGATAATTAATCAGCAATATTTGTAAAAATCTTTAAAATACAAAGTAATGTAAGGCTTTCTTTTCCAAATTGAAGCTTAATTATCTCTGAAAAATGCATGGCTATCCCCATTTTCTTTTTGGATACCAAAAGCACTTGCTAAGTTCTGCTTTCTCCGCGCAAAAATTCCCTGTATTAATAAGCACCACCCATAGGAAATCCGAGTATCTCGAGATGCGCAGAACGAATGCGCATTAACAATAGTAGGCACCGTCCTTAAACGGGGTAAATATGGAGAATGTGTGATTGAAATTCATCGTTAGGTGCAAACAAGAGAAAATAAAGGTGGAAGAGAGCTCATCCCCCCTATATACCCTTTTCCATAGGTAATATGTCACAATTTATTTTTAGATGGACTCCCACGCTGTACATATCCCAAGGGAATTAGGCAACAGCCATTCATATGGTGGGAATGTGTTCCGCGTGGATAGCCCTCGTTTAGAGAACACATTCCTGCCATATGATTGACTGTTGCCTATCCCCTTGGGATATGTACAACGTGGGAGTCGATCTAAAAATAACTTGAGGCATATTACCTATGGAAAAGGGTATGGTATGTATAGGAGATGAGCTCTCTTCCACCTTTATTTTCTCTTGGTGCAAATTAATGTCATCCACAAAATTCAAATTTATGAAACTACAACAATATATCACCATCCTCATCAAACCTCCATATCGCCGAGGGACGCTGAGTCTTTCTATTTTTAAAAGGCACACAGCGTGGGACCTGAAAAAAAAATTTAAGTAAATAGGTTAAGACAGGAACCCATGACCCGGAGCCTACAACTCTACTGTGTTCGTGTAACGGCGTTTTCACAGACCGATTTATTTTTAGATTGAATTTCCCGCGAATGAGACTCCCACAGGAGCCCGATGACCAATTACAAGAAATTAAGCTGACGTCATAGGGTCACCGAACCGGAACTGCCTTTGTTTTTTGACCTAATTCGCGGGAAGGGCTAGTCTAAAAATAAACCTACTTGTGAAAACGCCGTTTCACAGACGCTGTATGAAAGTTGCACGCTCCAGGTGGGCTCCTGGTTAAGAGTAGTCACATAAAGATCACATACAATTCACTCAATCATTACCGCCACCACCACCACTACCACTACTACTACTACCACTACCACTACTACTACTACTACTACTACTACTACTACTACTACTACTACTACTACTACTACTACTGTTCAGTGCTGCTGCTGCTGCTGCTACTGCTACTGCTACTGCTACTACTACTACTACTACTACTACTACTACTACTACTACTACTACTACTACTACTACTACTACTACTGTTCAGTGCTGCTGCTGCTGCTGCTGCTGCTGCTGCTACTGCTACTACTACTTAATACTACTGCTGCTACTGTTACTGCTACTATAACTAAATGTATGGATTTCTTAGTGTGGCGCCTTTAAGGAACATTTGCTTTAAATGGCTTCCGGACGACTACCAACCTGCTTGACTGCCTGTTCATCTTTGTCTCAGCAATGGCAAGTTTCTTTTTTCCAGATTTCAATAATCTACCAATCTCTTCAGGAGACTTAACGAAGTATTCTGATAAGTTTTCCACATAAACACCTACACGGTGTAAAACGATAAAAGAAGAGGGAGCCTTTTAATTTTATAACATATTGGATTACTTTTTATTTTATCATAGTTTAGGAAGTTAGAACAGTCGCAAGGAGAATCAACGGGATAACTGCAGGAGATGCCCTAAAGTGTTTTTTTATCGTGTCGAAATCAATTACCGGAAATTTCCCTCTATTTTTCCGCCAGTGAAAAGCAAAAGCAAGTTAACTGCTTTGTAAAACTGAAATCGCTTAACTAGGCAAAGTGCATTGAACAGTAATGAAAATTCTGAACGTTTAACTGTAACCGGTTGGCTCCAAAATGCATGCAAATCAAAGAACGCAAGCCAGTCAGTTGGCAGCACCGCTTAAAAATCGTGTTTTCTAAGTTTTGAAGAGCTATTATAGGAGCTTGCGATGATGTCGAGAGCCCGGTTATTCGGTGCAAAAACACGGCTGTAAATTGAGATGGCATTGTTAAATATTTGACATGACTTTGCGCATCTATATATAATTTTGATTGACATGCACCGACTTGAGATCAACTTGACACATCTAAGATTTTGATTGACACCGTCTCCGTCTCGAGCAACAGAGCTACAAACTGTTAACCAATCACAGTCAATCAGTTCTCAACTTGCTAATCTCTGATGCCCGGTCTTGCGAATTTCAGCACTGCAAGTACATGTCGCCAAAGACAATAGCAATAGCAATCTCTAGCTATTTTTCCACCAGTGAAAAGCAAAACCAAGATAATCGCCCAAAAGCCTGCGAAGCTGGGGCACGTGATCAATTTGCAAGGTCGTGAGGGGAACGGGCTGAGTTTCTGGCTTTTCCGCCGCTTGGCTTGCGCGCTCCAATATCGACAAAAATTCCATCTTTGTCAGCTCATTTGCCGGTTGTGTTACAGTTGCATTTTTTTCGAGTCTTTCACACAGTAAAAACAGTATTTGCGGTTTCTCATCAATTTTGTTCTGATGTGAGAAAAGAAGACGCACCACGCGTTAACGTAAGTATAGTTTTGCAGAGGTATCCAGCGAACAACCCTTTCTTTTGGGGCTGGGGAACGGTCAATAGCGAAGAGATTGGGGCTTGCCATTCAAGAGAAAATCGACGTTAACATCTCCGAAATAATAATCCATTTGTAGGTCCGTTTGTAGCGTAGTGGAGAGATGGGCTAGGCTGTAAGCTGTCTGAGAACTCGGTCGTTGCATTGAGCAAGTTACTTGTACTATATGGCTTATTTTAGCTCTAACAAAAGAAAACATTTACATGAAAGAGAGTTCGCTTCCCAGAGGACTGGTTTGGGGAACAAAATGGCGGCCTTTTCTTTGTCTAGGGGCACAAGCTTGGCTACATTGACGAATACCTTTAATTTTTAATTTGCTCTTGTTTCTGTCGTTTTTGAGAGTAATTCAGTGCCTTAGTTTTTAGTATTTATATTGAAAAAACCCTACCTTTTTTCGGGTGTTCCCTTAGAAAGACTTCCGGTCCTGATTTGTCAGGAGCTACTAAGTCATAGACTCGTTCTTGATAGATTTGAAGGTAAGAACAGGAAACCTGCAAAAAAAGGATGAAAAAAAGAACAGAAAAAACCCACTAAAGCTGATTATATAAAGCTCAGCCAGAGATTAAAGGAGGGTTCCCTCTTTCCCTTATTCGCCTCTAAAAGTTCAGTTCTTTAAAACCACCCAGCCTCATCAAGAGGAGATTGCAAATCCCAGTAACTCTATCACTGAAGAAGCAATTAAGCCGGATGGAGTTCGAAAGCTTCTGGCAAATATCAAGAATTTTGTTGGTGAAGAAGAATATTTCTCTTTAATATTATGTCACTGTTTCGCTTTGCTCATAAAAGAGGCCCTCCCAGTGGGAGGGGAGGAGGGGGGGGGGGGGGGGGGGGAACTTGTTCCCTTTAAAAATTTGCTTGTGTTCCCTTGTTCCCGAAATTACTTTCAAACTTGTTCTCAGCTTTTGGATCCCTAAAATTGTTTATGTTTCCCTGTTCCGTAAGAAATTTTGTCATTGTTCCCCTGCTCTCCAGTTGAAATTAACCATGTTCACTTGTTCCCCAAAACCCCTGGGAGGGCCTCATAAAACATCCTCCACGATTATCCAATTTCTGCACGGTTTCGTTCGATGGTCGCAGAACCAAAGGCTAAGGGTCGACGGAACTCACAACTGGTTAATGTAGAACACGACAAACATGGCATATGGCAAACAAAGCCAGTTAAAATAGTGTTTAAGGAGACGTACGACCATTGCCTTTGTTAACAGCCTTTCAAAAGGAGAAAATAATTATATTTTGTTTAATTCTCTTTGTACATGGCTGAGGTGAATACTCACCGCATATGAATGAGCAGAATCTTTACTGATGAGACGAAAGACATGAGACACCACACTAGTGGTCAAGCCATCTGAAGCCATCAGAGTATGTGTTTTCCCTGTAAGGGCAGGACCAAGAGAGGAAATGTCTCGCTTACTGGACAAACGCTAGGTGTTGAGAATAAGGAGCCATAACAATTAACTAGCCCCCAATGAAACTTTGTCTCTAATTTTTATGTTTACATTAATTCAAATAACGTAACTATATTTTCTGAAGATGCAAGCGAAAGCGTATGAGACGACAAAATTATTTAATAACAAAAGCACTGCCTATATGGCCGCCAGCCGGTGAAGTTTTATTTGAACATTAGTGTAGCTGAGAATTCCCGATAACCACTCGATTCACAGCTTCATCTTTAAGTAGGTACTTATCACAATTATTGAATGCTAATCGCTTTATATAGAAGGATGGCTTTTTTTAGACATTAGCGCCATTTCAAAAGGGGACCGTTCAGCTGACGGGGCAATTTCGACACTTGGTTACTTATTTTTATTTTAACATACAAATTTCATGTCTTGTCTTTTTAACCAGTTAGAGTTAAAATAGGGGTGCAGGGATGACGTAGTGGTGAGAGTACTCGCCTCCCACCAATATGGCCCGGGTTCGATCCCCAGACTCGGCATCATATGTGGGTTGAGCTTGTTGGTTCTCTACTGTGCACCCCGCGGCTTTTCTCTGGGTACTCCGGTTTTCCCCTCTCCTAAAAACCCAACATTTGATTTGCGTAAATTTGTTGATTTCATGGTTTACAGTGTCCCCAATAAGTGCGCCAGTGATAGACGACTAGACACTTAAAAAAAGTTCCTTTCCTTTCCTTTCATGATAGACGCAAAGAAAGATATCTACAATGTAAAGCAGCTTCTCTTAACTCTCTTGATAATGGGAGGGTAGAGTACACTGCTTGGCTAAGAAAGACTAAAAGGACATTTTCGTTTGCTCGTGAATTCCCCAGGTATCAAGAACGTTCCTGTCCCTCATACAGTCCTGAAGGCCGTTTCTCGAAAGTCCCGAAACTTTACGGGCCATTTTCGGGTGTCACAATTCCATTTGTATCTCAAGAACGACGAGGATTCAATTCGTCAAACTTCACAGTTATTTTTCTTTTTGTTACCTTGAAAACATGTTAAAAGATCGGCTTTCCAAAACAAGTGGTTGACAATTTCACACATGGCTTTTCGGGCCCGAAAAGTTTTCCGGTCTTTCGAGAAACGGGCCGCTGTCCCGAGGACGTTCCTGTCTCCAGTGTTAAGCGTTCAACTTCAAGTTTGTTGATGTAAGGGTGAATAAAAATGGTCTATTACCCGCTCCAGTTTGTCCATACGCCATCAAGATGCTATTGAGGCCTGTCATAGATGCCTCAACAAGTGGTTTGCCAACCACCTGATACACCTACAGTAGCAACACAACATACAAGGTGGCATTTAAAAAAGGAGCGTTGAAAAGCAAAATGAAATCAAACTCCAAATACTCTCGACATCTGATGCTTTTATAGATTGTGCAACAGCTCGACAGGCTTGGCAGATTAGGCGGGCTAAAACTGAGTACCTTCTTGCACACGATTTTCCAGCCAGGATTTGAAGCTGACTGTGTGCGACTTTTTCGTCCCCTCCCGCTGTTAGAGCTTCGTTTCACGGTTAGTTAAGACTAAAGATTTTGATCACGAGGAAAGCATGGAAAACGCTAAGTTCTCGATGATTCTAAGCCCCGCAGTAACCAACTCAGCTACGCGTGCCACATTTAAATAACAAATAAGTGACATACCTGGCTGCAGACTGTTTAATGCATCTACTGAATCTACGAATTCATTTTCAACTCGTCGTCTGCCATAATAAGAATGGTTTTACTGCCTACCTCTTCATTTGTAGAATCCGGAGACAACACATGATCAAACTGAAATTTCTTTTCTTTTTTCCCATCCACCACATGAAGCTATAATGGTAAATTTAAGATAAACTCTAGTTTGAGAAGGCTGAATAAGCGGTTAAAAACGAGTATCTTAATCTCGTAAGCGATGATCGTATTAAACAGCCCTGGCGAAAAAATAAGCTTGTGTTTACCAAATATCGAGACGACATATAAATTCCGTTTTAAAAGTAAGATATAGGAAGTACTTCACCCGGAGGGGGGGGGGGGTACTCGACATATCCCTGGGTGGGGAGGTACGGCGCGGCCCCTCATACCCTGACCCTGTTTAAGACAAATATCGCTAATTTTCCTACCCATTTTAAGACAGAATTCCGATTTTTGATACCCTGTTTAAGACATTTAACCCAGGTTAAGACAAAAATTGATAAATCGTTACCCCGATTAAGACAAAAATGATAAATTCGATACCCTGTTCAAGACAAAAATCCCGAAAAACATACCCTGGCTGGCCGCACGTCCCCATTAAGGCCTTATAAGGGAGTACCCCCCCCCCCCCCCCCCCCCCGGGGGTACTTCAAACAGATTAACTAGAATTCCTCCAAAATCTCATTATAAAAGAACTTAACAACTATTTCAATCAAGAGGGGATTTCTTCCGCTCATGAAGCCCGAAAATGTTGTTAAGACCTCCAAAAGTGCTTCTGTGTTTGCAAGGTTTTCATTTTTGCAAGGCACAAGTGTCAGTTTAAAACAAGAGGCAAAGCAATAGAAAAGCGTTTCAACTTTTCTTATCACTCTGACCTGAGTTTAGATGGTTTTGCTTTGCTCTTCGTGTAACTATCTTTTTGTGTCGCCAAACTTGACGCGCAAGGTCACCCCTTCTTTGAAGGGCGCAAATAAGTTTGCTTCTGGACTTTCAACCACCCAAACTCGATTGTGGAATTCCATAAAGTGCACTTAAACTCAAATATTTTTCATTGACAATATCAATCTCCCCACCAAAAGAAACATGTTTTACCATTCTTATCTCGAAAATTTGCTTTTTATGATCTGTCGGGCAAGACGCGCAAAGTTAAGTTATCAAATGATTCGGACCCACCACCGTGACGTAAGAGGCATGGATCTATTCTTGATTTTACGTCAAAAAGTGATTTGCAATGCAAAATTTCTTTGAAAACAGGAATGCAAAGTAGTTTGTGACGTAAAATCGAGAATAGACCCATGCCTCTCACATCACGGTCGTGCATGGGTCCAAATTACTGCTTGTTCTGCCAAGTTTACTGGATGACAATGGTGTCTATTTGCTTTGGATGGGGAGATTTATCAACGAAAAATATTTGACTTTAGGTGCTCTGTAATCCTTCGGAAACATACTATTCTTGTAGATAACATTTTCTCTACGTACATACATAAACGGTCAGTGTTAATTTAGGATATATCAACATTTCAGATGTAACTTGGCTTTGTAACCTGGCTGACATCTTCATCCTCAACACTAACTGCGCCTTTCCTTTCAGCGTTTCTGACGTCACTTTGTCCTAAGGGACGAATCCTGACGTATACTTGGACCCTACTTATTGCTTGCTCATCAACCAAACCTAAATTAGAATTAAAACAGACATATTCAATGACACTCCCAAGAGAATTGCAACAAAAGCTAACATTAACAAACAACACCCCAGATCTAGAACTTCTGCTCAAATGTACAGCCAAAATCGTTGCACGTGGCGCCACGCTACGTCACTGCCAAGAAGAAGCCAATAAAATCACACAGCAGAACCGTTGCATCCCAAGGGATCTCAATAGAGCCAATAGAATCCAATAATATACCGAAAATGTCCCATGGGAATTCCATTTCTAACACCATTAAACCACGACTGATTTTATACCGTGGATGCATATGCATCCCACGGAATTACCAGAATCTTGGCTTTAGTAATCCACGCTTTTCCAAGCTTTTGAACGATACGATAATATGCAATCAGTTTCTGCACAATATTTGCTCAGATACGCTTAAAAAATAATTACAAATAAGAAGCTCTGAGTTCAAATCCAGTAACTCAGGAGTATCAAGATTTTAAAGAATGTATTCACATACCATAGGTCCTGTGACACATACTCTAAATTAATGATAATCGTAAATTCAGAGACAATAAGTCGAGATCATGATCATGTTGGGTTCATTGAAGGACCAGATCTCTCCTAACTTCTTCTTTTCATTCGAAACTCAGTCTATCTGTTTACTTTCCGACTTTATTCTAAATTGAAGCTAAACCAAAAAGACCCCAACACCGAAAACTAAAGCTGAGCAAAAACTATTGTGTCCTCATTTAAAATTAAGCAGATAGAGGTTATCTATTATCCTTGCTTGGTCTGCAAGCTTTCTTTTGGCGTTCTCGAAAATGCGGCGGCTTCGAAGAGTTGACGCCATACAGGCAGGGTCTCCTTTTCTCCTCCTCATGCAGTAAAAGGCAAAGGGAGCTCTGCTCGCAGGGGGGCGTGTTATTAAGTTCTTGCGAGTTTTCAAAAAGCAATTTACCCACCCACAAATTCAATGATGTTAAACCGGAAAAAGCTATTTTCCTATCATTTGTTTATCTAAATTCTTAGTTACTCTTATAAGAAAAAAAACCACGCACTCACACGCCTGTTGGGACATCTCAGCAAGACAGTTTTCCCCTCTGAGTTCAGGAGTAAGACCGTGAACGAACTATTGTCGACCACAATCTCGTCTCTGATATATAGCTGGTCCAAGAATTGATTTGAAACGTTCAAGTCTTGTGGGATGAGTTTTTTTTTTCAGTCAAAATAACAGGAAATCTTAACGTAAGGTTCTCCAACTACTGGATTTATCTCATCATTCCGTTCATGCCGGAAGATCATTTAAGAGCACCGATAAAGGGTTTCAAGATAAAGGCAATGGGAATCGAATCCCTGAAGATGACACCAAATTCCGCGAATGTTGTTGTAGACAAAAAGACAGCTGAGACGAAGAAATTGTCAACACTCGAAAATGAGAAATTACAACTCATGCTAGACGTCAGAAACATAACCCAAATGCAATGAAATATTGTCAAAATTACTAATGAAAAATCTTTCATGATTGGCTTGCTGGTTACGTTTTAATTAAGGTAAACCAACCCAGAATTATATTTTTCAGCGGATCTTGTTCAACGGACAAGCATCCTTGTAAATATCGACCGATCTTTTACATAGATTTCTTTTCCTGCAAGCAAAAGAGACTTTGTAAAAGTTTCCATTTAAGGGAATGAAAATCTGGTTGTTTGATTGAAAGATGAATATCATTGCAGATCTGTTGCAGATCTGTTATGCTTTGCGGATAACCTTTCTCGGCTAAAAGGAGCCATGTGTGGATTCAAGGATATTCTGTTTTAAAAAGCGGACAGTGGTGCTTTTTGCACGGGGCTCTAAAAGCTGTGAGTAGTAGGCAACGACATGTAGCCCATCTTAAAGTAATATTTTTATGCTCTGGACTTACATTGAAAACAACGTTTCAAAACAGCCACGAGGAGCGGAGAATTATTTTCGTCAAATGTTTTGTTTTGTATAAGGCAAAATGATTTTTGCGACCTGGAAAACTTTGAATCCCATTCTTAACGAAATCATAAGAAGCACCTAAAGAAATGTCAAGTTTTCTTTGTCACTAGTACAGTAACTGAAACATCGTTTGGCACGTGAAAACTAGAGGAAGATAGTTCTTGCCCTTCAAAATAACAGAAATATGAAATCAAGGCTGTACAATTTTTAACTATAGTTAGTATAGTAGCTATGTTTTAACTGACGATGTTAAGTACTCGATTTCCGTTGTAAGTGCGGTCATCATGGCTCGTAACCGATTAACAAGAATTAACAAAAATTAAAAATATATATTGCAAAAAGCTTAAGAAACTTCAGTAATCTACCTTGAGATCCGGGCAAATTGCCTCGTTTCCTCATTATGTATGTGATATTTTTCCAATTTATTCATCGGCGTCTCAATAGAACCAGCCGCCACATACACGAACTGGTTTCACGATCGTCAAACAGACCTTGCAAACTGATATAAGACTGAAGTTAATGAAGTCTTCCTGTTTAAATAGAACAACGACTCTTTCCTGGGCACCAAACAGCGACCTAAAATCTATTGTTCAGTGGAATCAGACGACTTCTAAATGAGACATTCGGGATGGCCTTCCGCGGAAGAAATATTTTACAAATCTCATCTCATTGGCTAATCAATGATCGCATGTCTCGTTAGTTGCCCATCTTGGAGACCGAACGAAAACCGTGAATGCCAGATTGGTTACGTTTGATTTGTTGAGTACCGGAATCTCAACTATCGAGATGGGAGTTTCGAATTCCGCTGAGGAAACAAATATATAATGGCCCATTTGGAAGCCCATGCATGAAGCCCGAAAATGTTGTTAAGACCTCCAAAAGTGCTTCTGTGTTTGCAAGGTTTTCATTTTTGCGTGACGTGAGAGGCATGGATCTATTCTTGATTTTACGTCAAAAAGTGATTTGCAATGCAAAATTTCTTTGAAAACAGGAATGCAAGCAGTTTGTGACGTAAAATCGAGAATAGACCCATGCCTCTCACATCACGGTCGTGGGTCCAAATTACTGCTAGTTCAATTCTGCCAAGTTTACTGGGTGACAATGGTGTCTGTTTGCTTTGGTTGGGGAGATTTATCAAAGGAAAATATTTGACTTTAGGTGCACTTTAATCCTTCGGAAACATACTATTCTTGTAGATAACATTTTCTCTACGTACATACATAAACGGTCAGTGTTACGTTAGGATATATCAACATTTCAGATGTAACTTGGCTTTGTAACCTGGCGAGACATTCGGGATGGCCTTCCGCGGAAGAAATATTTGACAAATCTCATCTCATTGGCTAATCAATGATCGCATGTCTCGTTAGTTGCCCATCTTGGAGACCGAACGAAAACCGTGAATGCCAGATTGGTTACGTTTGATTTGTTGAGTACCGGAATCTCAACTATCGAGATAGGAGTTTCGAATTCCGCTGAGCAAACAAATATATAATGGCCCATTTGGAAACATGCACTGGGTGGCGGAGACTCGACTCATGAAAAACGTAAAATACATTTTACTTATTGTGTTTCAGGTTAACAGGAATTTAAGGATTATTAAGGAATATTACTAGTAGTAATAAACTGAATTATTACGTATTTACTTCCCCACCAAAAACAGATACTTCATGTGTATAGTGGCGACTTCTTTTCTCTGATGACATCTGATTAACATAATGCTTTCCGTGTAGATACTCTTCACAAAATGAGTGCCAAAAGGAGTTTGGCCGGTGACCAGTCACAACATACGATAAACAGGCAAAGATAAAACGGCGCGAAACGTCTTTGTTGATTTTGTTTTTGCCTAGTGGCTCCAAATGCGGGTGAGATTTTACAGCATGTTAGCCAATTACCTTAGACTATCAATAAAAAACTGCTTGAGTCATGCAACGAAAATAAATAAATAAATACTGA
>OX421445.1:63240615-63263115 GCA_949126865.1 Montipora capitata
CCACAGTATTGTACTAATGGGCTCCTGCAGAGGAACTAAATATTTTAAGCAAGAGCCGATACAACGTAGATTTGATTTTAGTGATGTACTATATTTCGGCTGGCCAAACCAGCCTTCTTCAGGTACAATGAGACTCTCATTGTACCTGAAGAAGGCTGGTTTGGCCAGCCGAAATATAGTACATCACCAAAATCAAATCTACGTTGTATCGGCTCTTGCTTAAAATATTTAGTTTCTCAACTTGAAATAACGCCGATCAGATCAAGCCACTGATCCAACGTACACCGACAGGAAAATTGTCCACGGTTGCTTGCTTCAAAACTCCTGCAGAGGCACTATTTTTTTCTGAAAATGGTTCTCGAATCAAGCCTTGATATATTTTACCGAAAGAAATACAAATATAAAGAAAACAAAAAATAAAATAAAATAAAATAAAAAAGGAAGAAAAGTTTTTCCAAACGTATTTTGAAGATAACTGCGGAGGTGCATAAATTCTTATATCTCCCCAAGAGTGGTCATCCCGAACGTTTGCGGGCTCAATTTCAACTGTGCACGGAACCTGTACACGTGATTTCTTGGAATAATATTGCACAACTCATAAGGAAATACCACAAACTGCACCTTCATATTAATTTTTTTTTGCACAAAAGTTGAAGGTAATCTTGGACAATGCACCAACTCAGCAATACGCCGATGGATTAACTTTCCGCTGGGAGAAGGTCCAACATTTAAGCTTACCAATTATTGTCAAACGCACGCTTCTCACTCGGGATCGGTAAGTGCAGACGGGGTGCAGACTATGTACATGTATTTGTTTTGACTGGACATATCTGTGAACGTTATTTATTTATACTTTTTCGCTATTGAATGCTACAATAGCTAGCCATTTCAATTTTTGTATTCAGTTAAATCTTGCTATTGTGTTAACGTGAATAGTATACGTAAGCTATTTTAATGTTCAACATAACCTTCATCTTCAAATGTTGCGAGTTCTCAGCAGGGGATAATTTTGTTTCCTCATTACAGATTAGTTTGTTAATATCACAAGTAAGAGATTCAAATAATACGCAATGCATGTAATTGTTATTTGCGATAGTTGATGGGAGACAAGTTTGTCGTGATATTTCACAATTTGCGCTCAAGTATCAGATGAGCTAAAATGACTTAGCGTAATAGACCTTTTCGGCTTGTACATTTTGTTTTCCCAATACAGATCATGTGATAATACTCAGGAGGTTTGGTCCTATGTTTTGTTCATTAAAAAGAGTGCATGCAGGCATATTCATGCTAGCATGCCCTCATTTTAATGAACAAAACAAAAGACCAAACCTCCTGAGTATTATCACATGATCTGTATTGGGAAAACAAAATGTACAAGCCGAAAAGGTCTATTGGCTAAGTTTGACAAATTCTGTTTGAGTTTAAGCTGAAAAATTTCATCGTTAATTATTGACATGTCTAAAGGTTTCACGAATATCTCTACATCAAAAACATCACTTATGATAGAGGATTGAAAGCCAAGGGGGTAATTATTGGGATAACAAGGAAAACTTTTCACTGTTTTGCGACATTGAAATCAGCAGCTAGCAACTTTTGTTCGCGGACTAAAATTATTTTTAAGGGGTACAGTATTTACATGTATATATGACTTGCTTATTAGCCAGTAGGAGGTTATCTGATGCTGGTATGACTTTTCGACGTTTCATATTGTCAAATGAGAATAACGATGAGCTAGTATCAGTTAATTTAATGTAGATTAATAACAAAACATTCAGTCATTGCTGATATAAAGTCTCAGCTTGTCTTGTTATCATCATGTTACTGTTAATTCACCTTTGTCTGTTTGTGTTTTGCTTACTAATCGACATGTATTTATTTCATTCTGTCAGAAGTCTTTGATTGGTCTAATGCTGCATGAGAGTTGTGTATGTAATTAGTTTCTGTAATGGTTTATAAAATCAAGATGGTGGGAGAGGGGTAGGAGGGTCTTCAACACCTTTCACGGAAAATAAAATGGCCGTTTCACATTTCACAGACAAGGAAATTGCCATTTCACGTTTGATGAAAAAAAAAGAACTTTTTACACAAACAAATTTTCTTATGTTGTTAACACCTACAGCCGTCTGCCATAAAGAAACTCATACACACATACATACCTACATACATACATACATACATACATACATACATACATACATACATACATACATACATACATACATACATACATACCTTTATTTTTGTGTCTGGTTGTTCTTGTGCAAAAAGCACTAATTGGGGACACTCTAACAAATATGTCACAATATTGATTGAAGTGTTGATTTAACTAAAATGTTAAAATGTTGATAAAAGTGAATATTAATAAATGTTAATTAAATGCTAATTTTAATATTAAGTGAAATATTAATTAACTTATAATACTATTTACAATCAAAACTATTTTACACTATTTTATATAATTATGTACGCTAAGTTGTGCAGATATAACAATTTGTTCTACATCCATCTACTCCAGCTGATAAATCTTCTGCTCCGATTTCTCTCACAGACTTGATTGTCCTTTCCTTTTCATTAACCTTCCCCAGAGCGATGGCCCTAAATAGCAGAACTCATCAGAACTGTTACATTGGGAAGAGTCGCTGTAGTTGATATACCTTGCTCTGCCGAGTTATATCTACAGTCTACTTGTATAATTATTTTTCGGGCTCTAGTGCTCCCACAGAATTAAGGATAATCACATGTCATGGTGAATTAAACAATCGATTCTCATTTCACTGATAATTATTCTCAAAAATCATGGCTTACGATACAATTTAATTGACAAAATTATATTTCAAGAGGGAAAAAAAGACCATTTCACATTTCATGAAAAATAAAAGAGGTAATTCACAGTTCATGAAAATACCCTTTACTACCCTCAATCAATGAATAGTAACTGTACTACGGGCCGCAAAACTTAAAATGTCAACCTGGTATGATGATTGTGTTGCAATGGTGTGTACATTAAAGTTAATACAGTGCAAGAGAGAACTGATATGACAATAAATCCTGTACTGCACAGGAATGAAATTTGTACCAGTGTTTTATTTTACTCAGAAAATTAGTTAATTACAATCTCTGTATGGGCACTTATGTCCAGGTTTGACCCTAATTAGATGCACGCCCAATTTTGACATCCAACACAAAGTGTCCCTTTAAGTCTAAGCATTTGCTACCTATTTTCAACAATAAGGTGAGGATAAAGGTTAGCGTTATTTTTAGCTTTGGGTAAATGCAGCAGTTAATCTTTACTTAAAGAGCAGCATTTGGGGGACACTTTGTGACATAAATTGTCTGTATTCTGAGACACAAGTGATGTTGATGTTGGCGAGAAGAGCAAGGGGACACTTCGTGACGCTTATTGAAATCCGCGTGCATCTAATTAGGGTCAAACCTGGACATATCTCTGTATGGGGAGATTGGTTTTTAGTGAGAGGCAATGTAGTTGCCACACCAGTGTACCCAGGTTTTCATGTCTGGACTACAGTGTACTGTGAGTTAAATTTGTTAGTTCTCTACTCTGTTTCAAGAGATTGTTTCTCAAGTAATTTGATTTTCCTCACTCATCAAAACCAACATATGATTTGATTTTCTGTACTTTTAGTTTCGAGTTAGAAGTGTAACATCATACTAATAGAAAAAAAAAAAAGAAAGAAAGAAACGAAACTTTATTCATTGTAACACAATGAAAGGGAGAGATACCAGAGGTAACATGCCTTTCTAGGGTATCCGCCCGGATCTTAATTCTTAACTGAGAGTCAATTTTGATGAGGGAGGAAAACCTGAGTACATTTACCTGGAGAAAAACCCTGGTCAGATTGAGCTCGACTGAAACTTGGCCCACATACGACCTCGAGACCAGGGTTCGTTGAACCCAGGTTGCAGAGGTGAGTGGCACAGTTGATAACCCCAGGTGCACCCTGACTCCCTATAGTGGACCCTGCCAGTGCACCCTGCAGTGCTGGAAATAATTTTTCTTTATTCAGAGGACATATGTCCTTTCAAATCTTCCTTTTGGTCGGACATTTGACAAATTGGACCGGACATAATTTATTGACTGACAACACCTTGAAGAAGAGAACTCAAGATGTGCTGGTGACATGTTCGGTCATCGTGTCCGATCATAATGTGAAGTTGGCCGGACATTTTCAAAATTTGGTCGGACAATGTCCGATGACCAACTGTTATTTCCAGCACTGCCCTGACTCCCTACAGTGATATTACGTAAATTTATTAAAATTCATGATCTTCCTTTTGCCAACAGATGTTATTATAATTATATGCCTTGAAGTCACAGTTTTTAACATGAGGCCCTTAATAGCACCATGAGCAACAACACTTTTCCTTGTCGTTCATCTTCGTTGCCACCACCAAGCAATGCTGATGTTGATGAAGATCACAAGAGGAGAGCAGCCTCAGATCCACAGCATTTCTCAGTTCCAGAACCTTTCCAGTCAATTCCTGCCCAAGAATTGCTCAAAGACAATTATTGTGGTAAATGTGGTTGGATCAGAAAAGAAGGCGGAAGCATTAAGACATGTGAGCTCAATAACTAAATTTTGTGTTAATGTTATTAGCCCATTTGATTAATATCATGTGTATATACGGTACATGGTATTATGAAGCACATTTAAGTTCGCAAAAATGGTTCAGTAAAAGGATAAATCTTAAATAACATAGCAAAGTAATAGAAGAATTGATTGTACCTGTGTGAGTCATCAATTTTTCACGCATAAAATGACTTGGGGAGGGAGGGTCTTCACAAACCCCCTCTGGAATGGAATTCCAAGTGGATGGGGGTTAAAATGAAAAAACCTTCTGTGGAGGGGGGGGGGGGGGGGGGAGTATGGATGCTTTCTGGAACCTTAGCACCTTTGCACTTCCATTTAAATCAACTGTTCCAATGCTGCATAACTTTAAATTGCATAACTTGAGCTGGAACTGAGCATTGTGACACCTTGTTACTGGAGTCTTTGTTAACTTTGTTTGCTTGCAGATTATTATTATTATTCCTCTTTGCCTCGTTCTTAAACTAAAATAAAATAAAATAATTATTGAACCTTGAACGAGGCAACAAAGGCTAATTTGCAAACAAACAAAAAAATACTAAAATGGTGGCCATTTTGGAATACATGTACATGTAAGGTATAAAGAACTGAAGGTGTGCAAGATCAGTGCCAGTTAAACTGCTTTGTGAATCCTACAGGATGTATTCAATAATGGTGTGGCTGTCATTGGTGCCATAAAACAGTAAATGCATTGATTTATGAATGTGGAAATACAGTAATTGAGCAATGACTTTTTGGTAGGGCGTGATAGATATGTCATCTTGCACAAGGGCTGTTTGTATTATTATTATAAGCCAGAAGCTACAACAACAGCAGGGAAATTTTCACTGAGTGGATACAGGTATCACTAATTTGATTACTATTTAGTGTCTTTTTGTCTTGAGTGTATTAGTAAGTGCCTTATAAAGTTCACCTCAATGAACTTTTCCAATTAAATAATTTCCTTTTCTCCATACTCATTTGATACTGGATTTAAATGTCATAAACTTGACTTTGGCCCTATCCTTTCAAAGAACTACAGTGTATCCTAAAATGCAAAGTAGTTTGCGATGTCAGCCTGGCATAATAAACCCATTCTTCTTTCCTACCCTGGTTCAGTCCAGCTGGTTTTTCCTCATTGTGGGATAATTTACAGTCATATACATTGCAACTATGAAGAAAGTTTGGCAAACAAAAATATGTGGACAAGTGCAGAGACCTAAAATCATATCAAAAACGTTTTTTTACTTTATCTAACAAGTAAAACCATTTCAAAAACTGTTTTGAATATAACTGTTACTCAAAAGAAGTTATAACTTCATTTCAGAAAACACATTGGCCAAGGGGATCTGGTTGATCCTGTACAATATTGCACGGCCTTGTGGAAGCCAGTTTCATGTTCTGTAATATATCATTTTGATTTTTAAATGTAGAACTGTAGTCACCGTGGTACCCGTATAACAATTTTTTTTTTGTAGTTTAATCATATCGTGGCCACTTTTAGGTTGTCCCCCGCACCAGAGAAGAGTGCAAAATTCACTTGGACATTTAAACTAGTTCATATACAGCCAGAAAAGAGGACATACTATTTTGCAGCTTATTCTGAAAGGGAAATGAATGTAAGTGCGTTTATTTCTGGGAACATTAATTTGTCAGTCAGTTACAATGTCAACTTACATGTTTGAAATGGTCAGTATTTCTTTATTCATGTTCGAACTGACATCTGTTGGTCACAAGTCACCATGGATCTGCACCTCTGGGTTCAGGTAACAGCTGAAGCCGCGTCTGGTGTGGCTGTGTCTGAAGACCGATGCGGGGAGGACAGTGTCTTGCACAGCGTCTGTACTTGTAGTTGATTTGTCAACAGTAGTATATAATGCACCATTTCCTTTTTTTGTCTGAGGCAATGTGGAGTTTCTTCTTGCCCATCGTGATTTTCTTGTTCAGGGTTTGTCTCCAGTGTGAGGAACCTTTTTCAAGGTTTTCCCATTGCTCAAAGTCCAAGTCTTAGTTGCTTTCCTGATTCCTTTTAACACTTATTAATTAAAGAATGATTGTAAACTGGCATTATCAAATTGATACTACATGCATGTATAAATTTGCACACAAGCTCATGAGTCCTTGAAGCATTTAACCCTGGTTCAGAGCTTGGGTTTTTTGAGTTGAAAAATGTCCTTATTTGGATGTACATTTGTAACGTAGATCGCTCATTTTCCCGCGTGTGCAGCTTCGATCTTATTTTTGTCCATATGTGGGCATAAAAAAAAAAAATTCTCAGTGTTGGTCCAAGGAAAAGAGTTGCAAGTTACAGGCATCAAGGTCAAGTGCTTCTGATTCATATCAATTGAGGTATAAATTAAATATTCTTTGCTGTTAGACATATTAATCCTTTAAATAAATATTGCAGGTGTGAATAATTAACTTAGCAGGGGCACCCAACGAGAATATAATTCAAAACCACTTAAACGTACAGTTGTTAAATGTATTTTGGTATTTAAACGGTAGATATATGCATAATTTTATCCCCTAAAATTTTTTCATCTGTTCGGATTTCCTAGCAGAAAGTCTAGTGATCTGTAAATTATACATGTAGGAATCAAGACATACCTTTTCGAAAATTTCAGGCAGAAAAAAGGCTCCCGAACATTCTAGGGGACCTTTTTAGAGTAAAAATCCTTTAAAAATGGGCAATTATACCATTTTTTAGATGTTCGAAAATCCTAGGACAGGCAGGCAAGCAAGAAATTTTACAACAAATGTTCCGAAAATTCTAGATCTCAAATCGTCTTCCGAATAGATGTTTTCCGAAAATTGATGTTGGGTGCCCCTGACTTAGGTCTAGAAAGGTGACTTAATTGATAACATACAGTCATGTATATAGATGCACGTATACAACTGTACACAGATGAACTTTGATGTTTTGACTTTTTTTGCTAGGAATGGATGGAAAATATAACAAAGGAAATGGAAGAATATTGCGGTTTTGAAAAACAAAGCATGTGAGTCATTTAATTATTATGATACAGATGTGATAATAGTGTAGTCTTTCCTGCAGTCTTTTTTCTAATTGGTTGCATTTATTGCCATCCATTTATTAGAATTCTGAAATTACTGGATGTGAGGCCTAGGATTTCAGAATAATGATTATTATCATCTCCTTTACTGCACTGAAAATAATTATCACTATTTTGTATCTCCGCTCTGTCTGATGAGTCATGTAATAAAAATTGGTATTCTCCATCATGTTGTACTGTTACCAAAGTACGTGATTGGTACTGGTAGAAGATAATATCTTCTCCCAGGACCAATCATGTACTTTATTTTCTTTACCTGTGACCTTTGCACAAATCAATTTGTTTTTTTCACAATCAACAAGTCATGATCATTATTTTCTTGACAATAATGATGACTTAAGTCGTGTAGTATAAGTAAAGATATCACGGTTGAGATTGATGGAGGAGAGATTGAGATTGATGTAATCTCCAGGAGAGCATACCCCCTGACCTCCCTTGGAATTGTTTTGCGCCTCCGGCTCAAGAAGCACAAGACACTTGCGCTTTTGGCGCGATCTCCAGCAAACGTCTCAATCTTGGGAAACCTCAAGATTAGCCCTGAGGCATCTACTTCAAAAGTTATTGAAACCCCTGTGGTGATTTAACCTGTGAAATATCTAAATGATTTACTAAATATATTAACAATAAATGGGGTTTCTGTGCCCATTCATTTTATTGGGCTTGATATCCCTAGGGCTTAGAATGCTGATCAAATTTATTGAACATTGTGTTAACTGAGTAGTGACTAGTATTCAGTTGACATGCAGATGACCTTCAAGTGAAAACATGATCCATCCTTCCTTCTTTGCTTGGAACTCTTTTTGCTGTTTTCGTTTGGACAAAATTTTAAACAGCTCATAATAATAATAATAATTAGTTTATGACAATTAAGAATTAATTAATTATCATTAATTAATAAATTTTAATTTATGCTAAACAATTAGTATTTATGATTTTATTGCAACATAATCAACATTGCAGACCAGAATTAAGTGAACCTTTGGATGGACCAGAGTATTGTTATCCAGAAGTAGAACCAAGATTTGACCCTGAAGACATTGCTGTTCTTTTTGGCAAACCGTCACCCAGTTTTCCTCGGAAACCAGTAAATGAGCCAATGTACTGTCCAGCCCCAGAGTTTGATAGCAAAGATATGGTCCCGAAAAAGTCACCTATCCTAAAACCCAGGCAGCCTGGATTTCGCAAAGAATCTGAATTTCCAAAGGGATGCAGTTTACCTCTACAGCTCACTACCATAAGACCAGTAACTCCTGCAGGAAATACATTGACTTCAAGACCAATAAATGCCTTTCCAGGGTTAACACCTGTTTTGCCACAGAGTCCAGGACAGAGCACTGCTGCACCATGTGCACCATCACGGCCAGCAAAGCCGTCAGCGGTGGATTTATCACCTTCACTCCCACTAAAAGCTAAAGCAAAGCCCCTGCCAAGACCTCCTCCTGTCCAGAAAAAACCTATGGATCCTATTTCGTGTTATGGAATACATCCTGGAGGTATGCTAGCTTGCCCATAAAAAAAAATGTGGTGGAGCTTGTTCCATGCCTAACTCTTAAGGACGGTGCCTACTAATTAAAGATATTTTTGTCCCTGTGTGTGATTATACAGGAAATGTAGATCTTAACAAGTGTCATTGAAATCCAAAAAGAAAATTGGGGGTAACCACGCATTTTTCAAAGATTATGTATGGCGTTCTTTCTCAAATTGAAGCATAATTATCTCTCAAATATGCATGGTTATCCCCAATTTTCTTTTTGGATACCAAGAGTACTTACCAAGATCTACTTTCTTCGGATATAAACCGCGCAAAAATATCCCTGTATTAGTAAGCATCACCGATAGGTAATCCGAGTATCTCGAGATGCGCAGAACGTATGCGCACTAACAATAGTAGGCACTGTCCTTAAGGACGGTGCCACGTATTGTTATGGCGCATACGTTCTGCGCATCACACAATCATATTTTTTGTCACGCGCAGTCACGCGCTAACTTTCCGATTTTGTTCATCGAAATGCCTTGGAAGATTTTTTCGGTTGTAGTGCAAAACAAATGTACCTTGAAGCAAAAGCCCAAAACCAAAAACAAAAAAACAAAAAAATTGAACGGTTTTCTGTACGACAATTTCAATGGAACAATAATCGATCGAAGCGAGAAATTGGAAGGTGCAGAAGAAATTATTTCAATGGAGAGATCTTTATTAAGTCTCCTATTCAACAATGAAACAGGACTATTTATCATCGTAATTAAGAAAAGCCAAATGAAGTTAAGTTTTCGAAGACAACCACACAGGGTCTGGGATCAATACTTTCAGTGTAATACTTCACAAAAATGACCGCGAAGCATGATACAAGCATTTATCTACTTATTTTTGTTCTGTAAAAGTTGAAAAAAAAAAGATCGAGGGGCGTCCAATAACGGACGTTAGTATTGAACAAAAAATTAGTTAACGAATACTGCCTCCTCCTCAAAGCAAGTCTAAGTGCGAAGTTTTTGTGGTGGTAATTAGTTCTACTTTACATATGAATGAAAACTAATTTTCATAAGAAAACTTAGACTCACTTTGAAGAGGAGGCAGGTATGAACTCGGAAATGGCCTAATGTAATGGGCTTCAAAAGGCCTTCAAATGCCAGTAAGCTCACCACAATTAACCATTGACAATGCAAGTAGCTACCAGCAAGGTGATCACTTCGATTAAGCGCCATATGGGTTGGATTCCATTGCAGTTTACAACAAAAATCACGTAGATTTTTCACTCCAAATATCCTTGCTACGTTCAAATGACTCTGGTCACGTAAAAAAGACCAATCGCCCCAAAGAATCAAGGAAATATCTACTCAAAAAGTGAGAAAAAATTTCTTTTTGGTGTACTTGTCGCCTTAGTGAATATTGAATATCCCAGAGTGGAACACAAAAAAAAAAAAAACAGGTGCAAATTTCCTTAATTAATCACCGGAGATGGGTGTAACAAAATTGCAAAAATCAATCCACAAAACGTTGAAAACGTCCAATTTAACTTTCAAATTCGCGTGGCGACCCCAATTTTTTATTATATAAAATGAAAGTTTTAGGCCCATTTAAGTCGCATTAATTTTTGGGGCCGTGAAAAATTAATAAGGGCGCTTTCTGGTAACTACAGAGGAGGGCTGTCAGGCTCAAAAATGGCTCTACCTTCACGTTTTTGTGATTAAAAACACATTTAAAGAATCATCCGGTTGCAATTTGCTATTCGTTTTAAAGATCTTTGACGGTCCTGTTGTTTTACTGTAAGTAAACGTTTGTGCCGATGAAAACTGTTAAAATACTGACGTTTCTTTGTTTAAGCCAAAAAATGTCTACTTTTTCAAAAAACAAACCTAATTATATGCATGGTTACCCCCTGTTTCATTTCTCATTCCAATAACCCAAACTAAGATCTACTTACTGCGTGGTCATAACCCGGGGAAAAATTTCTTCTTATTAGGTGGCACCGTCCTTAATTAATTACGTAAACCTTAACCCAGAATCTCATGACCTTGAAGCGCGTAACTTGCACCATTTCCTTGGAACAAAGCAGGGGATTTTGAGGACACCAAATTTATGCCCAAATATGGACAAAAATAAGATCGAAGCTGCACGCGCGGGAAAATGCGCGAGTTATGTTACATCCAAATAAGGAAATTTTTAAACTCGGAAAAATTCCACCTCGGAACCATAGTTTAAGGTCATGTGCTTCTGCTTAACCCTAATGGTTTTTACACTTCTTTCACGTACAGTACAGTATAAGGTATAACCAGAAACCCAAAAGGGTTGAAACGTGTAACGCGCGTTCACAGCTTCGCAATATTCAGTGCTAAGTACCATATTTGGAAACCCCTCGCTCCAGTTAATTTCGCGCGAGAACATTGGTGGTATTGCGTCACGGTGTTCTTGCGAACTGATTGGTTGAATGTTTCTCTCTTGTTGTTCCAAATATGGTACTTAGCAAATTGAATATTCAGAAGCTTGTTTCCCAGCAAACAAGGGGCCGTTACACGTTTCAACCCTTATGGGTTTCTGGTATAACTCATAGTAATTTTATTGGCTTGATAAGCAGATGAAATGGAGTCATCGAAACGTCGCGCAGCAACTTTGGTATCGCTGATTTTTATTCTTAAAATGTTACTTGTTAATTCTGTGTGAATTTTACAACTGCATCCAGAAAAACAAACAAATAAGTCGCAAAATTCAAACGAGTAAATTAGTGGACAAACCAACTATCCAATGAACGAAGTCATAAACAAACTAACATGCAAACAACAACAACAACAACGAATCAACAAGCATAGGAGCCAACCAAAAAACGAACAAACAAATAAACAAATGGATGAGTGAATAACAAAACGATCGAGGAAGTAAAAAACCAGTAAGCAAACCAAAAAAAAAAAAAAAACCAAACAAACAAATACTGTATGAGTTCTACGTATTGTTGTTGATTTAAGTATTAGAGGACTTTTGCGGTGTTTACATAGCCTCACCTAAACACCAGGGGAGTTGGGAGAATTCGAGGCAGTTATGTTGAGGTTTTTCATAACTGTCGAGAATTCTCCCAACTCCTCGAGTGTTTAGATGAGGCTGTGTAAACACGTAAAAAATTCCCCTATTGCTTTTACACAATGTTTCTTAGCAATAATTCGACAAATGAAGGGAGTTTTTACTTCTTGATTGAAACAGATTTTCTTGATCACACTCATATTTCCTACCAGCCAATCAAAACGCGCGTCTGCATGACAACACAATGACAACACACATGACAGCCAATCAAAATTCGTGTGATGTCACAACCTTGTTTACTCGCATCTAAACACAGATATTGACCAATGGGAGTGCGCGTACTATCCTAATTATTTTATGAATAACTTTGGAGAAACTGATGTGAAGGTGTAAAGTTCATTTATTAGTCAATCCTGTTTGGCCATACTGCTTGTTATGCAGTTTGCAATCAATTAGGGAAGTAAGAGATGCCAGAACAAGGCGGCCTGGCAACTGAACATCTTGGACTTTGTCCCCCTTGAGTCCTAAACAATTTGATCAGAAGGGGCTGCCAGACTGGGCTTTGGGCTTATTGCCCTCATCCAAGAAGTCTTAGTTGAAAGTCTTACCATTTGCAGATGTAGTTACAAAGGCAGCACTTTGTCCTCGGTTTTTAAGGCGGTAAGCAAGTGTTGCCCCAACCTGGGTTCAAATCCTCTAGTCCAATTTTCAACCAACGGAACCAATAGACCATATTCGTATTCTCTGTATTGGACTGGAACTAGCCTGCAATGGAGGCTAACACGGGGGAATCTTTTCAAATGCAAATACTTTTTAATATATTTCCCAGCATTAGCCTCCATTGCAAGCTAGTTCCAGTGCAATACTGAGAATACGAATAAATGTTCTATTAGGTGGTCGGCGATAGGCGTTGGGGAAAGGTGTCCCATTTCTTCAACGTTTGTACTTAACGAACAGCGAATGGGTCACAAGAAAACGCGGCTTCAAGTTAAAGCTTTTGCAATAACTGTGTTCTTGGACAGGTGAAGAAGAGGAGGAAGACACTGAGGGATATTTAGATCTCGTCCCAGACACAGCACCTGCAGATGTAGCCAGCAAAGAGACGAAGGCGACCATCTCAAGGTCTGTTACTGAGTAAGGGATGTTTGTGTTTAAGACAAATGTAGAGCTCTTCCCTCTCTTTATTTTGGTGTAGCCGTTATCTCCGCAAAAATTAATGTTTTCAATGTTGTTAAACCGTGATTTTAGAGGATATCCTGATGGACACAGCTTTAAGCGACGTCAAAATGCTAGGGAGGTGAGTTTTTCTTCCTTTTTAAAATAATGAGTGTTGTTGCTCTGTAGGGTTGCAAGGTCAGAATGAAATATGTTGTGCAAAGAAGTTCACTTAAGACAAAAATTTGGTTTTATCAACGGAGTTGATGATGTAAATTGACCACCGTACAGAGATTCTAAAAGCTAACGTTTCGAGCGTTAGCCCTTCGTCAGAGCGAATCGAGGAATTGTGAGCTTTGTGTAGTTTTTATAGTAGACTATAGGAGCTACGTTATTGGTAGTTAAACGTGAAAAATATATACGAATACATTAGTTAAATGAAAAGAGTTCGTTAATACCGTGAGCAATAAGGGTGGCGTTTTGGAAGATGAATTTTTGTTCCAGACTTTTGCGGCTTTCCGTCGTATCCAGGTCGTACCTGTAGGGAAAGGCCGCAGATAGCCATGTATTTTTTGGAGTTGTTAGGGAGATAAAATGACGAGCGACTGGCTTAGATGCAGCCTTGTCATTCTTCTCAACATCGCGAAGGTGTTCGCTGAATCGGTCGCCTAGTCGTCTACCTGTCTCGCCAATGTATGATTTATTGCATAACGTACAGGTTATGCAATAAATAACATTTGCGGAGGTACATGTGAAACGATCGGTGATCTTAACAGATCGCTTAGATCCCGATATTTTGCTAGTGTTAAGAGTGAAAGAACAAGTTTTGCATCGTTAGCGCGCACATTTGAAAGTGCCGGGTTGCTCGTTAGTTTTGAGCGCGCTTCTAACTAAAAAGTTGCCTACGTTTTTTGTCGCGTTTGAATGAAATAAGTGGAGGTTGCGAAAAGATTCTACCAGTCTCGGGATCATTTTGGACGCCATCTTGTTCAGGCACGAATTATCTCGATTTCATGTTATAGTGTTACGGCTTGCCCAAGTCAAGTCCTGTTGGACGGGGCTACTACCTGGATGGGTGACCGTCCACTCGTTGTTTGCACGCAGTTTTTTTTCTCTTTCCCGACTATCTGAGAGCCTGGAACAGGCTAATTACCGTCTCATATTTTGCGCGTTCTCTTGACCAAACATGGTAAAATGGCGTAAGAGTGGAATAATAAAAGTACTTTCAATTGCCTCGTCGATGACAAAGCAGGAATCGAAAGCACTTCAATAATCCTTGAGTATTGCTAGTATGAAGTAAAATTATTACCTTTGAATCATTCTTGTAGGATGGTCGTCCTTCCTGTGTTCCGCTTGACGTGGACAAGAATGAAGTTACCAGGTAACTAAAACCGACTTATGCTCATTAATTTACTCTATTAACTTCATTTTACAGTTATTCATTCCTGGCAATTAAGTAATTCCCTGGGGGGTCATCGGTTGTACTCATAAAAAGGAAACAGAAAAGAAATAGGGAAAAATAAAAATTGGTTGTACTCCCTAATTGTTGTAAGGGTGCCGTTGTCACTCATTAGACAACGTTATCCCTGAAGAGTGTATTCATTTACTGGGTTGAAAAGTAACTACAATAATTTTTACTATCCTTGTGGATGTCCCACCATTTAACAATTTAGCCATAGCAGGACTATTGTCACCTATTTCCTCCTTTTAGCTAACAATTGAATGATGTCAAAAGAAATGAAGTTCAATATCAATGAACGAAATGGACTGCAGTTCAATATATGATTCATTTCATATTTCATTTCGTTCATTGATTGGTTCATCACCGGAAGATATGAACCCACAAATGACCAGCTCCCAACATCAGTGGCTTCGTAGCTCGATCGATAAGAGCGTCACACCAGCATCGCGAGGTCACGGGTGCAAACCCCGTTGAAGTCCTGAATTATCAGGCCTCTTTACGCCTCTACGCAGTTGCTAAAATTGCGTTCGTTCATAACTGCGAGGATCATAGCTTCACTTGACTTAACTTGGAAATTGAATTATAACATAATTAGGATAGTACGCGCACTCTCATTGCTCAATAGCTGTGTTTAGATGAGAGTATGTAAACACGGCTGTGACGTCACACGAATGTTGATTGGTTATGTGTTGTCAGACGCGCGTTTTGATTGGTTGGTAGGAAATATGAGCATTTATCAAGAAAATCTGTTTCAATCAAGAAGTAAAAAAAAAAAACCAAACATTTTCCTTCACTTTTCGAATAAACCAAAGTTGAAGATCATTACAGCCTTGAAAAAAACCCAGCCTTGAACGGGACTCGAACCCATGACCGCGCGGTTGAGCTGCACTGCTTTACCAACTGAGCCATCACGGAAGCCAGCTGGGAGCTGGTTATTGGTGAGTTCGAGTTATATCCCGTAGGATGTGAACTAGCCTGCGAAGCTATCGGGTTTTCTGTCCGATCGAACGATTAATCGGCGAAGCCGCACAAAGGGGAGGCGAAGACGCGAGGGGATTGGCTCTCTTCGCCTCGTCCCAATCTCCTCGCGTCTTTGCCGCCCGTGTGTTCGGCTCGGGTGAACAAACTATTTGAACTGCGGAAATTGAAATACATGAGAGTTGATCATTGCAGTAAAGCAACATTTCATATAATTCTGTATCAGAAGGTCAAGCCTGTTGGTTTTTTCTTCTTTTCTAACTGTTAGGTTGCTGGAGAACAAACTTGGATATTACATTTTGCGGAAAAGTGAGAATGCAACGTCCAAGCGGGTGAGCCCATATGACGTTTTGTATGCTGCTCTTACGTGCCGTCTTCTAAAGCGCCCTGTTGATATTTAAGTGGCACTTATGCATATCGCAAATAATACGTCAGCCAGTATTGTTTGGAAATGCTTTGGCGCAGAGATAAACTTCATTTGGTTTTTCAAAGCACTACGAAAGGCGTGGTTTAGTTACTTGAACAACAGAGCAATTGATTCGGACCATATTCTGAACGAAAATTTGTGCTTGAACCACAGTAAACTGTGCGTTGGCTTCATTTTTTTTAGTCGGCGGTGATTGCAACAACTTCTGCAAACAACGGAGTAGGCCCAAAAGTTTGAAAGACTTTTGGCTGTCAACTGTAATAAATATGGGCCCCCACTGTGTTATGGCTGCTCGTATCGGTGCTGTCTAAAAGAAGCGCAGTCCTTGTAGACGAGAATAATGAGGAAAAATATGGACAGAACTCTGTGGAGGATTTATGCAACAAGAAACCCTTAGGGACAATCTACCGGGTAACGCGGGACGGGACGCGGTGTTGAGTGTTGGAGCGTTCTGGCGATTCGGCGGTGTTCTTTGAAGAACGAGTTAGAGCACAATGGGCCTTAATTAATCACACGCCGCCCATGTTGAGTCCCGTGGGATTCAATACGTCTGTCCCACCGAAACTCGTTCCTTCGGGGCTCTGGATATGAAATGTATTGTTTATGGCCCATGAGGGTGCATTCGATTGACCCTATTCGGGAGTTGGAGTAACAAGGATAATAAAGATATGTTTAAAATAGTATTTTAGCAGGTGCTTGACAATTTTAATGTGAATCCCCGTAAAGACGAAGGATTTCTAACTTCTATTCCATGTATTCCTATTCCAGTATACGGTCAATCGAAAGCACCCGAAATGTTGTTCCAATGCAAACGAGTTGCAGGGTATTCTGTAGTTGAGCCATGTAGTTTAGAGCGGTTTTCAAGCAAGTGTCGTAATGAACCTATCCGAATTCGTAGCAATTCCGTTTAAATTGCTCAAAGTACGGGAAAAGTCGCGCGCGTGCAAGCCGCGATTGGTTTTGGCTTTCCTTCTCATTGATTTATAAACTGGCGCGAGATTTTTAAACTAATTACTGAGCGTAGCAATTGTAATCACGTAATTTCTTTCGACAGTCATTTGAAAAACTGCTCCAATGTTAATTTATTGATGTGATAGTTCCTTGGCAACGGGGAAAAGGACAAGTGAAAGTGAAGTAGGAGTCAGTCAGGTGGTGTTAAGAACGGTGCCGACTAATTCAAAGGTATTTTTTCCGGTTTATGAATATGCGGGAAAAGCATATCTTAACAAGTGTTTTTGAAATCCAAAAAGAAAATAGTGAGTAACCACGCATTTTTCTAAGATAATTAATCAACAACATTTGTAAAAAGCTTTAACCCTTTCACGAGTAAAATCGTCTGGCGTTAAAATCTACAAGTGTCAATTGGCATTTATGGCGGTGAAAGGGTTAATTAATGGGGAAATAGTTTTTGAGCGAACCTAGATGTTGTTGTTGTTGTTAACCCTTTCACCGCCATAAATGCCAACTGACACTTATAGATTTTACTCTGTCTAACGCCAGACGATTTTACTCGTCAATGGGGAAGCTCTCGGCGTTGAAAGGGTTAACCCTTTCACCGCTGAGAGCTTCCTTATTTACGAGTAAAATCGTCTGGCGTTAGACAGAGTAAATTCTATAAGTGTCAATTGGCATTTATGGCGGTGAAAGGGTTAAAATACAAAACAATGTATGGCGTTCTTTTCCAAATTGAAGCTTAATTATCTCTGTAAAATGCGTGGTTACCCCTAATTTTCTTTTTGGATACCAGGAGTTCTGCTTTCTCCACATAGTTGTAAACTGCGCAAAAATATCCCTGTATTGGTAAGCACCACCAATAGCGAACCTGAGTATCTTAAGGTGCACAGAACGAATGCGCATTAATAATAGTAGGCACCGTCCTTAAAGCGCGTTTTATCGCCACAGAGAGTCTTTTACGGGTTCTGTCGCTGTCTTGGTATGATTCTTGGTCACGATGTCGCATGATCAGCCGTTCTTGGATGAATTCGAACAAAACAGTGGGCATAGGAACTCCTTTATTGCAAGTCATTGTTTAGTGTTTAAGCACTCCACATCACGCTTTGTGGACTTGGCGCATGCGTAATAAGGTATTGACCAGATCGGAAGTTGTCCAAATGAGGAGACAAAGTTCATTCTTACCGTTTTAAAAGCGTACCCGTCACTTTTTTAAAAATCATGTTGTCTTTGTTGACAGGCTTTGTCAGTGTGGACTGGAGACAGAGTCAGACATTACTTAATATTTTATGATGAGGTAAGAGTTACTGCGACGACCCACCGGGGAAAACAATCATCATCGACTCTTGCACTCATCAAGTTTTGAATTCTTTGTTTCTACTGTTGCAACGTAAACAAATTTTACTCGTTTGTGTGACAAGAGAAAATGAGAAACTTCTTCATTTTCTCTTGTTCGTGACAAATGCTTTATCTGAGACAAAAAAAAAAATATATATTTCGGGGATTTTACTCGTCTCTAAAGAACTTGTGCGTTGTAAAGCTCTTTCTCGAGCTTTCTTGTCTGGTTCGAGTCTTTTCAGTTGTCGTTCTTCCCATAGTCTGCTCCGAGGGACTGGGGTTGGGCAGAGAGAGAGAGAGAGAGAGAGAGAGAGAGAGAGAGAGAGAGAGAGAGAGAGAGAGAGAGAGAGATCGATCGCAGGCCATTCTTCCAACATCATATGACACTCCTAAATCTGCAAATCAAATTGTTAAATCAACTGTTTAAGCTTAGTTCCCACTGGCGACATAAGGATCATAAGCATAAGCATAATCATAATCATAAACATAAACATAAGCTTCTTATGTTCTAGTGGGTACAATACAGGAAGGTTTTCAACTGCACTCGCAAGCTTTTCCTCGAAGCTGGCCGCCATCTTGAAAATGAACCGACCCGAAAGTACCGGTCTTAGACTTTAATTGGCCAAAACACAATGACCCCGTTGCGTCATTATGTTTCTCATTATGTCGTTATGATTTTTCACGTTCCCACTTCAAAGAAAAGCGACATAGTCATAGTCAAAGCCATAATCATAATCATAAGAAAATGGTCGATCATTTTCTTATGATTATCATGGTTATGTTGATCATAAGGGCGCCTGTGATTATGTTTCTGGACGTTCCCACTAAGACATCAGCGACATAACAGCGTTATGTTCGTGCTTATGATTATGATTATGATCGTTATGTCGCTGGTGGGAACTAGGCTTTAGCGCTACATGATGCTTTGCAACTTCCGCCTCCCAACTCTCAAATCGAATTCGTTCTAAAGTCAAGTTACCTACCGCAAAGCAATAAGAATACCCAGGACTAGAGACAATTTGTTTTATGTTTTGTATTTATCCATTTCAGGAAAAAGGCTACACTCTTGACCCAAAAGATGTCTTAGCTATTTTCTTTGAGGAACTGGAACATTTGTTATCTCATTACCACAAAAATTATTTGCCCAATTGCGATGTTAAACTTGTCAGACAATTTAATATTTAACCAAGTTATTCTTTTTGGGGGAAATAGTTATTTTTTTAATAAATATGTGCGAGAATAGCGTTTGTAATTTTAAATAGTTGACTACATTATGCAGTCAGTACTTCATTAACAATTTTGAATTTTCTATCTCTGGTTTGCATTTAAACTAGCTCTTCTGATCTGTGATTAATTCATTACTGCCTTCAATTATTTTGAGTCTGCGAACGAGACAGGGAGAGCTAGTCTTCGTGCAAATAAGAGGATCGATTAAAATGGTGGATGTTTTGTGCAATTTCAAATCGATGCAAACCTTGTAGCGACAACAGATATTTGTTGGAGCAAGTTAAGCTTTGGTGAATAGTGAAAGCAGCTCTTTAAAGGCTTGCTTTCATCTGCGACGCAAGGCATGCGCACAAGAGGTTAAGGCGCCGTTTATATGGAGAAAAGTTGTCTCGGGTACATGGGTCACCCGCTTACCCGAGCTACCCTGGACGAGCCAACTTTTCCTACATTTCCTTACAAAACACGGCTAACCGTCTACATGAAAAAAAAAAGAGAGAAGTTGGCTCGACTAGAAGGGTGCATGACCCACCTAGCTGGGCCACCTTTTTTATTTCCTGTAGGCCTCCCTCCAAGCCGAGCCAACTTTTTTTCCATGTAAACACTTTGGCTCGCCAAGCCGGGTCAACTCGGTCGAAGCAAGACAATAATGAGAACATGCGCGAGCGATGTTGTCATTGGGGGAAAATAGCGGCCAGCTCTTGACTCGTTCAAATATTTTTTTTTGTCATACAAACACTCGCTAAAGTTGACTCGGCTTGGAGGGTGATGCATTTTTGAAGATTTTCTCTCTATATAAACGGGGCCTGAACAAGCTCGATATATCTTAATCATTACATAGTACTATTGGTTAGAACAAAGGGACACCAGTAAACAACAAATTAATGCTCCTGCATTTGTTGCTTGTGCTTATGCTTGCATCGATCTTAAAAAAAAAACAGCTTTAAACTAAATGGATATGGGAGACTTGTCTGGACTCTTTGAGTGTTTTTCGTCAACTATTGGAGATCTCAACAGTCCCCCGCGATCTTCTCGACAGGGTTGCAATTCCAAATTTAGCCTGTATAAAAATGCGCGAATGTTTCCTGAGGTTGTAATTGTGATCGGTGAAGTCACGCTCGCTTCGAAGGCCAATTTAGAATGAAATCCAAAATGGACGCATGGTTACATGATAATCATAAGCTCTACTTTCAAGAGACGGCAAACTGTTGAAGATTAAGCAATACTGGGGCAAGAGCAAAGGGTGGATGGTGGAAGTTCTCCTACTAATTCTAGTTCTTTTTTAATTAAAGAAACACAATGGGTGCCGTTACTTCATGTGAAAATAGTCTCTAATAAGAGCGAGAGAAATTAACGCGCGCGCGCCCGCGTGCGAAATTCGAAAGACTTGTGGGGAACGCGGAAAATTAGCGTCTCCCGAATTTCGCGCGCGTGTATTTCTTCCATTTCTGATTCCCTCGCCAAAATTAGAGACTACTCGAAGTCTGATAAAAACCGAGAATAGGAATTATGGCCGATCACATTCATAGCTGCAGTGCTTTGCACTTAACATGGAGGAGGCAAGTGGAACGATTTTTGTAAGAAATCATTGTTTCAAGCGAGGTGCTCTCATTTCGGAGCTGTACGCAAAAACAAGTCGAATATAACAAAATGCCAGGAGCCCATCTGGAGCGTGCAACTTCCATACAGCGTCTGTGAAACGGCGTTTTCACAAGTAGGTTTATTTTTGGACTAGCCCTACCCGCGAATTAGGTCAAAAAACAAAGGCAGTTCCAGTTCGGTGACCCTATGACGTCAGCTTAATTTCTTATAATTGGTCATCGGGCTCCTGTGGGAGTCTCATGCGCGGGAAATTCAATCTAAAAATAAATCGGTCTGTGAAAACGCCGTTACACGAACACAGTAGAGTTGTAGGCTCCGGGTCATGGGTTCCTGAAAATGTTTACATTTGGAATTAGGTATTTACCAAAATGAAAGTATTTTTTCTAGAAATATTTTAAATTCAGGGCTTCAATTCATCCTGTGCTTATCAGTCTGGTTGCTGATAGAAGGTCATGGCTCAGTGAAATTAATCTCTTATGCCCTCCACTGGCCTTGTGCTCTCCATGTAGGAACCCAGGTGCATTGGTAGGAACCCGAGAGGTTAAGAAATAGAAAACAGGGAATACTTTATTAATGTCATAACTTGACGCTCTTTTGTACACACATTGATAGAGAAAATCAGCCATCGTGTTTTTAACTAGTATGACGTCTGAAATTCTGACAAAACGTATAAAAAAGCTAGTTCATCCAACATTGAAATGGGGGAGGGGGGTATCTGTAAAATGAAGTTACCTTCCCAACACTTTTGTCCATGATTGTAGTTCACAGGCTTAACTAGTGATCTTGCTATATTTTTACTCAAGCAGAAGTTAATGTTTGCGGAAAATTTTGGCCTCGCGTTAGTTACGGCAAACAACGATCTGGCTGAATTTTGCGTTTTTTCCAAAAAGCAAGGAAACGTGTTTGAGTTTGGCTAATTTCTTGTCTCTTAGCTACAGATACCGAGATACTTCCCAAGAGAGAGAGAAAAGCTGGCTAGAATGAGAGAATTTTGATGCCTTTTTTACAAAATAGCAGCCTGCCGTAAACAACGCGATGCTAAACTGACGGCGTGATGTCATGTAAATTGATGGTTTATGACAAAGATATATAATCTCGTACCCAGAGTCGTCTTTGCCCTTGACCAGCGGTCGTGAAGCGTGCGCAGAAGGAACGAAGACTACGCAGATGGTACGAGATTGAAAGATACATAGTTT
>OX421445.1:63268115-63285615 GCA_949126865.1 Montipora capitata
GTAATCATCGTCAGAGTCAACTTGAGAGATGACTGATTAAACTTATCACAATATCGCATCAATCCTTATTCTAGAAGTGGTTACCCACTCGAATCAGTGGTCTGAGAAGATAGACCTCTCTTTTAGTGTTATAGCAACTATTGCTGTAACAGTAAAGGGGATTTTGCTCATTCCAACTAAAAGAGTTGAGGCTCATTAGCGTTAAACAAATCTATGACTATAGCTCCTAAAACGATTACACCGTCTTGCTGATGTTCATTAAGTGACGGCTGGTTTGCTTGCTTGTTAACAGGGAATATTTAGAAGCCGAAATTCCATTCCGAAAATTATTATGGAATAGAAATCCAGGGACTATTTTTGCATTATGTTTTTGAAACCAAGACCGGCTTTCCGGATAACTTGATTTTCGGTTTCTTTGTCGACTGTTTTAATGTCGGAAGTTTAGACAAAAACAAAACAAAGGTAAGGATGGAAAAATGAAGGGATACAGATATAAATTTGTTGGTGTGTTGTTTTTAACACATTTTTTGATGCGTGGAAAGAAAGCCTTTGCGATCACAAAGAATAATTTGAACAAAGTACAAAGTTTGTTTTCGTGACATCTTAATTATTACAGATCTCTGTCACTGACCCGGTTTCATTGACCCACGGAAAGTTATGACACATCTATGATCTTATGTAAATTATTGAAGGGATGAGTTTGTCGTTCTACTTTATCAAGAGATCTTGAAGCATCGTTTCCTTATGTTCCTTAAAAAATGACTGGAGCCTGAGTGTTAATCAAAGAGGACAGTACCTTGAAAAAGTGCTGAAAACGGTGAGTTATTTTTACAGCGAAAGAACTGTGTAGTACGTGATAAACAACCGTTTCAGCCAAAAGGACCGAACATTTTCTAATTTCACACTGGGGCTACCGCAAGTGAATTTGGGCTAAATTTCGCCTCTTAGGCTGCTTTCCTTCTTGTATTTGCCTTCATTTTGCACAAATCGATTAATTCATGGCGCAATCACAATGGCCGGCGGTTAAAATATAAGCTTAATGCTGTTTGATGTGCGATATTCACTTACAATTAGGCTAATGATATGGGTTCATATCTGCGGCAACACGTCTTTGCACAGGGCGAAGGTAATATTGTTTTTAAAAGCTGATAAATTGTTCGCAAACGGTAAATACTGCCCATTTGGAGAATGTAAAGGGTTGACTTCCGGGAGGGATAACAAGACGCCATTTTGATATTCACAAAAGTAATCGTGCGGATCAGATTCTAACTTTACAGCGTGACTTCAACGAAAACTCGTTTCAAATCGTCTAGCAAACTTTTTCGTCGTTGTTTAATTACGTTCGTTCAACTTTCTCAAAACTAGCCAACCTTTACGCAAAGTGACTTTCACAGCTAATTAACATACACATGATGCAAAGCTTTTCAAGCTAAGCTGGTTTATTATAGATGTAGAAACGGTTGAAGGTGAAGACTAATTCAGTCATCCATCCAGTTTTCTAGTTGGCCTCCATATTACCTAATTAAGTTCGAATTAAAAGCAGGTAAAGAGCCAGAAAAACAAAATAAGCAAACAAGCTAAAAAGAAAAATGAATTATGTAAATCTGTGTCTTCATACCAGTGCATACTAGTTTAGATGCACAACAGAGTACTTTCAAGAGTGACCGGTCACCATAACGCCATCGTTGCCGTATGAGCCATACACTCTTTTTTTTTTTTTAATAAGAAATGTTGTTTTTCGGGCCCAGGCTGAATATTCTTATTTTTCTGCCAATTTTAGGCTGAAAATATTCTTGTAGCTTATGACATTTCCGTTTCAGAATTTATTGGGGTATCAATTACAAGTGTTTGGTATCTAGATCTGTATCGCGTTACACATGCTCCATCGCATCGCAAAAGCTAGTGCAGGTTTTTTCGTTTTGTTGGCTAGTTTCGCCGTTCAGAGAAAGGAATAATTTTATGCGGTTAAGTTAAAAGCATAAAATTGTATTGTATTTACAGATGTTTTAACAAACAAAATTATATCTATCCTTTTCAAAATCTCAGCCTCAGCTTTATTCTTAAAATATTCTTAAAATTTCGCAATTTGTTCTAAAATACATTCTTATAAAACAAAAAGAGTGTAGATATAGTTTTAATAGACTCTTTCACGGTTTTTACCGCCATCTTGGTTGGGGCGCAAACACGGCAAAATTTACAGTAAATGTATGGGATTTTGGCCGACTTTGAACCGCTGTAGCGCCGCTAAAAAGAGCCAGATTTCCAACTTTTGCCGTTACTTTTAATAGTTTTAATGATATCATTCATTTAACAGAAAATAAGGCCTTCGAGGAAGGCATGACGCCGTAAATGCGAAAAATAAATCTTCTCATGTTGCTTCTAATTTCGCGGCAATTTGCCGTGATTTTAGAAGGAGTTTGACTGGAATCTTAAAAAACTCGTTTATGGTCGTTGTAGCCTGAATCTGTTCTTTACATTTTCATGAAAATAATCTCAGTATAAATGTCTTTTAAAAGACACTATCACTGTGGAAATCTGTCTCTTTTTAGCGGCGCTACAGCGGTTCAAAGTCGGCCAAAATCCCATACATGTACTGTAAATTTTGCCGTGTTTGTCCCCCAACCAAGATGGCGGTAAAAACCGTGGAAGGGTCTATTGAACAAGAGGTTTTCACGGGACGTCATTGCCGCCACGTTGGTGGACGAAAACAAAAGATCTCTGATTAGCTTCTTTTGTTTGTCTACCAGAAGTCGTACATTTTTCAATTGTTATTGGTGTCTCTAGAGGTTGGTTGAGAACACCCTATTTTGAGCGGCGGTTGTTGTTGTTGTTTTTTTTTTCCAATCCAGTAAAAAGTAATGTACAAGTTTCTAAAAGCACGTGAAAATTGATTTTCAATAACCTTGCCTGGGTGTTCGAGATGATGAGTCGCCTTAACTCCCCAGTCCAACTAGTGGACTAATGCAAATCCTGCATTTTGATTGGCTACGCTACTAGAGGACTATTATTAATGGTCCTCGAGTAGCGAAAAAAGTGACGCTTTCTTTCGTTTTATTCCCAAATAAATATTTCTTTAGTTTGCATTTCCTAACTTTATTATTGCCTTTTCGGTCCGACTAGTTGGGTGATACTAAAACAATTAGACCCTTCGCCCTCAAGGGCCACGAGTCAATAGCCCATTCGGCTTCGCTTCATGGGCTATTGACCCGTAGCCCTTGCGGGCTACGGGTCTAATTGTTAAGTATAGTTGGCGGAATGAATAACATTAGCGTTTTTTTTTAAACAGGTAACTGACCCAATCAACTGAATATAAAAATGGAAAGAGCTGTTGAACCACTGGCCAACATCTCAGCCTCTGAGTTGCTAAACCTTGGTCCAGCGCTTTTCGCATGGGTTAGGAAGGGCGATAACTCAACCACAGGCATCAGATCACTTGTGGACATAGGCGGATGTAAGTAGAAACTTAAGTTTACCTACACGAACTTAAATTTAGCAGTTGAAAAAGTCGCTCGAAATCCATGAAGATGCATGCATCTTGTCGGGAAGCTGATTGCAATGATTAGTAAAACAGTGTTCAAAGCGTCCTCTTAGTTAAACCCATTGGGAATCAGTTAAGACGGGACGAAGAAATAACGGGAAAGCATTCAAATGCCGACTGGCTGCTCTTCCGGTTAGTCTGAGAAGGTGTGTAGGAACAGACCTTTCGACTATTTTGATTTGTTTTTAGAATGCATAATGGAGTATCAAATATCAAGAGTTTTACCTGTCTATGTGAAGGATTAATAACCCCGATTTCCGTTGCCCGCTGTTTCGATTTCCCGTTTCAGCTTTGATTCAGCACAGTTTATGAGGCTTATTGGTAAACTGATCTGATTGAAACTCTAAACACATGTTCTTCGGTTGAATGATTCAAGGCTGGTCGTACGGCCCAGGAGTTATGTAACTTCAAAGCTCAGGAGTACGAATAACTTTGCGCCTAAAAGAATATGTCATAATAGCGTTTATTGCCAATGTCCACTAGGATCTGGCGCCTTCGTCTTGCTCGATCCAGTTCCGCCCCCCCCCCATCCCTTCATCAGTGATGTTATGCATGCTGTTATTTTCCATTAGGGCCCTGGTATTACATGATTCTGAGAACTGGATGCCTTTATCTTTTCAAAAAACCCGATTCGTCGAATTTTAGTGAATCAATTCCACTTACTTTGTACAGGTGAGCATGCCAGTAATGATTCAATTAAATGTTTAGGTCAGTGTCGCTCACAATTGCTGTACGGGATCTAAAGAGCAACTCAATGGAACGCGGAACGTTTATACGATCGGTTATGGCCGGCTTAAAATACGGCGTATAGTGATTGCAAATCAACCTAGAAGAGAAATACAACAATAGCCAGCGATGAGGCGTTCCAAGTGAGTAATGCGGGCGACGAAGCTGCACATGTGATTCCGAAACTGGAGAGCTGAGCAGGCTAACAGGCTGCTTCAATAGTAATCATGTACTAAACAGTTCAGCCTGAAAAAGCGCACGCAGAACGCAGTACCCCTTTTGGAATTACAGCGAAACCTCTATTAAGCGGCCATCTTAGGGGTAACGGCTAGTGGCCGCTTAATTAATAGACGTTCGTCAGAAATTAGCATAATCTTTAGTAGAAACGTCAGTTTATTCTAAAACAAACACCTTTAGAGGCTTGTGACAACTTTCGCACAAGAGACAGCTCCAACACTGAACAAAAATACAGTACTGTTAGAAAAAACAAAGTCTCCTCAAAATGTTGAGATGAGATTCTCCCAACTTAACTTGAATATTCTAAACTATGGCCTTTTTAAACTGAGTTAATTTTGTAACCGGAAAAGGCGGCAATGTCTGTAACTAAAACGGTGCATTACGGTTCCATAATTAATTTAAAAACATTTTGCAAGGAAGTCTGTCGCTGAAAAGCCAAACTAAGTGTATTAAACTCTTGGTGGCCGCTTAATAGAGGTGAAGCAATAGGAGAACCGTTCTCTATTAATTAATAGAGGTTTGATTTACAATATTATTCTACAATTATTTCGAGACTTTGATTAGGAAGGCCTTAGACAGCAATGACCAGAACCAAGGTTGCTGACCAGCGGTTTTCGTTAAAACATTGGTTTGCTGGAGGTGCTCAGTCTCGCGGGCTCAGAAAACCTGGTTGTGGTCATTGTTATTTAAGGGTTTTCCTTTGATTACTGGCCACTTAATAGTGGGTGGCCGCTTAATGGAGGTTACACTAAGTCATGGGCACTAATTGGGGACACTTTACAGAAAAAAAAAGCGGATTAACCGAAGAAAAACCTCTCGGTGCATAGTAGAGAACCAACAAACTCAACCCACATATGACACTAAGTCTGGGAATGAAATCCGGACCACTACGCCAGCCCTGCTCCCTTTGTAGCTGGTTGTACGTATTTGTTGAAGAGTCTTAGGGCCTGGCCAAACGGGAAATGTTTGGCGTTTAAACAACATCAAACATTGTTTGGTTACCAACCATTTTATCGTTTGGCCACCTCGTTTGGTGCTGTTTGATCGTGTTTGATAAAAATTGAAGGCCATCAAACATTCGATCAAACAACTAAAAATGAGTGAATTGCTCGCGTGATCAGTGTTTTCCACCGAAACAAACGTTGCGTTTGCTTAACAATAGGGAGATAAAGCAAGACAACAACAACGCCAACATCTGAAAACGTCCCTTCAGAATATAACGTAGTGTTATTGTTAACAATTTATGATTAATTAATTGTAAATTGTTTTTTCACGGAACACCTTAATAGCGCTGAGGAGCTCGTTCAACCACAGGGAGCCCACACAATCTGTTTGTGTACTTGTTTGTAATTTTATAATTACTGTATGGGATTCACCGTTCGCCGATTTAACGTCGTCCAGTCAAACTGAAAGAAGCAATCAGCAGGAGGAGGGTGTAGGATTTTGATTTTTTTAAATAATTTCCTTCTTCCTTTGTCCTTCGATTAAGAGGCACAGTAAACAGCGAACTCGTAAGCTTCAAAATCGCTCAAAATATATACCTTTTCTGAGGCAAAAGAGCGACAGTGCACGGTAGATAAGGTAATACAGCGTTTATTTAGCATGTCCATGCACATATTTATCGATATATCGCTACCGGAGAAGCAAACGGTGAATCCAATACTTTTATTACTAGTAACAGGTTTCAATTATATACTGAACATGTCACAGGTTTCAATTATATACTGAACATGTCGCCCTTGTTTCCGATAAATGTCTGACAGGTCGTCGCCCCTGTTTCTGATTTGTGTCCGGACAAAATCAATTTCTGAGCCAGGCAGCTCGATTTGTATCTGATCTCCTTCAATGTTTGATTTTCAATCGCTAACCCGAACAGCACTTTGGCTTTCCGTGCGAATTTCCACTTCGTGACTCCTAGAACACCTTGGTCGTGTAGAACAATACCAATAGCACTTGCGCGCCCGTTTAAGCAATACCGATACCACCTTGCGCGCCCGATTGAGCAAATCGAGATTGATTCCCCCTACAATATCTACCAATTTATACATTAACCCTTTTTACGCGGGGACTTCTAGGTTGCCTCCTTGCCAAAACCCTGCGGGGGCAATAAAATTACAAACGGTTACACAAACAGACTGTGTGGAAACCCTGTGGTGCATGGAATTTGGCATTGTTGGTTTTTGAGGAGAGGGGAAAACCGGAGTACCCGGAGAAAACCTCTCGGAGCAAGGAGAGAACCAACAACAATCTCAACTCACATATGACGCAGGGACCGGAAATCGAACCCAGGCCACATTGGTGGGAGGTGCTTTCACCACTGCCCCACGCCTGCTTTGCCAAATGATCATTCCGTCTGGTTCACGTTGTACAATACGGGCGAACTATCCTGTAAACGGATTGTTGAAAACGGTTTTAAATTAAAGGTTAAAAACAAACGAGTCGCACTTCCATGTTCACCATGTCGTTAAAACGTCAAATGTGGTTATTTTACGTTTCTCAAAGAAATGCACTGAAATGCGTGCCGGTCGCACGCTCAGCAAGATTATTATTTTTAACAAACATTCATAACCATTTTCATTTTTATTATTTCGCAATTCACGCTTTTTATGTAAATTTTCTCATCGCTTTCTTATCATTTATTTTACCCGTCGAAGACTGCAGTTCGGGCAGTTGAAAGCTCGTAGTTTTCAATCATTTTAGCCAGAGATCGTTTTTAAAATTTCAACCAAGATTATTTTTCCTTTTTTAACCAATGATATTCTTCCTTTGTGGACTTGTCCTTGTAGACGTCGTGGCTAATAACTTGGGAGGGGGTGGGGTGGGGTGGGGGAGGAGGAGAAAGCTACTGATCGTGGCGTGCTGGAGTGCTGGAGTTTTTAAATACTCTGCTATTTTTCATACCTAACGGGAAGATTTGCGTTTCTACGTTTTGTGAGTTCTTTTAATGTGTTATTTATTCTGAAAGACCATACTATATTGTGCAGAGTTAATTTTTATGCTCATTTTCCGCTGCAGAAATAGCGCTGAATGTCAAACATGCTGTGATATTTTCTTCGCCGCGAACTTTTCTGGCGAAATTTTTGCCTAGTGCACGGACTGAACGAACTTAGCTCTGGCGGCGATAACCTGTTGTCGTCATTACGCATGTCACTTCAGGGTTAGAGGCCAGTTAGTAATGATGAACCAGTTCAAGTGGGTAGATCAGGAGTTATGCAAAATACTTTATCTTCTCGAGGCTCACTTTATGAAAAATTTCTTTACTCTCACTGAATAAATGTATAACTTTCTTTTCAGGTTACAATCAGTGACTCTACTGTCCTAAAATTCAAAAGCATTGAGCTGGAGAAAGTAGATTCTCGGTGACAAATAGTCACCGAGAAATACCCTAGACAATGGCATAGTGTGGCTTTCACACTTCGTGTAAGCCACACAATAACAGCGCCAGGTGTGTCGGGAAATCACTGGCACTGAATACGCTTGAATTCTTCGTGGCGGAATTAGCACCACGCTATTTACGCCTAGTGTGCGGCCAGCTTAACTCGACTTAACGATGTTCGAGAATGTTCCAGATTTCTGATCTGAGGCACTCGGTCTTATTCCTACTCGTTTTCAACATTATCTCCACAGAGTATGTGATGCCCCAGATGTTACCAAATATCAATGGGTATTTAAGCTTATTCATACGAAAGAAGTCAAAACGGTCCTTTTTGCTGTGGATACAGAATTTGATCTGAAGGTAAATTCCATGATACAGTTATTAGAAACGTTTGGACATAAGAATATTATAATGCATTTGATTGTTTTGTAGAGATTCCATATCATTTTAGTTATTTCCTTCTGTACGTAATAGTTACAACAGAAATATGGCTAAGATAACGGAGAGCAAAATGATATCCCCAATGAGTTAAACTACGTTTTAAGGAAAATGAGAACGCTAATACATTATATAAAATAAAGCGCTTTTCAGTTGAGTGTCGAAAGAAATTAGCGAATTGTTTTGGTTTATGATTACTTCACGCAGTGATTGGTTCAAAGGTCTTGTGCCACTTTTTCAACCAATCAGAAGTGAAACCAAAACCAAAACCAATCGTGGCTTGCGCGTGCACATTTTCCCGCGCTTTGCATCGGCTACGTGCAATTTCTTCGAGTTTTGATTGATTTACCGGATTGTCTCCGTCCTTTTTGATTGGGCAAAGTAAAAACTTTGGTTTTGGGTTTACGACACTCGATTGAAACTCTCTCTATTTAAACAAGTGTGTAGTTGTGATGTTACGAATGTCAGGATCTCATCATCAAGGGGATCTTCTAACCCCACTAATTCCTTGAGTCAACCCTGGTTTTTTAGGGGGTCTTAAAAAGAACTAACATCTTTTCCTTCCTTCTACTCACCTACCCTTCCCTGATCTTCTCCAGTACTTCTATCCTACCTCACCCTTCCTTCACACATCTATCCCCTCCCCTTGAATACCACTTATGCCCACCCCCTCAACACAACACTACTCAGAGACGTTTCATATTTCTCAAGACCTTTCTTTATACTCAACAGAACTTGATACTGAACTCCCTAGCTCTGGATCTGCTGCCTACTCCTTAATCCACGCAAGCAATGTGATTACTCCAATCACTACAATGCGTGCCAATCCCTTCGCTGCATGGAGTGCAGTGTCTGACACATTTGCAGACCGCAGACTAACCCTAACTCGCAGTAAAAGCTAACTGTTTTAAAATGGGTGCTTAAACCTAATCACTAAGCTAAGCAGTTAACCGTAAACACGAAAAATTATTGTTCACATGCAGTAAATAATTATTATTGTCTTTGAGATCATTAGAGCCAACAATCTATCATAATAATCTTCAAATGATTTCTTTATTTATCTTATACATACTCTATAAAATTAATTACAGAAAGATATCCAAATATGTTAAAATGGGCAGTGTTAAACCTGTAACCGGGGTTTGAACCTGTGACCTCGCGATGCCGGCGCGGCGCTCTAACCAACTGAGCTAAGAAGCCACTCATGTTGAGATAGAGCTGGTCATTGTGGGTTCATATGTTTCCGTGATGAATGGATCAATTCATGGAATGAATCAATCAATTCATCAAAGAGATTCGCTTGTTTCGTGCGGATCAGCGATACTCATCTGACGATTTCAAAAACACAAAGAGTACTGGTATTTCACATTCGGGTCGGAAATCTCCCACCTATCATTTACACCGTCTCCTGCTTTCAATCCACGGCAGACTAGAGTCAATCTCAACAGGGTCTTCCCTCCCCGCTGATGCGGCCAAGTTCGTTCCCTTAGCTGCGGTTTCGGTAGATACACTGTAGTAGATAGGGACAGTGGGAATCTCGTTCATCCATTCATAAGCGTCCCTAATTAGATGACGAGACATTTGGTAACGCAACTGCACGCAAACCCGAGTGATTCCCGGGCGTCCAGGCTACCCATTTCATCCATGCCAGACCACACATGGTGAGGCATGTATTGGGGGAGCGCCTCGATCGGCGACCTGTCTGTGGGTCTCGGCTGCCCGCTTTCACCACCTTGCTGCGAAAAGCTCGTCCACGCGGCTGTATAAATGCAGTCATGCTCACTCTCGCTTTCCGAAAACAGTGGTGGTTATGGCTCCAAGTTCGCATAGGCGAGGATTGCAGAATAACTGCACCCGGTTACGAAGCCACTTTCCACTAAAAAAAGATCGGTTTTTGGCGGCGGGTTCAGAGACGCCTAGCAGTCACCCAAAGGCGATGCCTGTTATATACTTTTCGCGGGTCGGCCCGGGAAGAAACATCTCGTAGTTACTTCTGCTGGTTACCCTACGCAATTGCTTCAATTGCGTTCACAACTGCGAGAATCATAGCTTCACTTAATTTCACATCCGCAGTTCTACATGTGATTAATTTGATTCATTGATTCATTCATCACGGGAACGTATGAACCCACAAATGACCAACTCTCAACATCAGTGGCTTCATAGCTCAGTTGGTTAGAGCGTCGCACCGGCATGGCGAGGTCACGGGTTCAAACCCGTCCTGAATCTTTCAGGCTTCTCTACGCAATTGCTAAAATTGCGTTTACAACTGCGAGGATCATAGCTTCACTTGATTTCATATCCGCAGTTCAAATATATGATTTGTTTCATATATCGTTTTATCATTAACATAACTATGTTACTTTTTAAGGATTAAACCACTGCAAAAACCGTGTACGATCAAAACTTGCTCTACGTTGATCGTGACCACACCAAAAAAACTTTAAAAATAGAAAATATCCTGCAAAGGTTGGTCAAGACAACGTGAACATAGGCGTTGTTGCAATATTTCGGCTGGCCAACACCAGCCTTCTTCAGGTTGTAACAAGCATTTATCCATTCAATAAACCTGAAGAAGGCTGGTGTTGGCCAGCCGAAATATTGCAACAACTCCTATGTTCACGTTGTCTTGACCAACCTTTGCAGTATATTTTCTATAACTATGTTGCTCATACATAAAGGATGTTGGATCGTTTTTTATCGACAATGTGATCATAAAATAATTGGCAAGTATTTAATAATTATGACAATATCAGGAAGTTTAATAAGGACAAGACTGCCAAGGTTTACGTAATGGAGAGTAACATGTTCTGAAAGATAGATTAGAGACTGGGCCTGTGCTCTCGAAACATCATCTTTTACTTAAATATGGTTAATTCACTTTTATTTGAAAGAAAACAATGAGTTAACGACGTTTTGTTTTTGCGCATCTTCTGCAGAAATGGAAAGACGCAATCATAAAAGATAAGGAAACATTCTGCGGTTCCGAGTAAGTAGAACACCAACGTAATTCTTAGGGGATATTTACATTAGTCCGGGACAAACTCAGACCGGTATGAACTTGTACCGGTATGAAATTTGAAGCTGTTTACATGAAACCGGGGCGAAATGCTTGGTGCCTGGTCTCGGGACGAAATTATATCTTTTGTCCAGTAAATATAACGCTGGCCCAAAGCATACAGGCTTTATATGAGAACGGTACGAACTCAGACCTGTACTAGAGTTTCTCCCCTCGGTCTAGCAACCGAGACGAACTTGGGTCAGATCGGTCTGAATAGTCCATTTTACAGTTGTGTGCTTAGTTACCTGGCCTATGAATGAAATTGAGGCTGGAGTTGACCTTGTTTTGATAGAAACCTCACTGCTTTTCTCATTTAAACTCTTTTAATTTTTACAGCAACTTTAAATTTATTACGATACTAAAACAGGTTTTAAAAACTAAATACAGAGCATTTCACCTTACAGTACATTAGTTGATATTTCAAAGGGACAAGTATATATAGGAGAGAAAGGAATTAAAGCAAGACATAAACAGAAATAAAAGACGAAAAGGAAAAAGTAGAAGAAGTGGCACATACTCTCAAACAAATGTATTTGGGGCAGCTCATGCTGCTCAGTGCTCAGTGTTGTCCATTTTGCTCAAAAATTTCCTTAGGGCGCGTTCGATTGACCGTATTCTGGAATAGGAATACATGGAATAGGCGCCAGAAATCCTTCGTTTTTACGGAGATTTACATTAAAATTGTCAAACACCTGCTAAAATTCTATATTGAACATATCTTTATTATCCTTGTTGCTTGAAAACGCCAAAGCATACGGTTTTAAATCATCACTCCACGTATTCTTTGTGTTATTTTTAAAAGCAATTGTACGCCTTCACAAAGGATCTTTTCATTAAGTAACAAGCTGAAAATTTCAAAAGGGTGATATTTTGCAATGATAACAAAATGGTCCAGGGCATTTAAGGCGACATGTTTTGATCGCTTTTCGTTCCACCAGCTGATTAGCATTCGCCAAAAAGTTTGAGTTCTGGGACATTCATATAGAAGATGGAGTAAATTTTTGTGGGAGTGGTTCAACGATCATATCTCGGAGATGTTTTCAAATTAATTTTGTAAAGATTGTTGTTATTAGGTAGGATGTTATGTATCACCTTATATTGAAAAGACCGTAGCTTGTTTTCCATAGTGACCTTGAAGGGTAATTCATAGATAGCTTTAACCGGGAGATTTTGTTTGACTAGTTTGATTTCTACATTCGGGGGTCTGACTGACTTTTCCAACACAAGCATTTTACGAGCAGTTTTGGCAGTTACATTCGCAGAAGTAAGGTTGTGTTCGTCACTATTATTAAAAGTTTCTTTTTAATTAAGAATTTACCTTTTCCATGCATCAGGGATCGCAGAATTATCGAAAGGAGACCATTATACGTTAGAAAGTCCACTGACAAACCGCATTTTTGTTGAAAATCGGATCTTGATAAGTTTCTGCTTTCGTTTAAAAGGTAGTAGATTTTAATAACCCCTTTTCTATACCATATCGAATAAAACGCTGGTTTCCTGTCCATTCTTATAAAACGGTTATTCCAAATAGTTTCATGGTGGTAGTCCCTAACCGTGGAAGGGTTTCTAGAGTGTAGCTCCTGCCAAACAGTCAATATATCGCTGTAAAATGTTGGCACATGTAGGTCCAAATTTAAATCTCGTGTGTCAAATTACAATCGAAGATAAATCGACCCCCATATTGAGATGTAACTGAGGAGAAGACAGAGCACCATCCACTGCCAGCTGCCTTACATAAGCGTTTAACCCATGCTGCTTTAAGCGATTTATCCAACATGGTGAAGTCAACCATATTAAGACCACCCTTATGTACAGGACCTATGAGGGTGTGGCGTTTTACCTTATCTGGCTTAAAGTTCCAAATGAATGTGAAACAATTATCATTGACATTTTCAGCGAATTTCGGAGGAACTGTAAAAACAGACGTGTTGTAAACTAGTTTAGATATGGCGAGTGTCTTAACAATACAAATCCTTCCTATAAGAGTTAAATTCCTGGTCGTCCATTGATTTAAAACGTTTTTTAGCGTCACAAGCTTTTCTTCGAAATTAATTCTGTAACTGTTGGTGGTGTCATAGGCGATGGCGACGTCAAGCGCAAATATATATTCTTATGGCTACGCAATGTGAAATGGAGCGTGCTTACTTAAGTCCAAGCCACTTCCCTTCCGTTTTTAAGGAATTTAATTTCAGAGCAGAACAGGTTCCAAAATCATTTAAAGAGATTAATATTGAATCGGTGGTTGGCAGAGCACTCATCCTTTATAAAAGCTGTAAGTTGATCTGCATACATACTTAGTTTTAATTCAGTCTCACTGAATTTCAAACCACAGACATTTTCATTTAGTCTGATTGCTTGGACAAGCACCTCAATTGCCAAGACAAAAAGAAGCCCTGACAAGGGGCAACCTTGTCCAACACCTCTATAGAGCTGAAACAAGTCTGACGCGTAACCATTGTTCATAACACAGCTAATTAGCATGACAACAACATCATTAACATAAAAGAGGGAGGTCTGTATCATAACAAGGTCAACACCAGCTTCACTTTGATTTAAAGTCCAGGTAACTAAGCACACAACTTTAAAGAGGTATATTCATTGTCAGGCCGGTTTCATTTAAACGCAGCAACGAAATGCGTGGAGGCCGATACGAACTCATGCCGCTCTGAGTTCGTCCCGGTCTCATGCAAATACCCCCTAAGAGAAAAAAACGGTTGCATAAAAAGACAAGAAATTGTTAATTAAATGATATAAACGTATACCTTCGATGTGCGGGATATAGACAAATGATAGAAGTGATCCTCGTACTTGTATCTAGACGATTTAAGCAATTGCCACTTATAGACACTGAATTCAGGCGGCTTTAAACGAGATTCAAACCCGATGACCTCTGCGATGCCGATGCAATGCTCATCTACTATAGCTCAGTCGGTAGAGCATTGCACCGGCATCGCAGAGGTTCATGGGTTCGAAGCCGCCTAACATTTTCAGCTGTCTACAAGAGGCAATTGCATGGCTTCCAATCCCGCTGAAGCCAGCTGAATATCACTTCTCTATTTCGTCTATAAACCCGCACTTCAAATGTATACATTTACTTCAAACACAACGTACATTGTTTCAAAGTTCTCAGACTGCGCACGCAGTTAGTGTATAAAGTGGGTGTTTTATGTCTGCATGGAGAGTCATGTGGATCGAGAATATTTCATGCAATTGAAAAAAAGATTTAGAGCCATCTTGAAGTCTAGCCTTTTGAATAGTTTGTTTGCTTTTGAATGGTCACGTTTGACACGTTTCCCGGTTATTTTCAATCGCAGACAATCGCATGACTATACATATATTGAGGATGATCATGACGTAATGCAGAGACCCCTCCCCCCTCCACCGAAAGTTGACAAAAGAGAGCGCCCTCCTGCATCACTTCCCACTGGTCCTACGACACGAACACCACTGAGACCGCATTCTAATTATGAACCTGAACCATTCCTGGGTAAAGATCAAGAACATTCTTCGTCGCCTGTTTTTCCCAAACAAAAAGGTCAAATACTGAAGAGGCCTGCGGCGAGTTTGCCTCGTCGCACTAGTACTCAAGAGTTGCCGACTCCAAGTCGGATATCTGACAGGAAAAAAATGTCAAGAAGCTCTTCAGAAGCGTGCATAACGAGCAAGCAAACGCAAGGGAACGATTTCGATAACGTGATTAAACAGTTGCAACTCCCTAAATTATCGCTTATTCACGAAGGAGGTAATCATTATGTTGTCTCTCTTGCAGTAGATTTGAATTTAAAATGTTGTTGTTTATGTCATCCGGCCTCTCCCTCTCTTTTTCAGTGATAAAGATTCTGCAGCATCGAGAACGCGGCCGCCAAGCGCTTTGGTTTAGCACGTGCGTTTTTATCATAGTACTTTGCTTTGCAGTGTCCCATCAAAATAACGACAACAACAACAACAAAAACAACAATGACAACGGACGTTGCGAATGATATTTGCATTTTTAGATGACTTTTTCACAGCATTCAGCAGTCATTTCTAAACCCTCCAAATACGTAGTTTCCGCGTCACCGGCATTGCATACTGGTGTGCGATATCTCTGATTCTTTTGTGCGTCCACCAGAATTTGTACTTTTTAATATTGTCAAGCTTAAGTGACTGGTCGCAGACCACCAATAATTCCTTGATAGAAGCTCGAGAATTTTACCGTACGTTAACTAGTAAATATCATGCATTTACCAATTTACGGAAACGTCGTTTTTAAAGCGAGTCTCAGGACGACGTTAAAGTCGGAAAATTGTTGTACTTAAATGCGAAAAGTAAATCATCTACGTATACAATCCTGGACAAAATTGTTGGGACAATATGGTCGATAAAGCACGACCGGTTTCAATGGCAATGCATGGGCACAACTTTTCCCCCTCTCCCAAACGTTGTTGATTTGAGTCCCGGAAACATTAAGAAAAGCTGCAGATGGTTTGAACATGGCTTGGCCAGGGTGGATAGGGGGCCACTTGAGAGGCCGCTATGACAAGGATTATATTCTACAAGGTAAACGTTTTACTGAAGCGATTTTTGCGCTCGTTATTGAAAGTTTCCAAGACTTTTTGGCCACCATTGTAATTACCACCAGAAAACTCCACATTTTATCTATATGAAGCTGAAAGAAAAAGAACTAACTGTAGCCAAGAGAATTTTCTCTTGCTGTAACCATTTTTTTTAGCTACCAGCTTACAGACCCTTCTAAAAGCCACGCTGAAACAACTAAGCCTAAAACCGATAGGTAGCCCATGTAATTCATTTTTCAACTTCAATTATACATATTTTTTTCAGGTACCGAGCCGCCAAAGGTGCCTTCTAGACCAGGTAGAGGAAGGTAAGCGATTTCATCACTATACTAACTTCCGCTGACAAGCACAGATTAAAGGCGCTATTCTTCAAAGACCCGAAAAGGTTTTGCGGAAAAACCCCAAAATTTCTAACAACCACTTGTGAAACGTTTTATAAACAGCTAGTCTTTGAAGTGGTTTTTTTTTCTAAACAAGAGAAAAACACGACTTAAAAAAAAAACTTAATACCTCTTTATGTACAGAGATCCTCCAGACGGTTGCGAGAATGAAAGAGGCAGACACAGAGAGGTAACAAAGCTGAAATGATGTATTTTTTAAAGGAGATATTTTATGACTTCTCAAAAACTGTAGATATCAAAATCTAAGTAACTGTTCCCACTTGTCGACTTATTGAAATCAAAATAGATACGAAATGCGTATGGGTTTATTTGATGTGCGACTCTCTTTAATTTATAGGTTTCTCGAGGTAGAGGTGCTCCTTTTATACCAAATTCTTGTAGCACAGAAATGACGAAGGAAGAAGCAGCAAGGTGAATATGTTGCCGGTAAAATCCGTTCTCTAACCAGGTCAAATTGGTGATCCTGATTTTACCTAGGTTGAATACGCACCGTTTACATGAATTGAAGAAACTTTCTTTGGAGCCTAAATTAAGCATAGAGAGAAATTAGGGTCAGGTTAGGATTTGTTTTGGTTATTATACATGCATTTCAATTGACTTATATTCATTGTATATACATAAGTAAATAATTAAAAGAATTGTGCAGGGTTGGTAAAAACGGATTCAACCTGAGAACAAATATAGGGGCAAAGCGCAATGTTTGCAAGGTAAAAGTCTGTCTGGTATAAAAATAAAGGTTTGCTCGGTCATAAGTGTTTTAACGCAAACATCACTTGAAAACAAACTTTTGTGTGATCATAACTATTTTGCGAATTTTCTGCTTATTATGTACTCAACAGAATGTCACGTTTCTGATTGGGCAATGACGAATGGATAATTAGGTCATAAAGTGCAACAGAGGTTATAGAGTGCAATACTGCAGTTGCTATGGAAACACAGCGATGGAGTATAGTAATAAAGAAATCTTATGAACTTGCTCTTGATGGTTTGAATGTTTAAAAAGTTCTCTCTTGCGTGCAATTTTGAGAACTTTCAAAATATCACTCGCGCTCATAATCCACGAAACGCAGGAACAAGTTTCATCGATCAATAAAGAAATCTCCTTTAACTTGCTTGCTGTTTTAAATTGTTCTAAAAAATTCACTCTACGTGTCCACTTTGCAGAGC
>OX421445.1:63293115-63315615 GCA_949126865.1 Montipora capitata
CCAAATACCAAGCAAAAACTCTGTTATTCCTATGTACCAAGTCTTAGTTACAACACTGACAAACACTAGGTGTAACTGTTACGAACCTTTCTTTTGGAAATTCTGTAAATAGTGTTTATTAGAAATTGTGGTTTGGTTTGAGTTAAGTTGGAGTCTGCTTTCGTTATCGAACGTATTTTACTACTTTTCAAGTGACATTCTATGAAAATCCACCAAGAACCCGAAAGTTGTTCAAGCGAAATTTAGACCACGGCAGATTTCATCCAAGAAAACTCCTGCAATTGTCTGGACAACTGGTTATTTTGGGATCATTTTCTTGTCCTTAATTACAACGATTCTTGCAGTTAATACGAAGAAAGATTCCCTTGTTGCAGAGGCCTCGTTTCTCTTGCACTTGCCGGAATGATGGTGAGGAGCAAACAAGACTTCTTCCCTGGGTCGAAATTGATTGTGTTGAGCAAGTACAGCGGTTAATTAGCGACTAAACTGTGTTGTGTCATTAAAACCCAGCGGAATTATTTTAAAGGAATGCGCTCAGCCAGAACACAGCATAGTCAAGTCACGCATAACATGCATGAAGCATTCTTTTTGATCAGCGCCGTCCATAGTCATAGACGCGCGCTGGTTGAATCATAGAGAGTTTGCACCAAGAGCATAAGTGTCTTTCTTCTAGCGCTGCAAATCTAAGAGAAAAGAGACCTCTGTCTGCTAAGCGGAAACGAGAAAGAGGACCCGTAGTCTGTTCCGAAATAGGCGCATGTTTAGAGGGGGTCTAGTTTTGTTACCGCTGACAAGAACTATTCAACGTCTGTCGTTTCAAATACTGGGGCAGCTAAGGACATCTCAGAGGGGAATGAGTCGGGGATTTCGTGGTTTGGAACCAGTGAAAGGTCGTTATTCTAGCCGCTATCCGAAACAACAATCGCAGTCTAAGTAGACAAGAAATGTACGGATCTCGTTCACACCGGCAAATGTCTAATTTATTAAAACTGTATAGCAGAGATCTTGTTAGCTGGGCTCCAGTGCACCAATTTGAATTGCTTGTCTCGGATGCTCCTTGGTAGGTCCTGGCATTTGAAGGCTTACTCAGACTTTGAAACTAGTCCCGAATGTCTGCACTCATAATTGATCGTCTGTCTGGCATTAATTTTTTGTGGTGGGCGCAGCGCTAATTATGAGAATACTTGGATTTATGATTGCCGATTACCTGTCCTCTTGCAATGGTCTTCTCGCTAAAATCAAACTCTTCATCTCTATGCAATAAGCGCATTCAAAATTTCCTCCTGTTACTGTTTAAGGGTCTGTTTTTTTAATAATTTTTCTGCTTATATGTAAAATTAGTTTTCGCTCCGGTCTTCTTCTTATGATCTTCGCGGAAATTACAAAATCTGTCCCTCAGTAATTAAAACCTAGAACAACCAGTTATGGTCTCAATTCTTTTTTTTTTTTTTACCTATTAGCTAAGTTGTGGAATGCTCTACCTGATTTTATCCGTACCACTAAGTATACAGGTTTTGACATGAGAATCCAGGGCCGCATTTTGCCCTCTTTTTTAAAAAAATTATCTATCTTTTAATGTTATGTATTTAGTTGTATATCCGTATATGTACAAGAGTTAATATGTGACATATTAACTCTTGTAGCTACTCTAAAATTCGAGATGAAATAAAGTTTATGTATGTTTTTATGTTACCTTTAGCAAGGCGCGTGTGTACACTTTGTGATTCTCGACTCCACCTGCAGTGCGTGCCATATTGAAGATACAATGACTTTTTCGAAGAATACTAAAGCGATCGAAATCTTACGTTAAATTGACAAGGGAGGAACTCCGCTGTGAGTAAGTAAGGGATCTACCTCATATGGTCTTGGGGCCGACATTTCTCTCCCTCACTGCCGTACCGGGAGGAAGGTCGGTATCTGAAAACAGCGAAGGGCCAACCCCGTCCGAAAGCGATGCACGGGCCGAACTTTCGGGCTGACTTCTCTGGTACAACACTTTGGCGCGATGTCCAGAGGTACTGCGTTTTGCTCTCTTGTTCAAACATTCCGTTAGCGCATGCGTAAATGTTCTGCCTCTCGGATACGTATCATACCAAAAAAGATGCTGTTTTTTTTGTTTACAAGGAATTGACATTTCAGTTGATTCTACAGGCTTGAACGTAAGGTAAGAACCGTGTCTGGTCTGCTTGAAAGAGAGGTGAGAGATGGTTTCATGCAGACTGGGACGCCTAAAATGCTTTGTTGTTAGCATGACAGTTCACGAGTGAAGTTGTCTCTCTAGCCTTTCTGTGGATGAATACCAAGACCTACGGATACAATTTGGGCAAGTTTTGAAAGCTAAAAATTTCAATCGATGGGGTATTTTGCTGGTGGGGACTGCCGGATGGCCCGAAACTTAAAAAAATCTATGAAATGGGAATCGATGGACTTTCCCGTTCGTGAAATGACACAATTACACAAAATTCCTTTTGGGAATGGACGAAGCATCTTGAGAAGCTCGAGACTGGCCCTCATCAAATGGCTGAAGCGCGGCCGGAGGAAGAAGTGAGAAGACGATTTCTAGCCAGATACTAAGGAGTCGCCGTGGTGTGTGCTATTAACGTAGACTAGTGATTTGCAATCAAGTTTTTATCATAGAAAGCTCGCGACAAAGTATTGCTTTTGTCGCTGTTATCCTGGTAGCAAAACACTGGCCTTTCGTGATTTCTTGTCAAAGGAACGGTATATTGTGATGGAAATTGGTAACTTGCAATGGGTCCGCAAAGCTCACTGACAAAACTCAGTAACTCTCTTAGGAAACAACAACTTGTACTTTCGACTGGCTGCACCATTGAAACCGCGGCAAATTTGTGAGCCATCCCGCGTGATAGCCGAGCTAAACAATTTCAAACCAATCTCCTACCCAGAGTCCTCGCGCTTTTAGGTCAGCGGGTGAGCGTCCGGAGAGGGTAGGTACTTGGTGTATTTTGTCATTTAGTGGTTATCTATTGCACAAAATTATCTAAATTAAACACGGTAAAACCGTCAGGGTTAGGATTAGGGTTAGCGTTAGGGTTAGGTTAGGGTAATTGTATAATTACTGAACGTTTTATACCTTGTTTAAAAAAATTTGAAACAATAGAAAAAGAGACACCAAGTACCTAACCCGGAGAGACTCTGGGATAATGAACTCCATTTTCCCAAAAAAAGTGGGGTTCCGGTCTTATTGCGCATACTCGAGTTTAAAACGGAAACATAGACAGTAAACAGTGGGAAATAAGTGATTGAGTCAAAATGTCACTTTGAAAGTGTTCTAGAAACATAAACTTTAGTCTTACACAACGTAAAAGAAATCTGAGAGCTTTTCAAAATGTGTGTTAGGGGAGAGGTGGCAGTGTAGGCCTGTCTCACTTTGTAATAATCACTGCACTTTGTAACACCTATCGCATTTTGTAATAACAAGTTGTCGCACTTTGTAATAAATTAAGCTGTCGCACTTTATATTAGGCTTTCAAATTTCCTTTGAATAGCTTGTGCCCCCAGGGCACAAATACGTTCTTCCTTCAGGCTTGATATATTGCTCTGCATACTAAACTGAAGGAACGAAAAAGAAACGCGTTCTCCTCCACGCTTCTCGCAATTGTTATTTTGGAGATCACACATCTTGCTTAGCAAGGATGGAATGCAATAAGTGAACAGAAGGAAAATTAGATCTTGTATAAATAAAGAGATGCGCTAGAGGGTTGAGTTCAAGGGTCAGTGAGGGAGATGGAGGCTCCAAGCACGGTGCATAATCGAATTTATAGCTGATGTATCTTTCTTTGCTTGGTGTGTGCTCAGTTACTGGAAGATAGGAGTGTCATTGAGGGGTGGGGACAAAAAATCAAAGACTGGATATTTTGAATTTCTGATGCATTATATCTTCAAGATTGGAGAAATAGTCCTCGTGGCCTTTTTGATGAAGAAAATCATTTTTCACCAGTACTGCTGCCTCTGAATCAAAATCCAGGAGTGATGGGTCCTCTAGTGAAATTCCCATGAGATCTTCAAGGGTTTCTCCATCACGGGAGGAACGTAAATCATTCAATGATTCTATTTTGCGCTGATTATGCCTTTTCACGGCTGAGCAGCGGTGACGGGAAGAACCAATAAGATAGAGGATAGAAAGAACCAATAAGATTTTAACCAAGTGGAATGCATTTGTAGTGTTCCCTTGTTAGAAGGGTGGTCCGCAGATCAAGATATGCTTTGATCTTGAACTGAGCACTGACTAGAACCCTCAAAGAGATCTACTAACAACAACAACAGCAACAAGTTTATTTGTACCACATGTAAATAGGGATACACGAAATAAGTAATAGACTTAAGAAAGGTACAATACCCCCTAGAAAATAACTAAGAAGCTAATCTAGCTAGGAAGCAGGATAAATAATTTTACGTCTAAAGGAAAAAAGTCGATTCAGGGAGGCACAGATATAATGATAAAAGATGGGCAAACAAAGAGAACGACAACAGAAAAAAAAACAAAAACAAAAAAGATGTCACTTCAGATGGACTGGAGTAAAGAGGAAGTATAAATAAGATAATTAATATGACGTAATAAGAGACTTTTTAAGGGAACACTTAAATTTGTGAAAGCGAAGAAATTGTAAAGACGCCTCAATATTATTCCAAAGAACAGCCCCCTTGAAACGAATGTTAAACTTCCCATAATTAGTCCTGGCAGTAGGAATACAAAACGCTGATTTAGAAGACAGTCTAGTACTATACATGTGCCTACTTGATATAGGAGTAAAAAAATAGTGACCTTTATATAAAGATCACTAGTGATCTTTATATAAAGATCACGGTACTCATATTTTCATTAATACTTCAGTGATAATTTCATTGTTTATGAATTGTACCCCGATTTCCCCCGAGACCGAAATCAAAACCCTCTCCGGGCTTTTCAGAATGATCATTCTATACGGGCTATAAAGATGTATGCACGTGACCGATTTCTGTCATCTGAGAGGATAATAGGCTCATGAATTATTAATGAATTTTTTAAGATAATGTATAACATCTCGAAAAATTTCATAATGTAAAAATGTTTAAAAATAGGGGAAGTATGAGCATTATAACAAGAAAAAAGCAATTATTCGAACAGCCTTCTTCTGCAGAACACCTTGCATACGGAACCTGCGCACGCAGTGCGCGCGGCAGTCAAAACCGTGCTATCCTGTCAATCATTTGCCCTTTCACCGGAAACAGGGCATATCGGTTGTGCGTAAATGACATTGTTGTCGATCTCTCCCGTCGAAAGGACACTACCAAAGTGTTTATTCGCGAAGTCAGCACAACGAAATACATTATCAATATGGTTTTGCCGTCTTCTTACACTTGATTCGAAAATACCAGCACGGTCGTCTTAGAATAGATAGAAAAAGCACAAATAACAGCCAAAGCACAACAGCTTACGTTCGAATTCTGCTCGCCGAAAACCAAAGTTTGTTGACAAAAAAAAATGCCACAAAATGTTTTAAATGGTTTTCTGGCCCTCTATTAATAGCGTTCACGTTTTAAATGGGGTATCGGGAAAGAAAAATTGTCAAGCTGATATGTGTTCCGTGTAAACATACATTTTCAAGTAGCAAAAATTTGTATAAGCACTATAAACCTTTTACTGACCATTACTCGAAGGAACTCCCTTTATAAGCTGCAAGGAAGCCGCTGATGCATTTTGCACAGAAACCTCCGCCCCTAACACCGGAAAGCCAGACTTGGAAAGTTTTTTAGCGGAAGGCTCACTAAGGAAGAGCTTCTAGAGCTTGCCCTCGCGCAGGTCGCCAGATAGGTGCAAACAAGCTGATTCATGTCCGAAAAGAGTAAGATCTAGAAGGTGCAGTCAAATTTTGTTCCTTGTATTGTGCGAAAATTTATTCAAAACTTTTCCCTCACTCCCAAATAAGAACTTGCTGTGTCTTGCAATTCTACAGTGAATTACTATTAGGCCAATACGAGAATCAACATCAAAGATGCACTCCCAGGGGTTTGGGGGAAGAAGGGAACATGGCTTATTTGAACTGGGGAACAGAGTAACAATATCAAAACATTTTAGGGAACAAGGGAAGAAAACCAATATTTAAATTTTAGGGATAAAAAAGCTGGGAACAAGTTTGAAAGTAATTTGGGGAACAAGGAAACACAAGCAAATATTTAAAGGGAACAAGGACCCCTCTCCCCAGGAGGGCCTCATTAAATGTTCTGCCCCTTTCATCCAACAGCTCAAACAAGCGATTCCAACAATTTTTGAATGACCGACACGAAAAGAAGACTCTCTTAGAGAAATAAATTATTTATAATAACATTTTAGCATGCGAAACAATGCTCAGATGCTTACGAGCACCCTCATTGCCGTGTTTTTAAAAAAGCACCATGAGGTATTCCTTGCAGCTGGTTTAGGCATTGTTTCATCTTTCAACATTGGGCAAAACCAAATCTACTCCATTCTCAGAGGGCACTGGGAAAAGAAGCCAGAAGAAAAAACTAGCCTTAATCCAATTCTCCCAAGGCAATCTTTGAAAAATAAGATTATAGAAGGAACACTTTTGAGTGCCAACCCTAAGTCTTTTAAAACAAGTGCAAACAATATTAATAGTCTTTCAATTCACAAAATGTCTCATATTCAATTAGATTTGGCTGCAATTATTCCTTAAAACTATGCAGTACTATTTACCATAAAACGTGGAACATTTCCTGCCTATCTAAATATGCCACAAAAGGGCTCCAAAAAGCAACCAGTTAAGTTTTTAGATAAAGATAGTGTCTCTATGGAGATCTGACACAGTACATAAAAATTGAATAATTTGATGCGATCAAGACAATGAATGAAGAAGTAATAAACAAACTGCAGCAATGTATTTTAGGTTCACAAAGTGGGAATGAAAAAAACAATTCCTCAACTGATGTTTCAATATGCATTTAAATTAATTTTCTATCAACAATTCAAGGGACTTACTTTTCAGTGTCTATTCACTGGTATTGATTTATGTTTCCATGATAAGTTTAAAAGTGAATCTGGCAAGCACAGTGCCCTATGAAGTGGGAAATAACTTTAACAAACCCTTTAAACTACAAGTTTATCCACAATGGACAGTTAGTGGCTGCATTCACCAATGTAGAGAACAAACACATCAAGTTTCTTCTCAAGCAACCAAGTGTTCAAGGAGTTATTCAATTTCCAAAGAGCACAATGGTAGTGTACCAGTACCTGGGTGAATTCGGGTACCTGGCCTGAAAATGAAACTTGTGGAGCCAAACAACTTGTTGAGCTTAGTACTTAAACTGGGTAGATAATTATATCTACAAGAATTGTCTATTCAACCAACAGTTTCTCCTAATTTTGTGTACCATTCACTTGTTGGCCATGGTTCCTTAACAAAAAATCGCTAATTCAAGTACAGATTCAAGTCCTTTCAAATCATCAAAGTTACTTTGCGCCACAAGGAACAAACGAAAAAATACAAGCACTGACGAACAAACTGCTCAAGAATGCACCGCGACTCGTTTTGAAACAACAGAACAGGATCCTCGAGTCACTAAAAAAGTGCTGCATGCTACGTAGATGTTTGCAGAACGATCGCAAGTTGTAATCATTGAAAAAAAAAAAAAAACTCCACTCCAGATCTGATAGACGATGGTCGTGCAAGACTCGCCAAGCACGTGGAACACCCAACAGGATTGTTCGTTGTTTGGCACAGCAGATGAACGAAAAATTGTTCCCCTCACTAACAAGTTCCAACCCGATAAGACCATTCTTGCCCAAATACAACAACAATTTCGAATTCGGCAGCAGGCAAGCTCATCACAAGCCATCGAAGTTGGCATAAAGCAGCATAGCGCTTCACCTGATGAGTTCGATCACGGTGGACACAAACAAGGGGTGAAAGAACTTCCTAAGGTCAGACGACCAAATGTGATTAACCCAAAACTCGTTAGAGCGGCTCAGTTATCGGACATCAAAGTGCTGAACAAACCAAGGGATTTCGTCGTAAAAATGTTCACTCAGCAACGTCTTCTTCCTCTACAGAATAAAGTTCAAAAGCGATCCTGGTTGTTAATCACATGCTAGCCCAATCTATAAACTGGATAAAGTGGATTGGCAAATTGATTGTCAGAACAATGGGGTGACAATTTCCCACGGGCGTAGAAGGAGGCTGAGTTTAAGTCTAAGAACCCATGGAAAGCTAACCAATTAACCAATTGAAAGCTAACCGCCGTTTTAAAATGGGTTCTTAGACTTAAGGACGTTCGCGCGAAATTTTTTCAACATTGATTTTTTTCTGAAACTCTTACCACTGTAAGATGATGAGTTAGTTATGTCAGAAATGTAAAAAAAATGGGGGGTCACCGACTTCGTTTTGGATAGATCATGCCCGGAAAAACACCCAAAATGGGACAAAATCGGGCTTCGTTAGCGAATAAGGCCAGTGTCTGTAAACCCAAATATATTGCAATTAAATCTTTGAAGTGAAATCTTCTCTGCCGAATATTGTTTAAGTGGACTTACTAAGTGAATTTAGTCAACTGGTGAGGTTCTTTAAAGATCAAGTTCGCATTTAGCGACCACAGTTTCACGCGCCTTGCAGCCGCAAGATGGCAGGATTTGATGTCCCGTGAGCAGAAATCTTGAAATTTTTTTAACTTCCCACATTGATTTTTTGTTCATTTTTGGACAACGTGGAGATAATTGTAAATAAAATCCGTTTCTGGAAAGAAAAATAGGGGTCACCGAACGTCCAAGACCGTTAAATCCAGGCAAAGCTATAGCAATGGCCTTTTGCCCTATCATCTCTCATTTTATTACTTAGCGCGCGCGCTCGTGTATGACCTGGCGTGTGAATTTGCGTGCGCAGTAAGGATGCGCAGAAACAATTGGCGCGAACGTCCTTAAATACTGTTTATCAGCGAACTCAGCCTCCCTCTACGCCCGTGGAAGAGTTTTTTCCAGAACCATGCGTCATTTCTGTCTCGCTGATGAAGTCAAAAAAGCGACGGTCAAGAGAGTCACAAGGGAAGGCTGAGCGAATGTCCACAGATCTAACCAATCAGAATGTAAACAATTGGCGTGACATCGTACAGCAATCGGATAGCACAGTTTTCCCGCTCGCTGAATTCTGATTGGTCAGTTTAAATTTCAGTAGCTTTCGCCGTATGCAAGGCAATAATTGGATGTAAAGTGGCTTCATACGGTGTTTCCCCAGATTATAAGACCATAAGTTAGAAAAGAATAAAAAAGGGAGTAATACAATTGAATCAATATACTGGGAGACAAAAAGACGAAGGTGGAATGGATGCAGTGTGACAGTCTTTGCCTTGAAGCATTGGTCGAAACCATTGTGTGACGCGTACAAATGCCTCTTGGGCCATGCATCGTAGTTTCACCAGCATGTCTTTAACTACTTGGTTGGGAACAGGGGAAAACGTTTTGCCAGGGATTTGATAAAGAACACCAAATCTCTTCTTCTGTCCTGAGCATCATCACCCAGCAGCATGAGGAAAGTAAACAGCGTTCTCTCAGAGAAGACAAATGCTTTTTTTTACCGTCAGCAAGTTTGAGGTGGTCTGCATAATAGTAGGGTTCAGATAGAGATCTACTGCATACAACAGTCTTAGGACAAAGTTTGCACATTCATCACCTTGTACTGGTTTAGTATGCCGAGTAAAATATCAAGCCTGAAGGAACAACGTATTTGTGCCCTGGGGGATTACTTAAGTCATATACAATTTCTACCAAACATGCTATTCAAAGGAAATTTGAAAGCTTATTATAAAGTGCGACAACTTGTTATTATTAAGTGCGACAGCTATTTTACTACAAAGTTACAAAGTGTGACAGGAATTACGAAGTGCGACAGTTTAATTCCAAATGCGACAGGTATAACAAGTGCGATAATTATTACAACGTGCGACAGAACAGGCACGCATTTGTTTTGTGGCCAGACGACCATCGAAACGTTTCACGGCAAGGTATTTTAAGTACAACACATGACGTGAAAGGCAAAAAGTTGCTGTCTAATCGATCGGAAGGGACAGAAAATAAGCTGGCGTCGTTCGAATTTCACCGGTGTATACAAAACCTGGGCTAGGCCATGGCCTACCCTGAATTTGCTATTTGTTGCCGAAATGACCAAAACAAAACAAAAACAAAAACAAAAACAAAAAAAAAAAAACGAAAAAACTCCCTTAGTTACAAATTGCAAAAGGTCAAACGATGCCATGAAAAATCGATGCCTTCAAGATAGCGGTAGCTCAGGCCCACCAGTGAGGGTCATGGGCCTAATACAAAAACTACTTAGCCTTAAATGAAGAGGGACTTGTCACGTAGCAGTTCACAATATGCTAAGTAAGGAATTTTTCTATTTTAAAATTTTTCCCGGTATTTCTTTTGCAATTTGTCACTAAAGGATTTTTTATCATTCTTTTATTTTTATTTTCTGCTATTTCAGCGAAAAATAGAATATTCAAGATCGGCCGTAGGGTAGGCGATAGGGTGGGCCATGGCTTAGCCCAGGTTTTGTATACACCCGAATTTCCGGCAGTTAATTTATAGCAATGAGCTGAATTGTAAGCAAAGTTTCAGATTTCTAGGGCTTTTAGTTCACGAAAAACAAATTTTTGAATTTTCTATGTCGCAAAACTTCGAAAATTTTTATTTCGCCTTGTATTCATACGCTCCTGTTCAAAATCTACTGAGCAATGCGCTGAATTGTATGCAAAGTTCAGATTCCTAGCGCTGTTAGTTCACAAGAAATTAATTTTTAAATATTTGGCCTTGCAAAGTGACTCGAATAATTTTATTTCTCGTTGCGCTCATCAGTGATCTAGTTCAAACACAGTTCATCTATAGCAATGCGCTGAATTTTAGACGAGGTTTCTGCTTTTTACTGCATAAAGTTCAAGAGAAATTAATTTTAGACTGATCGATAAAAAGACTTCGACAACCTCCTCGCCCGACGTTATGTTGCGTGGGGCAATTCTCAAGAGACTCACGTCCCGAAATTAACCAATCGCAATTTTGCGGCCGCCAGGGGCCGCAGAAATGAAAACAAAGGGATTTTATTGCAGGTGTTTATTTCCCCTCTCCCCAGTACCCTCCTGTTTTTCTTCCTCTCCCTCCCCTTTTAACGCCTGCCACGCAGGCTAGCTCAGTTGGTAGAGCAAGTGCAGCTCAATCTCGCGGTCATGGGTTTGGATCTAGTTAATGCTAGCCTGGCTTTTTTTGCAACTGCTTAAGTTAAGTTGCTCAAACAATTTCGATGATCTTTCTAACCTTTCAAATTTCACCGATAAGTGACTCCAAAATGTAGGCAAGCACTACGTGCAAGAAAACATGCACAAAAAATTGAGGGAATAAAGACAATAAAAAGCTTCACTATTTTCTGCAGCAATCGAAAAATGAAAGGTATAAATTTGGAAATTGAGGTCAAAGGGAACTAATGAAGCCGGTTACATGACTAAAACTTCTTTCGTGGCTGCAAGACCCCCAAGGGCTAATGTCTGTCGATACCAATTAATTAACGCTATGTCATGCATGACAACAAAACAGTCCATTACGTACAGTCCTGAATAATATACATTCAAAACTTTCAGCGTTTCGATTGGCTGAGAGCACGTCAACTAATCCCAAAAAGAGTTCTGAAAAGTGAAATTAGTGCAGAATCATGAGGCGTTATTGTCCCATGCTGGACAGGTGACCATGTTTGTGAATTAACCTTACTTTAAACTTCCATCTTCTACAGCAAATTTTCACTCGGCGCAATTACGCAAGTTTAAGAAACAGCTCGTAAACTCGAATTCGTTTTCTTGGAAAAAAATATATCGGCTTTTATTCACAGAAGTCGAGGTCCGTAACTTAACTTACACTACTACTTTTTTCCACTTAAATGGTTCGCGAGTTATAGAAACACGATTTTAAACCAATCAGCGCACGTATTTTCTTAGGACTGTTTTCTAATATTATATATTACTGACGACATAAGAAGCGACAAGGACAATTACAAGGCAAATTATGTGCAATTGAGACAAGTGCTCTTAACAATGGGTTAAACACAAAACCGTTTTTCATGCAGCTGGAGAGGAAGTCAGACTGAAGTCAGACAATTACGCAAGTTTAAGAAACAGCTAGTAAACTCGAAAACGTTTTCTTGGAAGAAAATATATGTCGGCTTTTATTCACAGAAGTCGAGGTCCGTAACTTAACTTACACTACTATTTTTTTCCACTTAAATGGTTCGCGTGAGGGCGAATCACAATTACGTCACTGAATTTACTGGAAAAAATAAAAAGGTGTCGTAGCTTGCACTTTGGAGTGTAAGACAAGGTTGATGACAAATTGCCCAAGACGAAAACTGAAAGAGGTGTGTCCAAGGTTAGTAATTTAGCGTCTTAAAAGCATTGCACTTTATTTGCCTGCTTTGAAAGTCTTTTCAACAGTTGAAATTAATGAGTTTTGCAGCAACCGGTTTCCTGTTATCATATTGGTTTTTGTTATCATATTGGTTTTTGTTAAAAACGGGAACAAAAGCCTGGTATATTACTTCATTTACCTTTTTGTTTTTGAATAAACGGTAAATAAAATTTAAACTAACTTGAAATGAGAATAAAACTAAGAAAAACAGGATGACTATTCGTGCGAAGCTGTAATAGTTTGTAGAGCGTCCCCAATCCTTGTCATCTCCTTTGCTTTTCTTCTCTTTTACTTTCGTTCTCTAAGGCCTTTTTTATTGTCATTTCAAATTTTAACCTTTAAAGAAATGTTAAAATTTTCTCATTCGCTTTTCGTATCTTAATTTGCGCTTTATTGTTATATTCTAAGACCTTATCGTCGTTGGTCGGATTTTGAAGCAAAGATTTTAGTTATTGTTTCAAAATGGTATATATGTTGTCGGTCAAATCCGTTCTCAGGTTGAATCCGTTTTTACCTTATAGGTTAAATTCGTGATCCGCGTTTTACCTAGGTTGAATATTCACTCTATCTAGTTAGGATTGAAAACACTTATACCATCCCTCAAGCTCTGTCTTTCGCATCTCAAAACATCTTCTTATTTTTCATATGACCTTATCGGTTTCTGCCTTCATTTTGTCTCAACATCCATTTAGTTTCAACATTACAACAAAGTTTGGGAACATGGAACTGTACTGTGCACTTAAGTCGTGATCGAGCTCGGACCTTCCAGATGTATAGTCCTGATGTGTCTTCACCGCTACACTACGACGACGAAAAAGCGCAACCCAACACAGTTCTTTTCATTGATTACTTTTGTATAATAAGGCAATTGATCTCTATGTATAAAAACCAAAACTAATTCTAACCTGACCCTAATTTTTGTGCAGGCTTAATTTAGGCTTAACAAGTTTCTTCAATCTATCTGAGTGCGTAATCAACCTAGGTAAAATGAGGATCACCAATTTAACCTATGTTAAAACGGATTCAACCTGAGAACGGATTTTACCGGCAACATATAAGGGGAATTTTATGATCTTGAACTTGGACTTGAACATTTAAAGGACTCGACAAATAAAAAGTGTAGTGTATATGTATCAAATTATTGGCACATATCGTTTGAAGAAAAGAGCCAAGTTTCGATTGTCAAAGCGTTTCGAATTCCTCTCTATGACAAACGTTAAAGGGACGTATAAAGGCATCGAAGTATTTTGGGAAGGTTATAAAGAACCTTTAAGAAAAAGCTAAACAAAAGTCAATGATTTCGTGTGTGCTTCTACAAGACATTTAGCGGACGAACTCGGGAAACAACCCAGAATTGTGTGCATAGAGTTGAAACATAGGCTGTTTCCCCAACATTACCTTCTCAAAGATAGCGTCCACTTGTGGATCAATATTCAGACTCGATGTCGGTGAGCCACTTAGAGGCCGCTTTTATTGGTTCTCTCCGTGTTACTCAGTTCATTTTCAGCTTCTTTATGAAACGATCATGATGAAATACACTTTAGCACGGAATGTTTCTAATACGAAGTGCATTCGTTCATCGCTTTAAAGGCAGATTGTGTGTATACGAATAATTTTAGGTGCCTCATGTCCATGCAGGATGCCTTGACTCAAAGTGGTTTTCGAGGGCCCTCGTAATTAACAACATATCCTCGGAGCAATTTCTTAGTTCTCGCTCCGTGTCTGTTTTTGGGTTGAACTTTGGTGTGTAGGCTTGGAGCCGGAACCGCATAGCAGTCACTTTGACAAAAAAGTGATAACACTTACATAGCTTTGCCTTGTGAACTATTTAAGACAAATTCGTCAATTTTAGCTATCTTATGTATTTGAATGTACCGGAAATTTAGTGCATGGGCCAATTTGGAAGGTGATTTTTTAAGATTTGTCGAGTTTGCTGTTGAGTGTGCAGACGTATAACTTGTGTGAGTTTCATTCTTCCACGCGTCTCCTCAGCAGTTTTAATTTATTGCGAGCGGTGTCGTGTAGCATTACGCGGGCCGTTTGGGTTTTTCTTTCATACGGTTTCTGATTAATATCATTCCAGTTGAATATCCGCTGTTTGCAAATTTTCTAAAATGTTGTAAGTAGTTCAATTGTCGCAGTTTCTGCATTTGTGTTTTTTGTATCTTATCGTTTTATGTTGAAAACCAACTTCACAAAGAACTGTGAGTTTTTCTGGCTGTTTGCGTTAGCTATTATCACAATCTAGCGAAATTGAAAATAAAGCCTTTACGCATTTCTTCGATCAAATATGCCATGGATTGTTCAGGGGTTTAGTCAGCGCTAAGAAGACGTTTTACGCTGTGTTTCTTCACCAAACGTGACAATATCTAGGTTTCTATGACATAAGAGAATTCCAAGAATCTGATTTTTCACACTTCTCTGGGTGACGGAGGTAAAAGTTGATGACAATTTACCTCAACAAAAAGTGCGGTCTCCTGCTGATGTTTTGCTGTAGAATAGCAAAACATCGGCAGGGGTCCACGATTTCAGAATCGCATGAAGCTCGTCGTGATAGTTGAAATTAGTGCAATAAAGGTGAATTTTTTACAGTTATATCATAAATTTAATAAGTAATCACATGATTTTTCTCGTATAATTTGGAATAAAGGAAATTTATTGCCCAGAGGAAATAAATGGATTTATGCTGAGTGTGACATGCTTAGTTAGTAATTTCCCATGTTGCAGTTTGGACATTTCTGTCATCCGGGACTCCCAGGAGCCATTAACCATTTTTGCAAGCTAGGCGGAGGCTGATTCAACAGAGTCTTGTATCCCAGCAAACGGAGCTCGCCCAGAGCAATACCTTGCCAACAATATCAGTCAGAATGTATGGAGCATGAAGCATAAATAAGCAATTGTACATTTTTTCAGACTGCAAATTGCACTTTGTTCGACAAAAAAATTTACTCCTGCTTATTTATACCAAATTGCAATAGAAATCATGGGATTACTGACCTATACAAACCATCCATTCCCCCTTTTTTTCCAGGAAGAATTGTCAAGGATGAATTTTAGCACGTGGAATTTTGTATGGGCCTCGTTGTTTGCAGTGATCGCATTTTTGGCTGCTGGTGGAAATGTACTAACCATAATCATATTTCACGAGAAGAAATTACGCAAACGGCCTCGTTTTCTCCTTATAAGCTTGGCGGTAGCAGATATTCTAGTTGGCGTGGTCGCAGTTCCACTTTATATTACATATATGTACCTATATATAAACAATGTCAGCTACCGGTATCTTAAAATTTTACCTGTAATCTACCAAGGTGTCGATATGTTTGCTGCGTTTGCTTCCATCTTTACCCTTGCTGTGATTGCATTGGAGAGAATGTATGCCATTGGTTGGCCGTTTCGTCACCGAGTTCTGAAAACCCAAGCGTATGCCGTTGCTATAGCAATTCCGTGGATAATGGCGTTTATTGTGACCATAATTGCACTTTCCTTGCGGTATCGACAATCCGTGGTCTTTACATCGATATTCATATCAATACCCGTTGTTCTAACTTGTATAGCTTACTTTGTCCTTTGGAAGAAAGAGAGGTCTCGAAAAGTGCGCCATCAAGTTCAGGGGACTAAAGATATAAAATTGACAAAGACGGTAGTGTTGATAACAGCAGCGTTTGTGCTAACTTGGATTCCCTTTCAGGTTTTAATCTTGGTTGTGAATCTTTGCATTTCATGTGGGAAAATCTCTCTCGTTGTAATTTACATGATCAAGTTGCTCCAGTATGGAAATTCGGTAATAAACATCGTCATTTATCCTTTCAGAGATGAGGAATATAGAAAATCTCTTTTCAAAATGCTGTCTATTTTTAAATGCTCATGTCGAAGTAAGATCATTCCTTTATCGCCGGCAAACATGGGAATTTCTGTTATTTCTGCGGTGTTCTATTCTATAGACACGCAACTACGTTTTGGTAATTTCCAGGAAAACATAAGACTCTAAATAAGCACAAGTTTAACAGACGAGTACCACACCTAATGTATTAAGACTTCCTAGATCCTGGTTAATCCTTTATCAGAACCAAGTTACTCCAGTATGGAAATTCGGTAATAAATATTGTCATTTATCCTGTCAGAAATGAGAAATATAGAAAAGATCTTTTCAAAATGTTCTCTATTTTTAAGTGCTCACGTCAAAATCAGCGGTTTCGTTTATAATTATCGCCCGCAAACACGGGAATTTATCTCATTTCTGTGGTGTCCAATTCCATCGAAACGCAAGTAACGTTTGATAATTTTCACGAAAATACAAGACTTCACATCACCTGAAAGTTAAAATAACGAACCGATGATAACCAGGAAAATCATGTAGTATGCAATGCCTGTATAACTTTTTGTCAGAACCACTGACTACGAGCAGTCTCTCTTTTTTCTATAGATGGTTTTCACTCACGTGACTTGGCGGCCATATTGGTGTAGAAAACAATACAAAATGTATGCATGGAATTTGCATAAAAATAGAGTTTGGTTCCCAAAGGAGAGAAACGTCTGTTGTTCTTGTACACCAACATGGCCGCTCTGACGTCACGTGAATACACTGCAGATGGTTTTCACTCACGTGACTTGGCCGCCATATTGGTGTAGAAAACAATACAAAATGTATGCATGGAATTTGCATAAAAATAGAGTTTGGTTCCCAAAGGAGAGAAGCGTCTGTTGTTTTTGTACACCAACATGGCCGCTCTGACGTCACGTGAATACACTGCATCGTATCCTTTTACATTGCCAATATATGGTTTTGACTCACGTGACTTGGCGACCATATTGGTGTAGAAAACAATACAAAATGTATGCATGGAATTTGCATAAAAATAGAGTTTGGTTCCCAAAGGAGAGAAACGTCTGTTGTTCTTGTACACCAACATGGCCGCTGTGACGTCACGTGAATACACTGCAGATGGTTTTCACTCACGTGACTTGGCCGCCATATTGGTGTAGAAAACAATACAAAATATATGCATGGAATTTGCATAAAAATAGAGTTTGGTTCCCAAAGGAGAGAACGTCTATTGTTCTTGTATACCAACATGGCCGCCGTGACGTCACGTGAAACGATCTTTAGTCCGTCGAGCAAAACGCGATACACGCAAATGGCCAGCGCGTGACTGAAGTACACTGCTCTCACTAAATCTGAAGAAAAAGAGAGACTGCTCGCAGTCTAATGAATCACTTAAGCGAACCTATCATATGTATGGCTTCTTTCAATGCGCAATTCAACTTTCGTGCTAATGATAAAGATTATTGGTTTTCGTCATTGGTGTAAACATGCTATTATTGAGGTCTTCCAAGGGGGGTTCTGATGTCGCTTTGCCACTCATTTTCCAGCCCACCTGTCGCCTATTTGGCTAGAGATAAATGTCGCTGTCGTTTTTTCGCCGCAATACAATTGTCGCTGTCACTTTTTCGCTAGAATACAAATGTTCACTAAACATGCTTAATTTTTGCGTCCTGTAATTTTGTTTAATTTGTATCGATAATCAAATGGTGACGAGTGAAATTAGGGAATATAATGGTTCGGGAAATTATTTGATTTTGGACAAAACGCGCGTGAAATTATTACCTAATTTCACGAGTAGACCATTTGATTAGCTATTAAATATCACTGGGTGACAAATTACGTTCATAAGACGCCATTTTGCTACTGTACTGCGAACCGATCTTTCGTACTCAGTGAGTCTTCGATTTGAAAAATAAAGCAAACCTTAAATCAGTTGAACCGAAGGACTACAATAAATGGGGTTATTCAAACGAAACAGCGCGGAAAGAAATGTAAATATGATATCAATCTCAAGCGAACGCCACAAATAGATTTGAATCGCACGGGAGCAAAATGTTTCAACAATACGAATTCTACCGTACTCATTCTGTGAAGGGCCGCAAACATCTAAGCCAAAGCATGAAATTTATACGCTCCAGTTTCCCTTTGATAAGAATTTAAATGAGCCCAATACAGGAAGCCTATCTTCTTGCAGTTTTCTCAGGGTCTAAAGTGCACTTCCAGAATCTGGAAGTCCGTTGTGATTGGTCTACGTAAATTCCGGCTCGTGGGGGAGCACTTTCGTTCCCAGAGCTGCGATCATTTTGGCCAGCGCCGCGGATCGAGAGCTCTGTATTGAGCTCTGTAGCTCTGGCTGGTTCCAATTCAACAGTTCGCAATTCACGGACTTCCGGTCGTTCTGCGCAGTCTCAACTTTTTTCTCAAAATGGCGGGCCAAGCCAAATCGATCATTTCCACGAGGCGTTAAAGTGCCCCTAACCCCAAAATATTTTTTCGCTTAAATGAATCTTTATACCTGATCGAGACGCAATGCGATCATTTTTTCGTTTTTCTAACAAATCCTGCCATTTTATAGGCTTCGAAAGTTGCGAAAATCCAAGCATCTTTTGTTCACGACCGTGTCAGAAGGGGAGTGGGTGTATTCCTGATTTGACGTCACAATCTACTTTGCATGCATTTTTACAAAGAGTTAATGCAATGTAAATAAGTTTTTGACGTCACATCAGGAATAGACCCATTCCCCTTCTGACTCGGTCGTGAACAAAAGATGTTTGGATTTTTGCAACTTTCGAAGCCTATAAAATAGGCAGGATTTGTTAGAAAAATGAAAAAATGGCCGCAATGCGTTTCGAACAGGTGCAAAGATTCATTTTACAAAAAAAAATATTTTGGGGTTAGGGGCACTTTAAATCACGGAAGGGAAATTCTGGATTTAAGCGACCAACCTCGTTCCCAGGCTCTCTCTTTTCCTCCCAGAGCCTGGGAACTAGGTTGTTAAGCAACATCACATTGAAAGAAAAGAAGTACGAGCGTTTGAAGCTATCTGCGTTAAACGCCATCCGATCGTGGTAATCGTTCCTCGTCTCAGCATCACCGAAGACCAGATTCAGCCGAACGATTATCTATGGGTAGTTGCCTTCGAAGAGAAAGGAAATTTGTTAAAGGAAATGTCTAAAAGCAATGCAATACACCCCTTTGGGCAATACATTTGACCTTCCAGCCTCTGTGTCAAAACAACTGCAACAATGGCAAATAAGCACAACCGTCAAAGATCGATCAAGGAGAAGATTTACGCCAGCGAGAGGCTTCAAACAGCCTCAGGTCTTAAGGAATTCGATGAAACTCCGAATTTATAACATGCAGTGGAGCAACCAATGCGATGGGTGCTGTGTTGGGGCTTCAGTGTAACACATTTAATTTCGTTTGCTGATTCAGAAACTCAAAGCCCATGTTCTACGCGGCGGCAAATGACGCAAATACATTCAATGCAACTAAAAGTGAAAATGCTGGATGTCACAGTATAGGCACGCGTTAAGGATCACGTTTAGATCCGCGTGTAGCGGCCATGTTCGAGTTGTAATAAATGTGAAAGAAAGTAAAACATGGTTGTCATAACCAGAAAGCAGGCCCAACCCTCGAACCACTCCACCCAGGCCAGCCCGTACGGATACTTGACCACCATACCAAAACCTGGAAACCAGGAACCGTCCTGAGATCAGCGAAAGAACGTCGATCGTATATCGTCAAAAACAACACCACAGACGGTGTATACCGACGCACAAGGTCGCACCTCAGGCCAGACACAACAAGCTGCTGTGCACACAGTCCCGCCCCAGTCCAAGCACCCACAGCAGTCACGAGACCACCATCACCAGATACATCAGTGACAATATACGTACACTAGATAGCGTCATCAAATATACAGGCAATAAAAAAATCCCTGGACTTCTCCTTTTTCTGGACTTTGAAAAGGCTTTCGATACTCTCGAATGGTCTTTTATCAATAAAACTCTTCAACATTTTGGTTTTGGTCCCTCGCTGTCAAGTTGGGTCAGGCTCTTTTATTGTAACATTGAAAGCTGCGTATTAAACAATGGATGGACAAGCAATTTTTTTAATCTAAGCCGAGGCGTCAGACAAGGGTGCCCTCTATCGCCTTACCTTTTCATACTCTCTGTAGAAATACTCGCTGAAGCCATACGAAATAAAAGCGAAATTAGAGGTATTAAGATACAGGATACTGAATTTAAATTAAGCCAATATGCAGACGATACGACGCTGATTTTAGATGGATCTGAACAATCCTTTAAGTCTTCGCTTTCTTTGATAGAAGCTTTTGGTAAAATATCTGGCCTCAGACTGAATGACAAGAAAACAGAAGCTCTCTGGATAGGGTCTAAAACAAACAGCAATCAAACATTTTGCCCCGAAATGAATTTTAAATGGAAAAATGGAAAGATTAAGGCACTGGGCGTTTGGTTCGCAACGGATCAGGATAGGGCAATATCTTTAAATTACAACGAAAAGCTTACGAAAGTTAAATCTATCTTAGGTTGCTGGAAATTTCGTAGACTTAGCTTAATAGGGAAAATTGTTGTTCTGAAGAGCCTAGTAGCATCGCAACTTGTATACGTACTCACATCGTTGCAAACTAAGCACCATGCAATTAAAGAGATTAATAGGATGTTTTTTAAATTCTTATGGAATGATAAAGGTGATAAAATTAAACGCAAGGTTATGATCAATGATTATTCTGAAGGTGGACTCAAAATGATCGATATTACAACTTTTAACAAATCCCTTAAAGCTACCTGGATTAAAAAATACCTGAACACAGAAAACTGCAGCAAATGGAAAGTTTTTTTCGATCTAGAACTCGCAACATATGGAGGCAACGCCGTCTTTAAAGGGAACCTAAACAAAAAAGACATCGGTAAATCTAAACATAGAAGACCCATTTGTTAAAGAAGTTATGGGAATATGGTCTGAGACCTTCTTTGAGAAAGGAACAGTGTCCAAAGATCACTTTCTAGCTCTACCTCTGTGGCAAAATTCATTAATAAGGATAAACAATGCACCAGTACTATGCAAAGATTGGCTTTCCAAAGGTATAACACAAGTAAAACTTTTAATGGATGATTCTAACAACTTTCTTTCCCTTGCCAGCTTTCAAAATAAATATCAACTCAAAGTCAGACCACTAACTTTTTTTGGCATAATCTCTGCTGTTAAACCTTTACAGCAACAGATTCCGAGGTCTCAGCTGGAGTATGACAATTTCATGAACACGTTCCTAAAGCACCAAAAACCATCGAGAATAGTTTACAAGAAATTAATTTCTGACCAAGCGGAACGACCGCTATTATCTCAAGAGAGGTGGCAGAAAGATATCGGGTCCACAGCCAAGGTTAAAATTGCCTGGAGAAAAGCCTACCTATTGTCTGCTGCGTGTACAAAGAGTTCCAAATTAATTGACTTCAATTTCAGATTTTTACATAGACGGCTAGCGACCAATAGTTTTTTGCAAAAAATAGGAATTAGAGAGGACGGAACATGCACCTTCTGCCATGATAAAAAAGAAGATCTGTTACATTTATTCTGGGGATGTGAAAAAAGTAGAATTTTTTGGAATGACCTCTCTATATGGCTGCAGGCGTGCCACGTGCTTTCAAAAGAGAACCACCTAGGAATGGAAACGGCCTTAGGCCTGAAGCCAGACGACTCCAATTTTAAACTCCAAATTAATTTTTTTTGCCTAATGGCTAAGCACTACATTTGGATTTGCCGTTCGAAAGAATGATCCCCAACCCAAAACAACTTCTTGCTTTCCCTGAAACAGACGTACCAATTGGAAAACAACACAATAAGAAATTCAAAGAAATGGAAGCCACTTCTGTCCCCGCTGCAACGAGTCTCCTAAACCCTTAACCTTAACCTTGAATTTTTAAATATTGATTCCTCTATTTTAAAACTATCATTATAAATGTAACCCTAAAGGAAAGAGATGGTTTTTAGAAGTGCTAGAAGTCGTATGTCATTTATTTACTTTACCTATTATTAATATCTTTTTTTTTTTTTTTTTTTTCATGTTAGAAAACGTAATTTTAATGAAATTAGTGCTTAGTAGTGCTGTAATTCATGTCACGTTCGTATTGCAATACTCATTGTATCGTTTACTATGGTTTGCAATGTTTTATGGTGTAAGTGTGCATATTTAAAAAATAAAATTATTATTAAAAAAAAAAAA
>OX421445.1:63320615-63340615 GCA_949126865.1 Montipora capitata
CGATTCGAAGCCATAACCTTTGCGATTCCGCAAGCACAATGCTCTTCCAACTGAGCTATGAACGACCACTCATGATCAGTTGTACCAGCATAGCAGAGGTCATTTGCTCGAATCCTGTTGGAGCCACCTGAATGTTCAGTTATCTTGAAGAGACAATAGAGACCTTAAGATACCCGTATATCGATATACGAGTACGGGTAGCGTACCTGTACACGTTTATGTTCATGCGCGTAGCCATTTTGATTAAGATCCCCGTAGAGTCAACGCGCAGGCATTGGTCAAGAATTTGCATTCTTTACAGCGAAAATTGAAATTTGGCAAAAGTATCTCAACAGACTTGCAATCATTGGCAAGGAGTCGTAAAATTCACATTTGTACTTAAAAAGTCAGAAAATCATTCGTTTATGATGCCTTCTCTGTAGCTACTCGCAATTCTTCTGCGGGTAAACTGGTGTCTACCCCGGAAAAACGGCTGGATCTACTTGGCAAGATCGATGACGTCATCGTAAAATGAAAATGCATGGCGCTACCCGTTACCCGTAGACCGACTTCGGGGCATCTTGAGGTCTTTAGGTCCACATAAGTGCGAGGATCACCTCTCTCTTTCGTCTAGAGCGGTTTTGAAATGAGTGTCGTAAAACCAAAACCATAGTAATCACTTTAACCAATCAAAAAGGACGGAAACAATCCAGAAATCCAATCAAAACTCGAAGTAATTACACGTAGCCGACATAAAAGGCGGGAAAATATGCACGCGCGAGCCACAATTGGTTTTGGTTTCACTTCTGATTGGTTGAAAAAGTGGCGCGAAACTTTGAACCAATCACTGAGTGAAGTAGATGCAAAACCAAAGTAATTAGCTAATTACTTACGACACTCAATTGAAAACCGCTCTATAACCCGCATTTCAATTAATATATTCATTTCATAGCTCATTATGCAACGCACTTACAATATTCAGTACTTTATTCTCGGCTGATCGGTACGATTTATACTCGAGTTCGCAAAACACTCACCGTTTCATGGAGAGCCAGGTGCCACTGTGCTAGCCGTGGATGAAACTGAAGGAGGCTGAATTACGCTCTTTTCGTAATCCACGGTGTCACCTTTTGTTCGCATCATTACAACAATCTGTAATGGAGAACAGTAAACCAAACGTCATCACAGTAAACTGTCAGTAGAGGCAATAGGCCTTTTTCGATATACTAAAACTCAGCTTGAAAGAGAGGTTTAGAGGCCAAAGACAAAGGAAAGTGGATGATATGTAAATCTTTTTCACACTCATTCCAACGTGTTTCTATTGTTTTTGTCCTCACTGCCTCACTATCAAGCTGAATAATTGATATTTCGAAGGTGCCTCAAACCAGTTTCAACACTTGAAAGAAACGTTCTTGTTAGAAGGATTGACACTACAACACTTTGCCACTTAACACCAATGATATGGTACCATATCGAACACCAATTATTTTGCTGAAAAAGATTCGGTCATTTTTGTGACGTAAAAAGTTACCGTGGCAACAGGAAAGCCTTGCAAAACACCCCATATTTTGGCTTTAGCTGCTCATATCTCAAAAACGAACTCGGTGACCCTCATTTCTTGTTTCTGAAATGCATGCATACGTAATCAGCATGCCAAAATGAAACTTTCTGCAAAGTTTAAAAACGTTCTACAGAGCGGCCGGATTTAGAGCAACGTTAAATAATTGAAATCGTAAGGTAGCTCTGAATCCGCTCCACAGAATTTTTTAAACGTTGCAGAGAGTTTCTTCTTCACCTGGTGATCACTTTTGTTCAATAAGTAGCTTGGGTCACCGAGTTCGTTTTTCAAATTTGAGCAACTAAAGCCAAAATATAGGGTGTTTTTGCAAGGCTTTCCTGTTGCTATGGTAACTTGTTACCTCACAAAAGTGACTTCGTCTTGTTTAGCAATAATTGTTGTTTCACATGGTACCATAACATTTCTGTTTCGTGATACAGTGTTGTGGTGTCAATCCATCTAATAACAAGGTCTCTTGAAAGTGTTGGAAGTGGTTTGAGCCACCTTAACGCAGATAACGGGTTTAGGAAAGCAGTCGCTCACTTTATACAACAACAAGAGGTCAAGAAAAGAGGAAAAAGCAAAAAGAACAACAGCAAAAGAAAACTAAGGATGCCAGAACTAAACAACGGAAAGCCAGGAAAAAAAGAATGATGATAAATTTTGGAATTCCTGGAACCTTTTAGTTGAAAATTTCATAATTTGTTCCGGCTTTTGGAATAGGATAAGTCACAGCATACAATGATCATTGTGAGATGAGAGTTATTATTTTAATTGATGCATACCTTGGGAACGAAGATGATGCACTGAGTGACAGTGGTACAGAAGAGACCCAACACAGCGCACATCGTGTACACAACACTGCTGTGAGACTTTAGCAAGCTTAACAGGGGAATTACAATGGCACATGGCACGACAATATTGTAAACCGCAAAACCGATCTGCTTAGAATCATTCAGAGCTGGGATGTGGACTTTGCGAGTTTCCCATGCAAGGTATGTGCAGAAGAGCAGAAGGAATCCTTTATATCCAAAAACGAGGCCTCTCCATATAGACTCATGGTTTGACGTACAGTAAGTCTGAAACGGGTACACTGCAATATCCGCCACTGGATCGATCTAAAGGAATTGATCAATCAGTGAGTAAGGCCTAGTTTATTCGAAACACAAGTTGACGAAAACAGATTTGGCGTTGGTCATGCAATCAGAGCAGAGGCACGGGAAAGAGTGTCTTAGGAATTAAAGTTACGAATTGTTTTTATTTTGCTTCTAGGTAGTAGAGAAAGCCACGCGAGATTTAAAAGTCATTCACAAAGAGTAGGTATCCCTAGCCAAAGCAACTGTGAAATTATTTTTGACGCTAACCCAAAACCGCTTTCGTAAAAAAGTGAAAATATGAGTTATGGTGCCATAATCTTAAAATTGCCACCGAATTGCTTTACCGACCTCTGCAGGAAATGTCCTGACCGCAAGGTAAAGAGGATCGATGAGTTGCCATGACAATAGAATACATGTGTCCACGATCAGGAGGAGAAGAACAACGATAATCAACTGGTAATCTTGGATAATCTGCAATAAAAGTACGAAAGGACCTCTTGCTACATGTTACGGAACTCATAGGATGGTTGACACACAATGAGACAGCTTGTTCCCAGGACCTCTCCCTTGGCTTCTGCAGAAGCCAAGGAAGAGGGAAAGAGGTTGACACTGAGAAACAAATAGAACGTTTTTCTCACGTGACCAGTAGCCATATTGGATTACTGAAACAAAAGAAAGTATTTGCGCAAAAATAGTTCAGACATTCAAAAAACATGCGTGCATAGGGATAAAAGCAAGCATATATTTAAAGAAATGCAAATTCTTGCAGCTGTTTACCGTAACAAATTAAAAAAGACAGTTATATGCCTGTTTTTATCCCGACGCGCACATGGTCCCAAGAGAAAACAAAAACAATGCTTATGTAAAATTTGGAGGGACAATCAAAGAGTATTATGGTATTTTCGAATTAGCCTATTCCCAGAGGATTAGTTTGGTATATCATCATGGCCGCCATTTCTTCGTTTTGGAACACTAACATGGCCGCCGTGACGTCATGTGAAAACACTCTTAGTGAATGAAAAGTGAAGAATTTAAATCAACAGTACTCTGGCTGATCGACCAAAATCTTTATTTTCTTCTAGAGAGAACGCGTTTGCATCTTTCAAATTCTACAGTTGATCTGGACATTTATACTCACAATTTTTTGAGTTTTATTTAAGAAGATTCGATGTACTCTCCAAGTTTTTGAAAACAGTGCTCCAAATGCCAACGTAAAACCAAATGACGCTGCCCAGGTACTTGCCTGAAAACGATAAACTACATAAGTTAATCTTTCTTTATGGGTGAAAGGTTGAACTTTCGGTATTTTGAAGCGAGAATCTCATCCGGTTCCTTTAGCATTGGCTATCAATCCGCACGGTTATCTGTACCCATTGCGTACCAGACTTTGCGGCAGGTGTCACCCCCGTTATGTACTTCACACTTATCTTCGGGGCGTTAGCCTGACTAAGTTATGGAACTGCAGACTGCGGAATCTGCGGAACCTAGAGCAATGACTGTCTTTATTGAAACCACATAATAAAAACGGTAACATTCACGTAAATATTTGTTAAATATAAACTGTGCCCGTCAATTCTTGCTGTTATCTGCGTATTTGCATCATCTGATTCCAGTTAGCCGATTAACTAGTGGATTACGTGACAAGTCACTATCTATCAACTTATTTCACAGACGAGCCTGCTTGGTTTGAGGATTCTTTGATTTTTTCGCGAGATACAAGTCACGTGATGCTATTTGCTGCCTGTGAGTTGTCATCTTAGTTTTTAGCTGTCGTTTAGTGCCTGTTTTAGAACCTTTTCGCAGTTCTTAAGGTAGTGGGCAAGGTTAATCTTGTATGTTTCCAGTTTTCCTAATCTTTTTCGCGTCATTACTTTGGTCTGTTTAAGGTTATTTTGGAATTTACTGGTGAAATTGTCTTCGACCAGTCATCGCCTTATCTGCCTTTGCCGTATTAGTCTCTATAGTTTTACGGCGTCTGTTTGACTTTAGAACGACTGCTTGCCAGCTATAACTACTACTGGTTTGATCAATCGCTTGTGGTTACAAGGAGAATTTGGTGCGTGGCACGTTGGTGGTGGGATGGTTTCACTGATCTTGGCTTAGGCCTTGCACATAAATACACTTGCATCGGGAGCCTATACGCAACATTTATTTATCGCCGAGAAGAATCAAAATAGTTAAGTGAATTTTTCAAAATACAGTCTGTATCAACTTTTCCACAGAGGGAAAAACATGTAGGCAAAGCAACGATACGTTCCTTCTGCCGTTAACGTTTACGGCATAGCAAGTCTTTCGTCGGAATACCGTCGTACCAATAACAACAACGAAACACCGGAAGCAGGGAATTGAGCAGATGCAATGATATGATTTGTCACGCAATCCACCAGTTAATCCGATGGCGCAAATACGCAGATAACAGCTACAAATGGCACCTGCAACGCGATAATTCGCGGGAACAGTAGATATTTAACAAATATTAATGTAATTCTCATCGTTTTTATCTTGTGGTTTCAATAAAAATAGTGTAGTCATTTCTCTAGGTTCCACAGGTTCCACAGGTTCCACGTTTCTCTGCACTACAATTCTACAAATTAGTCTCGCCCATCTTTAGAAACGTTTTTCCAACCTACCAAGTCACGATCCCAACTAGCCGACAGAACGAATCTTATGTGCAAAGCATTGGTCCCTTAATGAGAAGTTCCTCTCATTTACCACCACAATTGCAATGTTATTTTGAAATGAGCAACCTTTCTTGTCTTTCAGTCCGTTATGCGTGACCGGAAAAAAGGAGAAGAATTTCGTGACAGAAGAAATGCGTGACAGAAAAGAGCATTAAAAAAACGCGCGTGAAAAATGCGAAAGAAAAGCTTGCCCTCGCTAGTCACGCTTTACAGAACAATCAAAAGAAAAGCTACTAACGTAGAATTAGAGAGCAAAATCACAATGAAAAGAATTGCCTTAAATCTCAAAGCATACCTGACAGATTCTCTCATTCACCTTGCCTGAAACATTTTCATCGTCAATACCAATCAGAATTCCAGATGCGTAAATAAGAGTGCAACCAAGAATAATGGCGTTGTTCAAATTTGGGCTAGACATCCGAATATACCTGGATAAGAGGACAGTCATACGGTATGCATTTTGTTTGCTAAATACGGGATTAAACTTTATAAATACCATTTAATTCACGCAAGAAACGGGGCAGGGGGAGTTGAGAGACTCTGGGAATCATTCCGAATATATTTTTCTGCGTCATGCATCTTGTATGGTGAGGGCGAAAAATTTTATCCAGTTTTCTAATGTATATGACACAATGCGATATTCTTGAATGATTTTGGCAATAATTTGTGTTTCCAGCTTGGTAGTTATAGATTACCAAATGAGCATGCCTGATTGAATGGCGAAGGAATATATTATATAAAGCCAGGAGCCATTAGGCTACTGATAAAGCCAATATTTCGAAAGGCGCGCGCGCGGTGACTTGACTTTTTCGCAAATTGTTTGAACCCAGCCGGAGTCATATCATAATTAAGTAAAATATGACTGTCCGGGTGAGTTTAAGCCTCATTTATACTAGCAAGGTTTCCTTGACAAGTTTTCCTTGGCAGTGTAAATGGAAAAATATGACAATGTTTTCCATGACAAGTGTCCTTATTCAAAAACTAGCATGCTAGCTTTTGAACAAGGACACTTGTCAAGGACGATATTTGCTGGTGTAAATTACTTGTCAAGTGCACTAGTCTTGTTAAGGAAAACTTGTCATTTTTTCCATTTACACTACCAAGGAAAACTTGTCAAGGAACAACTTGTCAAGGAAAACTTGGCAAGGAAAACTTGCAAGTGTGTAAAGGCGGCAAGTTTTCCTTGACAAGTGTGGTTGTCAAGGAAAACTTGCTAGTGTAAATGAGGCTTTAGTGTAGAGAACATCGTCAATAGCAATATATTCCTTCACAGCCCAATAAGCTGTGCTCTTTTTGATTTTTGATAGATTGGTTGGTGATTAGATCCTTCACCAGGATCCGTTGCCTCTGTTATGTTACGCTAGTCCTTGGCTACACAGTTATATTGGTAGATTAATTGGGGGAAACACGATTTCAACGGGCTCGGACGAGTGTTTGCAGCTGTAACTAACTTTGAATCGAAACATCGTAACCTCTATCGCTCTCTGACTGATCAAAAATCAGCCGATCTAACTGATTGGCAAGAACAGCTGAGAAAAACGCACCCTTATTTCTATAGGTAATTAATTTTACCTGACATTTCGATATCGGAAGTTAAAAGAGAACAAAGCAACCGAGAGACAAATTCCCACAGCAAATAGTGAATCCATGGTGTACACCACGCCCTTGGGGAGATATCGCTGAAGTCGGAGTTTCCTTATTTGACATTTCGGAGCCTTGTTGCCTTGAAAAGAGGAAAGTAATAGGTAGTTTCACAGATTTTTACGAGGTATCCATGCCAATGGAAAGTACGAAACGGAAAACGTTACCTTCCCACAAAGCTGTCTGTCCTTGTTGCAGGGTGATGATTTTCTTTGTCATTGAATAGGTCCCGAGTCGCTTGTATTTGTCTCCTAAAAATATATTACTCCGATACATTAATTAAGACCCGAGGAAACGGCTTCAACATTTGCTTCAACATCAATTCGCTTTTGTTGATCATGAACAGCGATGTTAAAACCATTTGCTTCCCTCTTTCAACCGTGTTGAAATATGTTGAATCAAAGGTGAATCGATGTTGAATGAGCTTAAAAGCGTCTTACCTTTGCTTCAACAACCATTCAAAATTTCTTTTTGTTTTCGCGAATGTTGAATGAAGCTGAAGCCGTTTGCCGCCATCTTGCAACATTAGGGACTTTACGATTTACGACGCGGTAGTCAACGAGAACGCCACGAAACAAGAATATCATTGGTTAAAAGAGGAAAAGTAATCGTGCTGCACGTGCGGCACGCATTTTAACACAAATTCGTGTTGTACTCTGCACAACAACGACGTGAAATCACCAATTTTGAGGATTTTTGACAACGCGAGCGCACAAATGTGAATCTATAATTCTCTCTTTTTACTCAGAAACCGCTCTTACCAATTTATTTTTAGGATACTTCGCCCACATTGTACGATGCAAAGGAGATGGCCTAACCGCGAGAAACTTACGACAGTGCAAAGTTATTATTTTGAGGTGACGTTTTCGTTGACGTCGCCGTCGTAGATCGTAAAGTCCCTATTGTTGGGTATGCGCGTCCGCAGTAATCGATCTCTCAATGGCGTATCCATATCCGTATCCATAGTAACAACCTGCAGCCTGGGACTAAAGGTGTTGAATCAAACGTTGAATGATATTTTGAAACCGTTTGCCCACCCCATCAGTCAACATCGTCCAACAAAATCGAACGGATGTTGAAGCAAATGTGGGAGTCGTTTGCTCGGGCCTTTACTTCGAACACTGTTGCTTCGATACGTGACAAGTAAATTCGGTTAGGTAGTATGAGAATATTCATGCTTTCATGCAGCTGACCGCCGTCCGATTTGGTATCCGGACCGAACCAGGGCCCTTTTCTCGACAAAACTTCCGAAAACTTTTCGGGCCAAAAAAGCCCTTCGTGAAACTGCGCTTCACTTGTTTCGAAAAAACATTATCTGCTAAGATGTTCTCAAAGAAACAAAAAGCAAAATGATTGTGAAGTTTGAGCTCTTGTGACACCCAAATTTCGAGAAACAGGACGCTGCAAATGCCCATCTAAAGTTACCTGTAGCAACAGTTTGGCAGGTGAACTCTTTCGCACCCATTGCCACTGCGCATGTCTTCGTGCGTGTTCCGCAAACGTGCTGTTACGCATCATGTGACGTCGTATATCGCGCAGCTAGGACATAAAGGTGGCAGCGATGCTGCAAGAACGTGGGTGCACTTTGAAGACCGTCCAAAGGTCAGTCGGTAAGAGTTATATTAAGTACCTTGAAGTTGATCAATGTTGAGCATACTGAGCCTGTCAGAGTTGTTGTAAAATTCTACCAAACCCTGTTAAAAGTTGCAAATTAAGTTAGCAAACGTCATTATTGAAGTTCTCGTAGGAAGAAGATACCCCCGTTAAAAACTGAGGATGGATAGATGGCTTATTTGTGAAAGACATGCGCCATTCGAGAGCCGAATTTCAAATTTACCAGAACAAAGTGATTAACTTGATATAAGTAAATAATTGTCAAAATTATAATATGAAAGATATATTATAAGCTAGGGATCGTAACTCTCACAATTATGAGCTAAAATTGAAGTACAGTTTTCGAATGCATGTAACCAAATGAACGCATGACCAAAAATAATACAATCCTTGAAAAGTTTGTCCTAAATTCCGGTATCGCGAAGCGGCTGTTTCACCGATTAGCAGCCGATGGTCTGTATTATGTCAACAATTGCAAAGAATTCCAGGGCAAAGAGCAAAGGGAAGAAGTGGGGATTCCGCTATAAAATAACGGGGATATGAATACCAGAATTTCTCACTTACGTAGTAAAACCCCCTTTTTTTGGGAAAACCTGTCCCAAATTCCTCTTATTCTTATACACTTACAGACATTCCCTGAAAAGAATTGGCCTTGGCGTATTTCATAAACGTCTCTCTCATGACTGTGTTATTGTAGTCAAAATCTTCTAGCGACATGTTCTGGTGTTTAAGGACTGTGATTGATCGGTTCAGAGTAAGTGCTATGGTCCATACGGCATCATATGCGAACGCAGCTTGCCGATGTGGATTTTTGTACGGGGACTTTGACATCTCCATAATGTACTCATCGTAGAGCTCTTGTACAGTCTAAAAAAAAAACAGATAGCAAATTGCGAGAATTGTTGTTATGACGACATAGAAAGCCGCTTGGCTTAACTAACGGTTTCTTTCGCACGTGACCGTCGTGTTTTCACGTCTTTGACAAAACTCGGATCAGGGTTGGGTAGATTGCTTGATATTAGTCTTAACCTATCTCCATTTCGCAGTTTCCTTCAAAGGCCTTCACTTGAATCTGACGGGAAATGTTGGTAATCTCTAAAAAATGATCGAAATCGTCAAATTTTGATTCAAGGGACACTGACAATATCTGGGTCTCATCATTTTCCTCTTCATCAGTCATCATATTTTTTCGCTAATCCGCAGCATTTTTTATATCTACTTGCGACAGCCACGTTATCCGATCTAAAAGCGAGCTCGAGGAACTGTCGACGGAGAATACAACTCGATCAAGACGCGAACCATTTACACCAGAATTTTGGCGGCTGGTGTAAGTCACTGATTATTGTTTACAGATAAACAACGTTGTTGTGACCACTCCGCAGTCATTCTAACTTTCTCGCGTTACGTTGAAGACCAGACAACTTGAAGAACAAAAGAATCGTTGTCGAATGCATACGTTTTCCACAAATGGCCGTGAGGTTGGTTTCACGGTTTGCTATAGTTGTCTTGCAGTGGGAGACGAAATGTAAAGAACTGAGGAAATATTTAAAATGCCCTTGTTATAAAAAAAATCACTTCCTTTTTAGCTTCAGATTTTGAGTGTGTTTGCTTAACACCTGTCTGGCAAAAGTTTAAGCCTCGATTTTTATCCAAAGGTTGTTTACTTTGAGCGTAATTTTGGACTCACGGTCCGCCATTACTCACATTCACCGATTGGACCTCAGAGGGTTGGATCCAGGGAAAAGTGATGTCAAGGGCTCACTAGTTTAAAATTCCAGCGTGTGAATGCAGCTTATTATATACAGTTGTTTCGAGAAAGGTTGTCCAAAAGAAGCATAAAAGCTTACGCGACGATGCCGAAAGGGATTATGGTAAACTGTCAGTTTGAGTCAACGAAAACATGACGGCAGTGCTATCGACAACGTCACCAAGAAATACATGCTACTTCATGCTATGTTACTGAAATTGAGATATGAGTGAGTTTCAAAATTCAGTCAAATGATCCCGGCCATGAATTAGTAACAAACGGTTAGGATTAACAAAGAAAGCAAGATTCTGAAGACTTTAACCTTGCTTATTTTATGTCATGTTTTTCAGAGAAAGTTTTAAGAAATGTACCAAAACTCGTGGCGCACGTACAGAGCCATCGTTTTTGCTAATGAGCCCTTTTGTTTTTGGACGTGTTTTGGTATCGTGATAGCGGGAGAGAGCTTCAACATAAGTCTCCGCGTACTGCCACTTCATCAAAGCTATATCCTAAGAACTCTTTCATCCAAATAGCTCGTCATAGTAGGTCTTCATTGTCCGATCGTGGTATCTTCGATTCTGGGCGTTCACAACATATTGAATACTGTCCCCGCCTACTACCTTTCGGCATTATCACGAACGCTCTTACGCTTCTTTTGGACAACCTTTCTCGAAACGGCTGTATGCGCAACGTGAATTTAAAAGTCTGAAAGCCCAAAACTCTCGTGCTGCATATTAATTCTACGGCGTACACACGCATTGCATTTTTAAACTGGTGAGCCTTTGTCGTTATTTTCTCTTAGATCCAGCTCTATCAAGAACTTAAAGTTAGTAATAACGGCGGACCATTAAATAGGAAAATTACAATCAAAATAAACAGGTGTCTTTTTAAAATCAAGCCTTAAAACTTTGGCCGCTTAGTGTTTAGTTAACATAGTTCGAAACAAAAAAAAAAAACAAAACAAAACAAAAGAGTTGGTTTTTTTGTCACGGGGCACTTTAAATGAACCGCATAAAACGTTCGTGCATGGGGCTGTATGAAGACCGTTGAGAGCGTGCAGAACGTGAAAAGCGTGCAATTTATAGGCACGCAGATCGAGCCGGAGGGCCTGCAGGGCTATCGCTCTTATTTCCGAAAATTTCGATCAAAATGTAAACGGTTAATTAGTAAATTTTGCTTTTCTTGACCGGAAAATTTCCAAAATTCAGAACGTCTGAAAAGTTAGTCCACAATTTGCAACCGAAATTTGAGAAAGGAAATTCTTTTATTAGCTCTTCCCCTTTTAAGCTGTCTTCCTGAGCCTCTCTGACGGGTCAGTAAATGGAATCTTTCTTTAATTTCGGAATGTTCCTTACCATTTTACAAAACGGGAAACAACCTCAATCTTGCTTGTGAATGGTATCGTTCGTTCCCTTAGCTGTTGCTGCCGCTCCCCAATAGACCTTATTGAAGTTGAGCCTGCAGGCATATTTTCTTTTGTTTAAAACTATATGCAAAAGAGGCTTATTAAGGGTCAATTCAATACAAAATGACCCCTTAGCCTCGTTCATGTGGCAAAACCGCTGATAACTTCTATAAGGGCTATTGCCGAAAACGCAAGGGAGCAAACAGTCATTACCTTACATCTTCAGTAAAATAAAGCGGAAAGAAAAATAAAAAAGCGAACTTCGACAGACCTTTCCTGCCACTGTTTTTTGCTTGTTTGTACCAATCATCAATGCCTCAGTACTCAAATGATTTCCAAGTGCCTTGCGCATTTCATGTTCAGTGCAGTTGACATCATTGTAAGTCCACCACCTTTCTCGGTAACCACCCGACATCAGGATCCAGACGACGTTAGAACCGTAAAATCCTTTTCTGTAAGACTGGATATTGAATACACAAAAAGTTTTAGTTGACTTGATCGCCTCGAGCTTATGGTACTCAGCCACAAGGCAAAACTTCGCCGAAGATGGGAGGAGGGGGTTGTTAAATCGAAGACGGAATATGAGAATTTTGCAGAAGAAGAAGAAAAACAACAAGTGAAGGGAATTGAAGTGACATTTTCGTTAATTGCCTCAGTATTCATCTTTTTTTCAACCACAGTTAGTAGAAGGAGACTGAATGGATTATGAAAACCGGTGCAAGAAATAGCAATTCCAATTTAATAAGATATAGACTTACAATAGTAACTGCTTCTATAAAAAACGTTCTCCACTGCTTGGTCCTCCTCCAAAATGTCTAGAATTGTTTCCAAATCGTTTTGACATACAATGAGATCATCACGGTGCAGTCGGCCATATTGTTTCCAATGTGCACGGTTGTGATCACGTGCTTGGTACGTCCAACCTAAGAGTACATTCTACTGTTTTGCCCTTTAAAGTGCACCAGCTTCCATCACGTACATCCAGTCTCCCTCTACTAACTCTGGTTCAACTCCCTGGCAATTCCGCTAACGAACAGTCTCCATATATTGAGATTAGCAAAAGTGTGTTCTTTGAAAACCGGCTGAACTCTTTAATTAGTGGTCCTCCATTTGAGCGTTGGGATGTTACTTTATCTGATACATGTCACTTACTGACTGTTTTGCATGGCTAATTAGAAGTTTTGATAGCCAATGAAATTACCGTGCATATGACTCTTCTAGCCGCCTGTTCTGAGAACATTCCAAATACGACTCGCAGGTCTCTTTTCTGTAAAGGAAGGAAGACGCAATGAATTTAAACTAATATGAAGCAATCATCGGGATTATGGTTACGTTATTATGGCGATGAAGGTTATCGCCCGTTCGAATAATGAGAAATGGAATTCCAATGTTTTATTCAAGGTGTTTTTTTCAATAAGCCTTTTGCAGCTAGTAATCACATGGTACAAAAATCGCCACACTGGAACGCAAATTGCGCACTAGGACATAAAAAATAAAGCAACACAATATAATATTTCTTTGATTTAGATTCCATAGGGTGCAATTTGCGTTCCATTATAGCGGTTTTTGTACCATGTGATTACTAGCTGCAAAAGGCCTACCGAGTAGACCCACGATCGATCTAAGATGAATACAGATCTATTTGATTTGACGCCAGTAATTTCTTTACATTCTTGTTCTCATAGAACTTTTACATAACATAGAATACGTTTCTCATAGACAAATAAAAATGACGTGACAAAATAAAGTTCTCAGCAGTCATCATCAAAAAGGGATGAAATAGTGCAAAATAAATTCCTCAAACCTGCAAAGCCTCTAATTGTAATCCAGGATCGTTTTCAAAGCTCTCATAAAGGCTGACCATAACTCCATCAATTCTTAGCCATTTTACTAAATCATTTGCGAGCCCTTGATAAGTGTCCATTGCTTCTCGTAACACGGCAACGCGGCGCCACTTAAACATCTTCAGCATGGCTACTCGGCCTTGGTTTTGTCGATGCTCGGGTGGAATGGTGCGCATAAATGTTGGGTAACGTTTCTTGCAGGACAATGCTGGGTTAGCATTCGCCATGGCAACCTTACAAAAGTCACAGAAATAGAATATCATTGTATTGGTTTTGGTACGGTAAAGAAGACGCTTTATAGAATTCAGACCTCTCGATCTCGAAGGAGATACGATATTAACACGGGTGCTGTCTCGCACCGCTAAAAGCCACTTAGTCTAATCTTTCACTGAAAAGTTGCTAGTTATCAAACTGCAAAAAGAGGAAATGTAAAGGGGCTCTTTGATCAAGTGATCACCTTACCTGTACCAGATTGTAGTATGGACACCCTTTGGCCAGTGTTTCTGCGGACTTAGAACATCCGGGTCCTAGAATCATGATCTTCTTTTTTGGCTCGCGAATAAACTCGGTGAAAGCGTATATGGCATCACTGACGGTGCACTAAAAAAAATGGAGGATCTTTGAAACTTGGGTATTTGATGAGGATTTAGTATATGACAAAAAAGGCTCTTGGCTGAAAGCCAATGGGGGAGATGGCCAGCGTTGTTTATACGGTTGTTAATTAGTCTACTCGTTGAAAGGAAAGAGTCCACGCAAAAATGAGCTCCAAGACTGTGTTCCTTATGGGCCCAGAAACGTCTGGACCCGTATTTCGCGTGCCAAAAATTTTCTTTGAATCTTATAAGGAAATGCTTGTCAAAGTGAAATGAAGGAGAGATCTTCGTACTTATCTGGCCAATTGAAGCAATTGTATCTTAAAAAATAGCCTAAAAAATTCAGGAGGCCTGCACGGGATTAGAACCCATGGCCGCTGCAATGCCGATGCAATGCCGATGCAATACCCTGCAAATTGAGCTATGAAGCCACTCATTTGGGAGCAGGGCAATTTGATGGGCTCATTTGTTCCCTAAATGTATATTAGCAGTGCGGTTTATAGACAAAGGAGAGAATTCAAATTACTCTCGCGCTTGTCCGGACAATTTACGCAATAGGCACTTTGTAGCTAGTAGGTACAAAAACCGTCATACTGGAATGCAAATAGATATTTTTACAGTTATGCGCTTAGTTACCTGGCCTTTAAATGAATATGAGGCTGGTGTTGACCTTGTTATGATACAGCCCTCCCTGCTTTTCTTATGTTAATGATGTTGTTCACATACTAATTAGTTGGAAGCAAGGAGGTTTCGATCCATTTCCAGCCTCACTTTCTTTCATAGGCCAGGTAACTAAGCACATAACTGTAAAATGGACTATTGCCCTCCTGGGACATCTAAAACAAAGCTGCAAAAGGCCTATTGCCACTTATAGACATCTATAGATCCTTGTAGAGTAAAATGTAGCAAGCACTAGTATTCTTGACTTAACCCCGAATCATATTTAAAGCTATTGTAATACGAGCGTGTTGCAGAAAGTACAGGCTCGTTCTACTTTCTGCAACACTGCGCTGCAGCAACTTGCAACACATTTTTTTGTTGCGAGACAGGTTGTGCGTGGGATGTAACACACGCAACATTGCTTTTTGACAAGTTTCGCAGCAATGTTGCGAGACAAGTTGGACGTTTTTGTTGCTCGTATTACCGTAGCTTTAACCTCACACCAAAAACCTCGCGCTGGACAAATGGTTTGTTTTGTTCCAATACATGGCCGTCTCATTTCTTTAATGTGTTCTGAATACATTGCCATTATTAACACCAGAATCACGTGATCTTGAAGATTGTAACTTACGACTCTCTTCCATGGAACAAAGCTGAGGATTTTAGGACACCAATTTCATGCCCATATATGGACAAAAATAAGATCAAAGCTGCATGCGAGGGAAAATGCACGAGCTACGTTACATCCAAATAGGGAAATTTTTAAACTAAAAAAACCCCAGCTGTGAGCCAGAGTTAAACGCTTCAAGCTCACGAGCTTCTGTTAACGCATAAAATGAAAAAAAAATGTATATACGGAATAAACTTCTTTTCATTTACGGGAGCATGAATAGTTCACGAATAGTTCCAAGGTTTTGCTCGTCTCTGGCTAATCAAATTTACCACAGGGCTACTTCCTTTAATGTGATAGGCAGCCATTCATTTTAAACATCGCACCACGACTTTGCCGGGTTAGGAATATGTGCCCTGGCCTGCTCACCTCGGATGCGGTAAATGAGGAAAAACGTATAAACAGTTCCAGGTCATTATCCCTCACATACCTTAACATCCTTTATATCCAGTTGTAATTCATAATCCGTCAGTGTGTTAGGACATGCATTGACGTCTCTAATTGCCATGCGCACAATTGGGATCATACCAGCAGAGTTTTCTGAGCCTTCTTTGGTGTCTATGTCGAACACACCACCAATTGTCAGCGGCATTTTAGCTGAGGACAGGTTGACAAATAAAAGGAGATATCCTATGACAGCAAACATTCTGAACAAATAAAAATGAAAAACAATGGAGAAATGAATTAATGAAGAAGTATATTTAAAACAGTCATAAAATGGGTCACTGAGGGGTAAGGGTTGTTGGATTTCTTCGCCACATTAACCTTTTCTGCGTGCGTGCTCAAAATGAAAAACGTACTTAGCTTAATTTGCACGGCGCTTCTTTAAAGAGGCGTGCCGTCGTTCCATGAAGAGTATGTTTCTGTCTCTGCGATGTTTTGCTAATACCTGTTCAAGGACGTTTCGAGAGTTAGACCCTTAAAGTGCGCTTCGAGTTAAAATCGCTCTCCCGAAGGAAAAAAGTGGAACCAAACCAAAACAGAGGACGACTGGGATCAATGATATATTAAATCCTTAAAATTACTTTATAATCTTAGGGTGCCGACAACCCGAAATAATATTGAAGCTAAACATGCCAGGTTGTCAATATATCGTGAAACTGAATATATTTGTTTTGCACGGCGCTTATTTAAAGAGGCGTGCCATGGTTCCATGAAGAGTATGTTTCTGTCTCTGCGATGTTTTGCTAATACCTATTCAAGGCAGTTTCGAGAGTCAGACCCTTAAAGTGCGCTTCGCGTTAAAATCGCTCTCACGATAGAAAAAAGTGAAACCAAACCAAAACAGAAGACGCCTGGGATCAATGATATATTACATCCTTAAAATTACTTTATAATCTTAGGATGCTGACAACCCGAAATGATATTGAAGCTAAAGATGCCAGATTGTCAATATACCGTGAAACTGAATATATGTTTTGGAATTAACTCGTGACGACTAGAATAAAATGCAACTTAATCAAACTGATATCATAGGACTATTCTTACCTTTCCTATATCAAGAGTTAAGCCCGGCCCTTGCAAATGGACGAATCATTGTTAGCCAACAACTCCCAATATAATTAAACGAAATATGCTGAAATTGCAGGCAGGAATTTGCATAATGACTATAAGAAATGTTGACACTCACTTATTTGAACGTCAAACGACGTTCAAATAAGTCAGTGTCCAACATTTCTTATAGTCATAACTCCCAATATTGTTGGCCAATAACTCCCAACATTGTTGGGTGTAACATATTGCGTCCGTTTGCACACACCGCTGCATGTTGTTGCGTTTTGTTGGGGTTTGGAACTCAGCCAATCCGCCTTAAAGAAAGCCATTAGTAATAGGAAAATGATGATGAAAATTCATATTGCTCAAACAACTTCAGACGATGTGTTTTCGAATTTTGTAATATATCAGGACGATATTCTAAGTTAAATTTTGTCATGCAGCATGTTAGTGTTCAAAAAATGCGACAGTTTTCCTACTGGGGTCAAGACACAAAAAAACCGACCGCTTTTCCTACATAAAAGTTTCCAAAACTTTGATAACACGTAAATAACGATACTTCATTGTACTGAAATGCATTTCGATGACTTTTATGAAGATTTTGGTACCAAGAAGATTGTAAAGATCTTTACAGTTTTAACGTGTCGTTCTTTAGGCTTACATAAAGAATCTCATACATGCACAAATTTGCGTCAAAAAATGCTGTAAGAAATTTTAGATTCTTTCATTTTCTACAGAGTATCACATAAACCTTCTATTTAAATAAAAAAGAAAATAAAATTAATAAATTTCAAACATAAAGTTCTTTTAAAAATTGGAAAATTTTCGTAAATTTCCCCTTCTTGTGCGGTAACGGAAAAGGTAACGGAGGATATCATTTTCTCTAACAAATATTTGTCGGAGAGGCAAGATGGCGGACAAGGCTTAGTTGGTGAGTGACGCTCTTCCCGGTCTTTAACTTCATTGAAACTGCATCTTGGAGTTTATTGCACCTTAGCCGTATGTCAGTGAACTCGAAGAAAAATAAAAGAGGTGGCCGAGGCTCAACTGATGAAGATCTAGCATGTTTGAAGAAGAAATTGAACACGGCGGACGACATCGACGACGCCATTGAGATGTTAGAAGATACACAACAAGAGCCAAGCCTGTTGGAAATTAAGACTATTTTAATCGATATTCAAATACAACTATCCTCTATCACAAAGGATAATCTCGAACTAAAAAATGAAATCGAACAGCTAAAGAACTTGGAGAGAAATCAAGGTAACGATCTAGATGAGCTGAGAAAGTCCGTGAACTTCAATGACAATGACATAAATCAATTGAAGCAATCTATAAAGAAGATAGGAGATGAAAAAAAGCAGTTACAGGACAAGGTACTGACTGCAAATAACTCACTCAACGCAACCAGAGAAAAACTTCAGCAACAAGTAGAAGAATCTCGACATTTAGAAGAAGACTGAACTTGACAACTTGGAGCAATATAGTCGAAAGAACTCGCTGGAAATACATGGAGTGCCACAAGATGCCTACACTTCCACAGAACACGTAGTTATAAAAGTGGCTGAAGCTTTAAATATCACCGTTGAACCGGAGGACATAGAAATTTCGCACAAAATATATCGAGGTAAAGCCATAATCGCAAAATTCGTGAATCACAAAGTAAAATGTAAACTTTACAAGGAACGGACAAAATTGAAAAGTGTCAAGCTATTCGACATCCTTCCCAGTTACCCAGCGACAAGTAGTAGGAATCATCGAATATATTTGAATGAAAACTTGACTACACGCAGAAAGCATATCTTAGAGGAGGCAAACCGACGGAAACGGGATGGGACTCTATTCAGCGTATGGACACTTGACGGTAAGATCTTTGTTAAGACATCTCCTACTGGAAATCCATCCAAAATCTTGAGTGTCGACGATCTAGACAACCTTTAGAGAAGACCAAATCAGGTGCTTTTACCATCTCGCTCCCAATTGTTTTTATTCAAACTAAACAGAAATGTATCCGGGTGATGCGCGTCGCTTCTTCCTGTTTTTGCTTCCGCTTCTGGTAAGTGCTTCCGCTTCTGGTAAGTGCTGTGGTGTAATGTCAGATGTTATTGTAATTTGTTTCGTTTGTGTGTACAATACGTGTTGTCCTCTGTATGAATTAAATTGCGGGATTAAGTTGATCAGTACTGTGCAGGCAGAAACGGTAGTGATTTTTATGCAGGAAATACCAAACTCTTTTATGTTATTACATTATGAAGACGCAAATTGCACTTTGCAGGGCTCCGCCTATGATCTCGACGGACTAAATCATTGTAAAAACACGAAAATACTGTATTCTCAGATGAATTAGTGATCGGTTCGTTAAACGCGAGGGGACTGTCAAACAATATGAAAAGGCGAGAAGTATTTAGATGGTTGAAAAACAAAAAATACTCGATTTTCTTTTTACAAGAGGTCCATTGTTCAAAGGATAAAGAAGCAATTTGGTCCGCAGAATGGGAGTACACAGCAATTTTTAGTAGTCTTTCTAGTGCCAGTGCTGGTGTAAGCATACTCTTTAATAATAACTTCGTGTTTCAACTGCTTAAAACCTTTTCAAATCCAAACGGTAGGTACGTAATCACTGATATTAAAACAGAGAGTAAGACCTTGACACTGGTAAATATTTATGCTCCAAATAATGACGACCCTTCATTCTTTGAATCAATTCTAAAAGTGCTTCTTTCTTTTGAGTGTGAGGAATGTGTGTGGGGTGGCGATTTTAACTTTGTTTTAGATGTACAAAAAGATAAGCAAGGTGGGAGGCCAGTAACACCATAGGCAGCCCAAGTTCGCGTCACTAGAGAGCGTGTAATAATTGATTACTAGTGGAAGATGACCTTTGAGTAAAAGCGGTGTTGCGTTACAGGCAGCCGTTGAGAATTTAAACGCGTTGTAAAGACTTTGTATGGAAAATAAAATACCGAAGATTATGAAGCCTAAAAAACGCTCAATTTAACGTTCATTCAATAAAATGAATG
>OX421445.1:63348115-63350615 GCA_949126865.1 Montipora capitata
CGGTCAAGCACTGAAATATTTGTCCTTTTTAATCAAAAGGTAAAAGAGGCAGTTTCTATCGCTATTATCAACTCCCCGCTTTCAAATCCCTCGATTCTACGCTGACCAATTATGTTTAAGTATAGTGACAGCATCAAACAAAGGAGTAAAAACCTAACACACTGACGAAAAATACTTCGCAAATGGCTGCATTGTCCGTGATAATTGCATCGAATTCCATTTTAAATAATTAATTGCCCTTTCTTTAGTTTTGCTTAGAAATTTCCTCTTAAGATAAAGTAACCGATGGTTCGCTAATACGTATTTCTTGAAGCTTATCTCGGAGATTATCGGATTGTAATTAAAGTTACTTGAAGGAAGCTAACGACAATAGCTTTTGAGTCATATTCCTGCTTTGGGTGCATCGGTTGATGAAAAGTAACATTCACCGGCAATGTCTAATCGCAAACCATCTTCCCGCAAAATTAGATTTCATTTTTATTGAGCAAGTCTTATTATCTTTAAGCAACTTAGCCAACGGAATAGTACTTGTCTTTTATGAAATTGAACATCTGCAAAATAATCCGGGAAATTACCCGCGAAAAGCCATTTAGAGAAGATCATCTCAAAATGCAAACACTTTCTTTTTGTACTCTAATTTGTTTAAAAAGCGACCGTTTGTTTCGCTGGCAAAGTCGTTGGCTTGTAACAGAATTACGTCTTCTCCAGTATTTCACTGAGCCTGAAATCGCGGATCGCATCATAGTTAATAGAGGGGAATAATCCGACAAATTTTTATGTTGTAGATTTTTGTCTCTTTTTTTTGGATTTGACATCGACCGTACACAAAACACAATAGTTGTTTACTCCGTACTGAGTAACTAACCAATAGAAACGTGTTGGTTACGTAATTCATGCATAGTGTATGAGCGCAAAACAACAGATTGTGCACGGGCGTGGACTTTCCAACCTAAATCTTGGCATCTTTATTTGCTCCTTTGATGTTTCCCTAGCTTCCAAACCAGTCCCCTCGATTAACTATGATCGCATCTTTCACAGATCGGATACAGGTGTTGACGCAGTTTTGTTTTAAACACTTTGATTTTCCGCGGGACCGAAGTAGCATGTCCGTGATATAGAATATTCAATGAATTTCGTTTCGTTTATTGTAGAACACAATTAGATTGGATTTATTTGTAACACTAGCGAGAAACAACGATGTTAAGGAAAGAGCTTTCCTTTTCTTTCCTCCGCTCTTAGCAACTCCGAAAAAAAAGGGGGTGAGGGCTTAAGTTTTTCGAGGTCTTTACGTCAGAGGTCATTGTTTTCGACGCTCGGATCAAGTAGCCTGAACAAAGGTGTTCGCTATGAGATACTGAACAAATTTTATTTTGTGAATGTTTCTAATTCGCTATTCCCCCATCCCATATTGCAATATGTTTCTTGGTGGGGGGACAATACAAACTATTTACTCTTGGCACTGTATCATGCAAGCTTCAGTGAACTGGATATCCTTTGTTTTAATGCAAATAATCCCTCAAAATGATCTGTGTTATGGGATTAATTTTGCGAAAATGGCGAATGGCGTTAAATTAAGTTGTTCGCTTAATAGAGATTCGACTGTAATTTTAAAATTGAAGCAAAGAAAACGATTTAATCCGCGGAAACTCTAACAAAGCCTTTCTTTCCGATTGTCAACTTAAAGTGGTAAAAAGCAAAAAAATAATAATGATCTGACAAATGCCAACCTTGTATAAGTAAATATAGTTTTATCTCAGAAAAATTTGTAGTTCTATGGTAAAATTCGAACTATGATAAAATAATATTCCTTATGTTTCAAAAATGCCATGAGGTGTGAGATGGCTGTGACTAAGCTGATCATATTTGAACTGAAACAGCCTTATTTTTTCAACAGAAAATTCAGTTTTGTGGCGAGAAAAAGAGAAAAAGTAACTGCGGTGACATATTATTGTAGGTAGTGATCTGAAAGTTATTTTGATCTGAACAATTTTTTTGGCAGTCGGTATAAAACAGCCATTAACTTTCCAAAAAACCGTGTCGAAAATCCAAAGTCCTGCACGAAAGACCGATATGAATCCTTGACGTTGCTCAGTTTGGTTTGCCCTATTACAACTAAACTGAGAACATGTCGAAGTATTATCTTGTAAGAGGAAGAAGACGAAGGAGATGAACTCCTAAGGCTTACAATTTGCAGGAAATAACAGTGATTTTTAACGACTTTAACGCCGTAGAATTGTGAATGGTTACGTAATTACCGATACAAAAATGGTCTTCTTCAGTGGACAAGCCTAACGCAACAGACGGAAAACCTAATTTTAAGCTTTGTTCGTAGTTCTCAGGGAGAATTTAATCTCATCCATGCCGAAACTTGTTATTTCTTACACGAGCCGATGAAAGAAACCATCACATTTTCAAATATCGCAATATAAAATTAAATTAATTTAAAATGATAAAATTGTGTTTCTTTAGTTGAGTCATGCGAGCTTACCCGATGTGAGTT
>OX421445.1:63355615-63360615 GCA_949126865.1 Montipora capitata
AATATTGCGCACAATGAAGTTATCAGTCGTAACTGGCATTCTGGTCATCTATAGAGCTTCAGGGCCCGTTTTTCGAAAGACCCGTTAACTTTTCCGGCGACGCAGCCCGATAAACCAGTTTTGAGAACTGTCATCCGCTTGTTTTAAAAAGCTGGTTTTCAAAATCTTTTCAAGATCATGCGTGACAAAAAGCAAAGTGATTGTGAAGAGTGATGATTCAAAGCCTTTTCCCTCTTAAGATACAGATGGAATTGTCATAGCACCCGAAATATTTCGGGGCTTTCGAAAAACGGGCCTCTGACCCCTGGTCACTTGCAAGTTCATATTAGGGCATTTCGTACGAGAGAAAATAAGTATATACTAAAACAGTGAGATAATATACAGCACAAAAAATTAATTTGGATGTTTTCTTCACTTGTCACGGATGCAAATCGGGACGCCATTTTTTCCCGAGTTGCTCGGAGGTAAATAGCACAGGAAAATTCGGAGTTTGACGAGCCAATCAGCGCCCGCGTTCAACGCTATCCACTGTTTTAGTATATACTAATTTTCTATATTTTGGGGGCGTTTTTAATAAAACAATTATTCCACTCGCGCTTGTTGGATATCTATCATCTCACATCCAACACGCGCTCATGGAATAATTGTTAAATAGTTGAATGTTTGATACTGAATATAGATATCTTATTGGACGATTTCGTGTGTAGTATAGTGGGATATTTTACGAGTCAAGGTGTATTTTGGCAATACCGTAGGGCGAGTCAAAATGTAAGAGACGAGTAAAAAATACCCCACGATATTACACACGAAATCGTCCAGTGAGCTATTTATTATCCAACTTTTTCGCACTATATTGCTAGCAAGTGAAACAACCGAGAACATGTGACAGAACTGTACGTGACAAGCGCGGTGCAAACGTCGGTACCTCGTGACCAGTCTTAACCGGTTCTCTGCTATACAAGTAACTAACTGTACAAACATCGTGGTATACAGACTGTATTTGTACTCGTTTCGTGCGTTTTCTGTACAATAACCGTAATACAGATGGGTAATAACTGATTTATATTGTTAGCAACTTCGTTCACTAGGGTAGTGAAATGACTGAAAGAAAGTGCAAGCGGTTGGGCTTTGCAACACTAAATAAGGGTTGACCGTCGAATCCTAGGTATTTTTTAAGAGAACTCGCGCACTGTTCGCGTATGATAGGGGATAGTGGTTTCCACTGTTGTAGTCTGGACTGTTGCATGATTTTCCAACTCCTTCCCAGACGGCACAGCTATAGCTCATTTGAAAATAGCCCAAAGAAGAGGCTTAAAAACGCGGTACAATACACAATCGTCATTGAGAATGAGTGTAAAGAGATTGTTTGTGCTCATTATTTTGCCTTTGAATCATTTGTACATCTGTTTAGTGACGCACTTTATACCCCGCTCTCAGGTGGCTTTCGGTATGTCGCCTTGACGTTCAGATGAGGTTCAGTGGTTTCCGCGATCTTTTTGAATAGCGATTAAATACGCAGTCGAAATTAAATGTTCACGAACCAGTTACAGATACTCAGTGATCTTACTACATACGGAATCGACGATACCATCACTTCAACAAACAACGATTAAATCTGGCTTAAACGAGATAACTCAAAACAAATTAAAGCTCCTGTCCGATTTTTGATCAACGAAAAAAAAAACAAAACAAAGCGGAAAATAAAAGACAAAAGATTTACTTTTTCCGCATAGCTTCATTAAAGTGCAAATTGGATTGTGTTGTTAAAAAGCAAATTACGGTCTTAATTATAATTTTATTTAGAAGAGAAAAGGAATAAGGTGAAACGATGAAGTCGTTTCTTGTGATAGCTTGTTTCTTTTCTGTGTTGGCTGTTCTAAGCAGGACTGGTGAATCGGTTTCAAGAAGTCAAGATTTAGGTGAGTGTTTTAATTAATGGCACATATTCTCCTTAATGCAGGTTTGTATATTTTGAAGATAATATTCGACTTCATTAATAGTTTAAGCTCAAAGATGAGAAAACAATCAATTACACCTGCATCAGTTGCAAAGTTTTTTTCTCTTGGTATTGTGAAGATGAAACCTGCGATTAAAGTAGTGTTTGCACTCTTCAGTGGAGTGTTTTTACGCTTTGAAGTCCGTCAGCAAACTTTTTTGTCAATTGATATATGTTTGCAAGGCGAAACGACATCGGGATGTAAAGAAAACTCTGAAAACTGTCCATGGATACTCTGAAATGATTTTTACCCGGCTTCATAAGAGGTGGAGACATGGAAACATTTATCACTAGTGATAGGATTGACAAAATTAACAAGTTTGTCCAAACACTTGAATGAAGACTGCATCCTAAACTTAATGTTATATATGCATGAAGAAATCAGTCTACGTGAAACTTTTTTCCGCTTTCAAAATAACAAAGGAGAGCCAGTCATTAAAACAAGGGGAATGTGCAACTCACTTGTTCCCTTGCATGTACTGATCGAGATATCGATCAATCACATGTTCTCCTTTTGCCAGGACCAAAACAGTTTAAAGAATTCTAAAACTAGGGCCCGCACGGTTTTATAGTGATTTTTTTTAAACCTACACCAAAATTTTTCAAGCGGACTAGACTCCTAAGTGGTCAGTTTGGGAAGGCCTTAAAAGGCTGAAATTGTCTTGAGTAAAATAAAAAGAACATAAATATTAAATCACCTTGTTTTCAAGGAAACTGAATGCGTTCATATTTTGGCTGCAAAATTATTTTGTGTTAATCGGAGAAGCTGAATCGATTGCTGATCATTTTTAGTTGCTGGTCCTTAAAGTTCTCTAACACTTACTAATTCATATCTGGACAAATACTATTCTCTTATACACCCAAACCTTACGTAAAATTCACGATTGAATCTTTCAAACCTCTTTATTTGGTACTCGACATATAAGGCGTTTGATGCCCATTTATGAACGGATGGAGAGTTAAAACAATCACCGTTGATCAAGTGCTAAAAGTAGTTACAGTGTATCATATGTTTTGAAATTGTCCTTTGAACACTTCAAAATAGAGTACCATTTGCAACTTTGAAATTCAAGGGTGTGTTGCACATATTGAAAGCAACCAATATTAAAGTGAGGTTTGAATATTACTTAGTATAATTTTCGGCGGGATGATCTGAATCTGTCTCTATCTCAGTTCTCAAAACCGCTATCGCTTCCAACTTGTGAACCGTAATGAACCGGAAAGTGCAAAAAGGAAATTATGAAGCAAGGAAAAATATGCATAGAAAAAGCAATTAAAAAGCAGTCTCTTCTCAACAAATCGCACGTTTTGCCACTCATTTGCTGTTCAATCCTTAGTAGTTGCTAGCCTTCTTGAAAATACACTAGAACTTCCACTGAATTTGTTTTCTTTTTCAATCTTTACGCTTGGAAATCATGGCAAACTTGCAAAACTTTCAGATAGGTTCAGCCCAGCGCAGTTGATTAATATTTGTGTAGAGTACGTTTCCCAATTATTCGCCCCTAATCGCTATGCAACTCAACGTTAACCCAGAACGCAGCTCAAGGCGTGACCAAAATTAAATAGTCTGTCGAGTGCACATAATTTAAGAGTGCGTTCGATTGACCGACCGTATTCCGGAATAGGAATACATAGAATAGAAGTTAGAAATCCTTCGCTTTTACCTGCATTCACATTAAAATTGTCAAACACCTGCTAAAATGCTATTTTAAACATATCTTTATTATTCTTGTTGCTTCAAAACGTCAGAAATGCCGTTTTAAGTCACGTATTCTTATTCCGAAATAGGGTGAATCGAACGCACCCAAAACTTACAAATGATGCAGAACAACTCTTTTGAAAAAATCGTTGGGCTGAACAGTTTCGATTCAATACCCTTATTTTCAACACATTTTAATCTTCTTCGAACCATCTCTGCCTCCTTTTGTATTTGCTGTTTTATTCAAACCTTCCTTTAATGTTTTAAATAGTTATATTTACATTTCGCTTGATTTGGCTGTCAGTTCAGTTCGAATTATCTTAATTTGGCTTCGTCACACGGCCCCTTTAGGGTAATTTTCTCTGATGCATGGCATAATGCGAGCAACACTGAAACCTGAGTGCCTTTTGTAAGAACAAAATGTTCTACATTATCAACATGTGATCATACGTGCGTCGCTCTTAAAATCCAACCTTCAAGTACGAGCATAATTAGAATAATTAAAGGCCGTTTGCGAGTGATTGATTTTGAGCCGATTTCCAGTTTTGTCTTACGTCACTAGTATCTAGCTGGTATCTTACATGACAATGTGTGGTTTTATGTCGTTTTCCCAGCTCATTGTTGTTCGTGAACAATCAAAATTAAATCCACTGCACGTATGTCTCTATCTACTTTCGTGTATACTACCTTAATTTTACACTTAGCTTAGAAACATTTTGACTCCCTTTTGCATCCCAGAATTTCAATCAGAAAAATCGAGAGATCTAACATCACGTTTTGAGCAAACGGCAAACGCAATGCAGAAATTTGCGTTTTGCCAAAGATCCAAGAAACTTGTTTGATTTTTTTTCTGTTATCTTCAGATATCCAACAACTTTTCAAAAGAGAGAGAAAACTCAGAACAAGGGAATTTTCATGGTTTCATGACAAATAGCAGTCTTCCTTTGTCGATTGCGGTTTCGTGTAAGAGTAGTGCTAAATATCTCTATTATCTGAAACGATTTTTGCTCAGGTTGTCGAACCTGCGAGATGTTTAGCTCAGAGTGCGAGACGGACGACGTTACTTCTTGCGAAATTTCCGCATTGAGTACACGTATCAAGTTTTGTGGTCGAATGAGTTCAAGGGCACTCGCTCAACAGAACTAGGTGACGGACCCCCCGGCGATCAAGATTTTGCTTTTGCTACTTCTAAGTTTTCTACGGAGTTTAAAACCGTTTCGATCATTAATCTTGGTTGTCTGTCGCTTTCCCTTTGTGATGATGTTGGGGAACTTAATTTCGTAAATTTAAGACCGACGAACGTGA
>OX421445.1:63363115-63370615 GCA_949126865.1 Montipora capitata
ATAGTGAATAATTGGGTGGATAGCCCTCTCTAGAACTGTAAAATGCCATATTGTAAATAAATATGCGCAGAGACCTAGAAAATGCCAACCTAGTTCTCATGGCATTTCTCCGCCAAAGCCAGAAAAGCCCTGGGAACTACTGTACGTCGAAAAGGGATAAACCTTACGAAAAAGATACCTGGTTCAGTTTGCTGAAATTGAAAGAAAGGTGTTACGGCGAATCAGCATTGGAAGCTTAAATATTTCTCAAACTATTTTAGGACCAGATCCTTGCGACATGCGCTTTACCAATGTGTTGGACAGTCCTGATCGAGCAGAAGAATTTATCACAGACAGGGACATTAAATGTGACAGAGGACAGCGGAATTCCATTTACCAGAGATGGAACAGATTCAATGGATCAGCAGGAGTTGCCATGTCAACCAAATGTGTTGATACAATGCGATGTGGGGCCCAGGCCCCTGGTTGGTTACAGGGAAAACATCCAAGACTGCACGAGGGGGTGGTTAGCAGAACTGTTTGTTATCACTGGGAGAATAACTGCTGCTACTTCAAAAACAAAATTCAGGTCAAAAACTGTAAAGGTTACTATGTTTACAAGCTTGAGAAACCACCGGCATATAAACTACGCTATTGTGGTAACGGAACGGGTAAGCACGCGCAATGAGCATTCTCTGTAACATTCCGATTCGCACCCTGAGGCCGTGAATCTTTCATTTTTGAGAGATAATTAAGCTTCAATTTGAGAAAGAACGCCATACATTGCTTTGTATTTTAGAGCTTTTTACAAATATTATTCACCAATTATCTTTGAAAAATGCGTGGTTACCCCAAATTTTCTTTTTGGATTTCAATAACACTTGTTAAGATCTACATTTCCTGCATAATCACACACCGGGGAAAAAATATCTTTAATTAGTAGGCACCGTCCTTAAGCTTGTTGCAAAGGAAGCCCAAAAAATACGAGGCTTTTAATTCAGAGGATTCGAACCCATGAACGTGAGATTCTACAATTTGAGCTATCAGGCCCTTTGCATTTGCATGGGAGCCTGTCAGTTGCGAGTTCGAGTTTATACGTTTCGAGGTGAACAAATTTTTATTCCAAACTTGATTCAAAAGTCAGTGATTTCGCCTTTGAGTTTAATGAAAATCCAGAAGAAATGTTGAGTAAAGACGCAAAGATGAATGATTTGATTAATATCTTACGGCATGGGTTAATATTACATCAATTCAGTAATCACTTTGTGTTTTTTCTGTTAGGCTCAGCACCGCATGGAAGTTGCGAACTAACTAAGAGAGAGCGTAAGTAACGTCAATATTCGAGTCATGATGGCCATCGCGATTGTTGTGCAATATTTATTTTTCGTATTTTTTCAAACAATAGCTATAGATGCTCAATCCAGTCTTTTATGACACCAGTGTTACATATGCATTAATTTATTTACCAACTTTACACGTATACAATGCCGATTTATTATCTTTTTGTATTTTTGTTAATTGGACCTTCTGGCCTAGCTCGTTTTGGAAAAGGAAGTCCCTTGATTTTTCTCGCCGTAGCGAGACAAAACGAAAAAGCTTTCTTGACTAGTATTAATACAACATCTGCATGACATTATCAATGGGGTGTACTCTCTTTTCATCAGGGTTGAAGATGCACAAAAAACGGTGAAACTGTCTGTTGTCTCTTTGTCGTGAGTTACTCAGTCAATGCAGCAACTGCATAGCTTCCGTGTATCTTCCTTTTCAGAAAACCCTTGTGTAACTGGTCGGTACTTCGAGCTTTCCGAACCAGATCGCGCTGCCGGGTATACCAAAGAATGCAGCTTAAAAAGTGATGTGGACCAACTAAGCGAGGAATATGCATGGTACCGATTTACTGGAAAAGCGGGAACAAGGTTGGCCACAAGATGCGTTCCCATGCATCGATGCGGTACAGAAGCCCCTGGCTGGCTCAATGGGACCCTCCCGAAAACCAAGAATGTAGGCGAAGTAAACCGAACGGTTTGTTTTCACTGGAAACACGATTGTTGCCACTGGAAAGCGCGTGTAAAAGTCCGCAACTGTGGACACTTTTATCTTTTCTATCTGAAGCGAAAAAACCCACTGGAAGAAAAATACAAATATCGATACTGTGGAAATGGTGGAGGTAAGGCGAGGCATAGAACATTTGAACGAAAGGGTGATACACGGAATTGTTTTCCAAATTGTAAATTCCAAATTGTAAATTTAACAATTAAGAAATTGCGAAGAAATATTATGAAAAGTCGTTTCTCTTAATGAAAAAGCCCACGAGTAATGATTTTAATGGGTTCTTGGTATATTTAGAAAAAAAAAGGGGGGAGGGGGGAATCGAGTGGCTTGTAACCTTCAAAAGAGCCCCTCCCACACTAAGATTGTAATACATCAGTTCTTTCTTTATCAACCCGCCAAAGGATTAAGATCAAATATTTTGATGGTTGTTGTCCACCATTTCTTGTTTTAAAACTCTTAAAATTATACATTTTTAGGTAAGGTTCTTCCACCTAAACCAACGAAACCCGCAACACCAGAAGGTAAGTGAATTAAATCGAGATTTGGAAGCATAACGTAGTCAGAAAGGAAAAGTACTTTCCGCCAATTCAATTAAGTGAAGAAAAGTAAGTACCATTATTTACCCTCGGATATTTAGAGTAGCTAGTAGTTATATTCTCCTTCCCACGAGCGCATTAAACCGTTGTCTTGTGGGTTTTTTTATTTTTTCTATTTTGATAAGTTTTGTCCGAACGAACGAACAACTGGCGAAGCCGAACTGACGAGTAAAGACGCGAGGGGATTGGGGCGGTTAATCCGCGTCGTTGCTAAAACGAGGGTAAGGGTAAAACCAAGGGTCAGGGTAAGGGTAAGGATACGAATACAGAAAGTATCCTAAAAATGCATAAAAGCTAACCTTAAACTTTTGTTTAGGCCTAATTAGGCCTAAGGTTAGCTTTTATGCATGTTTAGGATACTTTTTGTATTCGTATCCTTACCCTTACCCTCACCCTTGGTCTTACCCTTACCCTCGTTTTAGAAACGCCAGAGAAATCCAGGATTTTGAGCAACTGGGCCTAACGTTAGTCCCCAAAAAATATCGCTAAAAAGAACTCTGATAAGAAATTCTAACGCATTCTTTATTATAGTATATTTGTTTGAATCTTTTAGCATTATATTGTATTAAATACTGTATTAAATACAGACTGATTTAATGAGCGTACTTTTCTCTTGAGCATTCATAAATGTTTAGAATTCCTGACATTCATTTATACAGATCTAACTGACACCTCTTAGGTATTTCTTTTTGACTGATGATCGAAGATGTTATGGTCTTGGTAATCAAAGAGAAAAAAACAATGATCACTGGCGAAAGTATAAGTGTTCGGCTATAATCTGAAATCTTAAATGTGTCTTGTTTCTGCTCAGTGACGTCATCATCAAATCGACTGACTGATTGATGTATTTTTCAAAATGTCCCCTCAATGAATGTTTGATAAGAAAACTCAGAAAATTGCCTTCGTTCAATTGTCTCTTAATTATGTTCCAACAATAATTCCTGAGAGAGATTTATCTACAAATCCAAAAGCTTCAGGACCTTTGAAACTTCGTACCCAGGGACCTCTGTCCATCACTTTGAGTTAGGACACCCGAAAGCAAAGAGGAGGTCCTGGGAACTAGGTTATGGAGTACCTGATGAATAAAGGGGTTTAGTTTCTAACCTTAGACCTTTGTTACTTAATTAATTATTCTGGGATGCCCGCTTATTATTTTCAATTGCAATTGATTGGTTTCTTTACGTTCATTTCTGCGCATGGTGGAATGGACAAAGGCTCATCCATACAACCTACCGCATTAGTCGTGACCAGAATGTATCCGCCAGAGTCAGGTGGACACTTATTGGTAAAAAAAAAAAAAACCTTGCGTCGACGATCATTAATAACAAACCAATCTATAACAAGTACGTAAGCTTGGATAGTGCAGATTAATTCTTAACTAACACTACAAACGATTTACTTTGGGTGTACGACTGTCGCGAATTCATTTTAGTGACAACCCCGAACTGTTGTCATACAACAAAACGGACTTATCTCGTTGCTACACGACTTATGTGCAGAGCCTTTGTTTTTTATTTTCAGTAACGACAGAGATGATGTTAACACGGCCGACTACTGAAGCCTCGACTTCAAGTGAGTCACCTAGTAAAATAACCCGAGCGATTCAAGAATTATTGATCCAGGACCTTCTCGTTCGTTTGGCGTGGGAAAGGTCCTGAAGATGATTGTGTTGTGAAAATAAAAGAAGTGGAAAAGAAATCCAATACGGCGACCTGGTTCGATTGAATTCTGCTAGGGGGGCTTCAGTAACTGCGATAACTCACATGGATGTTTCGCAGAAAATTCGTTTCATTTATGCAATTCCAGCACATGATTTTCAAATGTTCTCTTATCATAGTTTATTTATTTTCATTTTTCTTACCATATTTAGCGACAACTGAAGTGACACAATCAACAAGTAAGTTACACATAAAGTAAACTCCCCTACAAAATCACAGAAAATGTCAATAATAGACCCCTGGAGATTTGAATTGGGTACAAGATTGAGTTAGCTGGTTTGGTCTTTTTAACAATATTAACCGTTCAATAAAAACGCCTGTAGCGCTTCTTTCTGTTTTGGCTTAAGTTTAAGGTTTCCTTGTCCTCTACCTAGAAGAACCTCTTCGATAATATTGTCGAATTCATGTTTTTTTTGGAGTGTTTCCCGCGAAATCACAACAGAGAGTGGGAGGAACATGCGCAGTGATAGAAAGGCTAGGAGGAGGAGAGTGGATGATTCGCCTGGGAGAATTCCACCTACAGGCCACTGATAATGATGACGGTGAACATGTGTCAATGAGGTTATGAGAACGAGGAAAATGAAGCCATTTTTTTTCTTTTTCTGAGCTTAAAAGCAAGGATCAAACATAACATGAGGGTTGTTGCAAGCTTATGCAATTGACACCTGCCCATGAAATCATCTGTGATATCCTCTGTAAATATTATTATTATTATTATTATTATTATTATTATTATTAATAAAAAAGGGTTTAGCCACCAACCTCTTTTGGATTCGTTATGGTAATTTTTTTTCGGTGCTTCATTTTTTTTTTCTACAGCCACCCTTGGTTCAACAACAACAACAACAAAACCACCTGAAAACCCAGGTATGCAAGCTACGGCAATAGCGTCAATCCTTTTACCCCCAAAGGGGATCGCCACAAGGGAAAATCACAGTCCCCTTCTAAGGGTAAAATCAAGCTGGCTGAAATCTGCAAGTGTTACAGTTTGGAGTAAAGAACACAGTTAGTCTAATGGCCCTTTGAGCAAAAATAACGTAGATACTTGTGGCAAATCACAGCAGAAGCGGCCGATTAAATGAGTCAAATGCAAGCTGGCACTAAACGCGACAAAGACGGCGGTGTTGCTTTTCCTATTGAATAAACATAACACTTTCGTAAAGAAGTCGACTGCAGTCAGACAACCAGGAAAAGAGTGTAGCAAGGAGTCATCTTTTCAACAACAGTTACGCCTTATATTGTCTAAATTCCCGGACAAACGAAAAATCACAGTATTGGACGATCAAATATGTTGGGTGTGAACCAACATTTTAACGTTTGGCTACCGTATTTGATGACCATTTAACATATTGGGCGGTGTTGGAACACGTGGATACCTTACCTACAACTGTTTGGTCAAGCATGTCAAAAGGATGTTTGAAATCGCTCGCCCATCCCGTAATTTTCAACATGTTAGATCGTTCAACATGTGACTTTTGGCCAGGCCTTAAGATCAGATAAATTTGGAGAAATTACTTTGAAGTTTGGAAATTGTTACAACTGTTCTTTCTTTCTTTCTTTCTTTCTCCTGTGTCGCTGTCTTCAGAGGTCAATGTCACTTGTGGACAGAACGATATGTGGATAAGTATTCCAAAACCCCTTCTTCCAGGTCTAGACAGAGAACATCTTCGTCTTTCAGATGTAAACTGCGGAGCCACCGAAACTGAAACAGCTTTCGTCCTGCACACGAAATTGACGGAGTGCCACACAGTGAGCAAACACACTAATAACTTCGTCAATTACATGAACAAAGTATTGCAAATCCCCCTCGAGGAAGGCCAGATAATAACACGGGTGCGCGAAGTCATGATACCTTTCAGCTGTTACTACTCAAATCACGGAATTGTCTCAGCGGTTGGCCTTCAAGTCGAAAGCAGGAAAATCATTTTCTCCAGGAGAGGACTTGGAAAGTTCACCCTAGAAATGAACATTTTCCCAGACGACACCTTTGTTGGGCATTATCAGAAGAGCGACTATCCCCTTCATGTGTCCCTGAGGGATCCTGTATTCGTTGAAGTTAAGGTTGTCACCAAAGACACACGGCTGCAAGTCTTAGCCGAGAACTGTTTTGCTACACCAAATAGCAACCCCAATGGACCTGGATTAAAATATGTGTTCATTGAAGACGGGTAGGTCTTCTAGATCTAGAGTCAATGAATGAGTCTGTAGTGTTGCTTTGTAAAAATGTCGCTATCCGACCTGGCGAATAGCTCAAGTACAGTTGGCCTAGTACTGGTCTTGGCCCCAACACCGCGCAAACCATAAAAACCAGGCCATCAAACAGGTGGTATGATCATGCGACCGGTTAGCTATCAAAAAACGTTCAAAAAACCAAAGATCAAATTTGCTAGGGGACGGAAAGTAGAAACACTTAGCGTCCTTCCAATTAAGCTTTATCCTTTAATTCGTAATCCTATATCCTATGAACAAAAGACCTTGGAAGTCAAACTATGGAGTCTTGAACTTTGAACATAAAACTTAATTATGTAATATTAAAGCAGAAAGTCTGAACCGAAAAGACGCAACCTAGCTCAAACCTTCTAACTGTCATCGTTATTGGGTTCGGCAAGTTTTAGAATTAGTCTTCCACCGCATTTCCAGTAACAGAATAACACTTTTCTCTTAGATGTAACATCGATGATACCCTCACTACGATTGAAAGCCCTGCTCCAAACAAACAGCGGTTTTCTATGGAGGCATTCACGTTCATTGGCGGTCATCAGTGGGTCTTCTTGCACTGCCAGGTCAGAGTATGTAATGCAACTGATCCAACATCTCGCTGCGCGCGAGGCTGTATAAAGAGTCGAAGCAAGAGGTCTCTGGCAACTACAGACTACAAAGATGAGCAATACCATCTTGCAGAAGGACCAATCATGGGAAGAGAGGAAGAAGACGAACAACTGGGAAAGACTCCTGTGGATTCAATTGAAGGACTACGTAGTGTGGACATTAAAGGTAACTCGTGGGCACGTTAATTAGGTTCAACCAATTATGGAATGAGAGGAAATTTAACCTTGTAGGGAACTTTGAAAGGCCTAACCTGTAAAGATGGTTAGCACAGCAATAAGGTGCTGATTGGAAGGGAGAAAAGATCCTCGCATTTATATGGACAATTT
>OX421445.1:63378115-63380615 GCA_949126865.1 Montipora capitata
CTGACTCACTGTCTGCTAATTATAAAATACAGTACAACTTTGAAGAGATTACAGTCAATAAAAATATGATATTGGAGGATTGCACTCTATAAGAAAAATGGTTAGCTTTTATTAACTCATAACTCATTCAGTGTGGCCCAGTGGTTAGGGCGCTTGCCTTGAAATCCGGAGATCCCGGGTTCAAGACCCGCTCTGACCACTCGCTGAATTTGATCCTGGCAGTCCCTGGTTCAACTTCCAGGCTGCACTTGTAAATAGACAACTGGTTTGGCTCCGGCCAGTTGGGATTCTTAACAGTTGTTGTTGTTGTGTTCTGTCGTTTCATTGATTGTGTTTCATTGGCCCTGAAAAGCCCCCTATGGGGAGCGGTCAATTAAGTATGTATTGTATTGTATTGTATTGGGTTCTTGATTTTTTCAGGGCTATACATTGCACATACATGTAATAATATTATTTGCTTTGGTCCCAGCAAGTCTAGACAATTAAAGTTAAACCAGTATGTCCTGTCCAGAAAAGGAAAATATTTGTTGCTCTGTTCTGCAGATGCTATAAAAAATTAATAATTTATTGTCTGATGAGATGTGTCCAAAACCATGTGAGTCATGTAAAGTCTCTAGCTAATGGTCTTGGAGTAGAATAAGTTTACAAGCATCCTTTTTATCAGACGAGTTTAAACATCTGTGTTCCCATGTTCTGTAACGCAATATCTTGCAGATTGGAGAATTTGTATGACTGAGTAAGTGGTTTTCGCTGATAGCAACAATATTATTTTTTCTGATGCCACTCAGAATATCAACTTCTTATCTTCAACATGTAGTGCTGAACTCGTCCATCAGGAGCTCTACCAGACACCCAGCTGAAGTTAAAAGTTCTGAAGTTAGTAAGACTTTCATTTGAACAGAATCATTACGATACAGGATGATATGGTTTAGTGTAAGCATGGTGGGCCATTATTAATTAAAAGTAATGTTACAAAGTCACAATTAACGTAATCTGAGTAAGAAATCCCCATATGGGAGACAGTCAGCAAGTGGGCTTTTTACAGCAATCATTGGTAGACTTGAATTAATCGTGGCTGTGGGAAGACAATCATGGTTAGTAGTTGGAGAATGGGACCATAGTCAAGTAAATTTTAACTGCTGGGCGATGCAGCTTCCAAACAATAACACCACTACAACCACCACCACTACTAAGTACTGCTACAACTCCTACTAAAATAGATAATGGTTTGAAGGCTGCAATTTGATCGTCTGGGCAAAAGACGTCCTGAGATTAAGGACTGTTGGCAGTGACTGATGTTTTAACAACCTGAACCGAAGTCATCTTCAGAGTCAAGATGACTTCCACTCAGGTTGTTTAAACATCAGTCACTGGCAACAAACTTTCTCAGGACTCCTTTACGTGGTCAATTAAATTCCATCAAGGTACAACTACTACTGCTAGTCTGCTACATGTACAGTGTATTCCTTCATTTATTATTATTATTATTATTATTATTATTATTATTATTATTATTATTATTATTATTATTATTAAATATTACATGTACAGTGTACTCCTTCATCATAACATGTATTACTGGCTCCTACATTGCACTACTTCTACTAGTACTACTACTACTGCTACTAATACTTCACAAAGAGCCATGTTGGGAGCATGCTTTGACTGTGGATCAAGAAGAAACTGAAACACAAAAGATGCAATCAACACCATCTTCACTATCAGCACTGTCTACAGACAATGACGATGTGATTGAGAGTGAAGAAAATGTGCAACAGGAAAAAGCGGACAGAAAATAACACGGATGCTGAAAGTAATGCAGATGATTCTGATAGTGATGACGGTAATGGTGTTCAAGATCAAGGTGATGACAATGATGACAAGAACAGCAATGAACAGGCAAAACTACATGTACAGTGTGCATTACCAACCGATACGTCCTTACTTCATACCCAACTCAATGTTGACAAATTCATCAACACTTCAGTTACCCTGGGCTGTTTTTTTGCTAAAATGATTGACTGCATTGCAACTGGCAGGATCGCTTTTAGGAGTACAAGCAGATTGATAGATAACAATGACCTGAGAAGTTTGCTTGGCCGTGGGAAAACATCTGAAGAAAAGTGGGTGTCAAACTTTATTGAGCTTTACCTATAACTGCTCAAAGAAGGGAGTGCTTGCATACACGTAGATGTGATCAGCTGGGAGAAATCTGGAAGGGGAGTTGGGCCAGCATCACAACACACAACAAGTATTAAAAGGAATGAACAACATTCTCAACCAAGATCTACTTCTTGTTCAATGCAACAGTGTTAACAGTCATCACTGGTTCCTTTTGCCAGTTAAACCCCCCCAACATTTTATAAAGCTATTGAGAAAAGAGCTAAGTTGCTGAAATTTATTCATCAATCATTCATCAATCTGAAAATTGATGAGTGGTGTTTTTATGCCAACAAGCCAAGAGATATCTTAGGCCAAACAAATGACTATGACTGTGGTG
>OX421445.1:63388115-63393115 GCA_949126865.1 Montipora capitata
TCCTTCCAAAGCGACAAAGCCTTACACAGGCAGGAAAATTGCTTGCCTTGATTTTCCTTCATTGTTGATTTCAGTTTACAGTGTCCCCAATTTAGTTAATGCTTGTAAATGCTTATTAATGTATTGTAAACGAACAGAAGTCCCAGATTAAAATTTGGTCAGTGGTCGTCGAACAAGATGGCTGCAAAATTTGAAGCTCTGAGATAAAAGAGGAAAATTCAATTTTTCGTGTACTTTTTCTTTTTATATCTACCTAATAGTATGTTGTGATTTTGTGTTACTATGTCGTCAAATAAGCGAGGAAAATCGAAGCAGTCTGGTGAAGCATTAGAGGAGGATTTTGAAGCGTTTGTACGTGAATCGCTGACAAACTTGTGCAGTGGACAAAGCAGGATTATGCAAGATATCTCGAAGCTACAAGATAAAGTTCGGGGGAATGAAGTAGCCTTGGACGCGATATCCAAAAAGTTTAACACTCTCAATGAAAGCCTAGAGGGACTCAAGGGCGAGCTCCACGACGCAAGATGTAAAGTAGATGAAGTTGAATGCACTGTCAACAATTATGCAAAGCAAATTGAAGACCTGTATGAACGACTCCTGTCCCTTGAGAGGTATTCGCGGGAATATAATCTTCGTTTCAATAATGTTGCTGAATCTCCTAGCGAGGACTGTCGCCAAAAAATCCGTGACATCTTATCTAATCAGCTTAATATCGAACCAGTAATAGAAAATGCTCATCGAATTGGTCCCCGAAGTGACAATAAACCTAGAACGATAATATGCAAGTTTCTTTATCATCCGGAAAGGTTGAGAGTCCTTCAAAAGAAGCGTGATCTCCAAGATGGTGTTTGGGTGACTGAAGATCTAATTTGGGAGGACAGAGAAAAGAAGAAAAAGCTTAAGGATGTGATGAAAGTAGCTTTTGAAAGTGGAAAAAAACCGAGATTTCATCGAGGGAAACTTTACATAGATGGAGCTATATATGGAAATACCTAGATGCTTATTTTATGGTCAGGTTTGTTGAAATTTGTAGTTATTTCCAAGCTTGAGCCACAAAACTTATAGATTAATTTCAGATTGACTGATGAATAGTGATGCGAATGACCCAGATTTGAACATACAGTCTTTTAATGATCATGGTATATACACTGTTGAGGAGTTAAATGAACTTTCTAGTGTAGTCCGACCGCAACTGTCGGCTCTCCATCTAAACATTAGAAGCTTAAACAAACATTATAATGAGCTATGTACTTTTTTAGATACCATATCCATTCAGTTCGATCTAATTGCTTGCTCAGAAACGTGGATTGCGCCTCAAGTTGATACAGACTGTTTTGATATTCAGGGTTATAACATGCTGATGGACAATCGCTTGTTTTCAACTGGGGGCGGGGTTGCATTATACTTAAAATCAAGCTTTGATTATTCTCTGAGAAATGATTTAAAGATGGATTGTCTTGAAAATATCTGGGTAGAGACAAATGACTTGTTAATTGGCGTTATTTATGATCCTCCTGGCAGATCTCAACGTGAATTTCTCGAGCAATTTGAACATGTTCTACATGCCATTTTTTTGTCTAAGCGAAAGTGCCTAATTTTTGGTGATATTAATATTAACACACTTGTTAGAAGCGCAATTGCAAAAGAATACCTCAATCTGATTCATTCTGAAGGCTTTAATCCCTTGATATTTGAAGCTACACGTAGTACCGAGACAACAATAAGTTGCATAGATCATATACACTCCAATTTCGTGTCTTCAAGTTCGAGCGGTAGCATTGCAGTCGAGATAGCCGACCATTTGCCTGTTTTTACTTTTTCTTATGATCCCACACTAAGCCCCTTTCCCGATATAATTGAAATTAGAGATTTTAAAAAGTTTGATAAAAATGCTTTCTGTGATGCACTGAGGTGCGAAGACTGGTCGCCTGTATTTAAGTGTAACGATGCGAATGAAAGTTTGACCAGATTCCTACATTCTTTTAATAAGATTAGTAATCGACATGCACCACTCAAATCGATCAAAATTAAAGGTAAGACTAATAAACCTTGGATAACCGGAGGTCTGCGGAAATCAATCAAACTTAGAAATTATTTGTATAAAAAATGGTTGACAACCCGTTGCATTAGTTATTATAATCAATATAAAATTTACCGTAATAAAATTGTGGCAATTAACAAACTTTCTCGCTCATTATATTATGGTAGGGTTTTTAAAGACTCTCGTAATACTAAGAAAATGTGGGATAACGTTAACCTAATAATTAATAAAAAGCGTCCATCTTCTCACATTGATAATTTACAAGTTGGTAATAAAAATCTACAGCAACCAGTTACGATATCAAATGCTATCAATACGTATTTTCGTAACATTCCAACTGAGCTTGCATCAAAACTTCCCACTACAAATCGCCGTTTCTCGCATTACATGAAGAGAAAAAAGGGTAAGTTTCACTTTAATAAAGTCAGTGAAGTTGAAGTGTTCTTATTGCTAGAAAATATTGATACTAGGAAATCAATTGGGGTTGATAAGGTCCACCCTTTGCTGTTATCTTCCGGTTCGCTGGAAATATTTAAACCATTGACATATATTATAAACTTGACACTTGAACAAGGTATATTTCCTGACAGTTTAAAAATTGCCAAAGTCATCCCGATTTTCAAACAAGGATCTCGTCTTTTGTGTAATAACTACCGGCCTATCTCAGTTCTTCCAGCACTAAGTAAAATATTTGAGAGATGCATTCTTAATCAATTAACGTTCTATTTTACTATTGAAAATATCTTGATACCTAACCAATACGGTTTTAGATCTGACACACTACAACTGACTGTTTAGTAGATTTAATAGACGAGATAACATTAGCCCTTGATGAAGGATGTTATGCTGTATCCCTATTTTTAGATCTAAGTAAAGCTTTCGATACAGTCAATCACTCGATTCTGTTGTCTAAACTAAATTTGTATGGAATAAGAGATGTTGAAAACCAATGGTTTAGGTCCTATTTAATCAAAAGGAAGCAAAGAGTGTATGTTAATGGAGCTGAGTCTAGTTTTCTTTCCGTAAATTCAGGAGTGCCACAAGGGTCGATCTTGGGTCCTTTTCTTTTCTTAGTTTACATAAATGATATAGTAAATGCAACTAATTATTTTTCCTTAAGACTATTTGCCGATGATACCTCCTTGACTGCGACTGGTAGGGATCTCGATGAATTGCTACACCTAATAAACTCTGAATTACCCGCTATTTATGACTGGCTATGCTCAAATAAGCTAACTTTAAATTTAAGTAAGACAAAATATATAGTATTCCAACCACGGCAAAAACTTAATTATAATTTATACACCCCTCTTAAACTAGCGGATCAGTATCTTGAACAGTCTCACAGTGTTAACTACTTAGGATTAATTATTGATTGTTCCCTATCATGGCACCATCATATCGATTATATTAGTAGTAAAATCAGTAAAAGCATAAATATTATTGCAAAATTAAAACGTCATGTACCCAACAAATCTTTAACAAGTATCTATTATGCACTTATATATCCTTATTTAACTTATGGCTGCGTATTGTGGGGTAATAACTACGAAGCTGCCATATCTCAAGTGGTAAAGCTGCAAAACAAAGCTTTAAGAATCATCAATGAGGTACCACTTCGTGAGCATATTACTCCCCATTATGTTAATCTTGGCCTAATTACATTTCCTGATATTGTGAAGTTAAAAACTGGTCAACTATTTTATGATCTTATCGTAGATAACAAACCATCAAATCTTACTCTATCCTTTGTATCTGAGCAACATAATTATACTACTCGAAGCACATCCTTACAGTATCTAAATCCCAGTTCCTTTAGAACAAATATAAGGAAATTCTGCCCAACAATTATTGGATGTTATTATTGGAATGATATTCCTCTATTCATTCGTAGTTTGTCAAATAAACATCTATTTAAAAGATATCTTTTTCAGAATTATTTTGCTCAGTACTAACTACTGCACCCCTTAACTATGTGTTCCTCCTTTCCTTTCGCTTATTGTAATTATCTTTTATCTTAAAATAAAATGTAACTTAATTTAAAGGGCATCTAACTAGTTTACCTATATCGTTGCCCTTCTCCGTTTATTTCATGTAGTGAGCTTTTTAGACCTTGTAATTCTCTAAATAAATGGGGAAATAAATAAATGAATGAATGAATGAATTAAAATTTGGGACTTTTGTTCTATACTGCAAACTGTTATACTGATATTTGTTTTCTTCTCAGGTGAAGTAGTTATCATGTAATTTGTCTTCTTAAAATTAATGGATAGCATATTTGCTGCACAAAATTTTAAGACCTTTCCAAGTTCTTCATTAACAACTGATTGTAATTGTTCGGGATCTCTTGAAGAATAAAACATAATTGTATCATCTGCAAAAATCCTAAAAGTTAATTTCATCTAGGACCTAGGCAAATCATTAATATACAATAGAAACAGCAGTGGACCTAGTGTAGAGCCTTGAGGCACGCCACATCTGATGGTTTTCAGGCTGGATTCTGCATTACCAACTTTGACATATTGTTTACATTTAGTTATATAGTCTGAAAACCATGCATGGAGAAGTCCTCGGATCCCATATTTATACAGTTTTTCTAAAAGAATATGCATGGTGGTTAATTGTATCGAAGGTCTTGGAAAAGTCTAAAAATATACCACATGTTATTTGTTGATCGTCGACTGCTGATTTTAATTTCTCCACAGTTTCTAGAATGGCATATTCAGTGGAGTATCCCTTTCGAAAGCCAAACAGGATGTTAAAGAGTAGACATTCTTTTTCTAGATAGGACACAAGTTGGTCATATACTAGTCTTTCCAGTACTTTACTATAGGGAGAAATAACTGCTATTGGCGTATTTTAATTTCCTAGGTCAGATACACTTCCACTTTTAAATATTGGGGAGAAATAACTGCTATTTAATTGGCTTATAATTTCCTAGGTCAGATACACTGCCACG
>OX421445.1:63410615-63413115 GCA_949126865.1 Montipora capitata
AAATTTGCAGAGTTGCCAATAAACGATGATACGATGCGATATCTTTGAGAAAACAAGTCATATCGTCAGCAAAAAGTGTTAGTTTGATTTCTTCCTCATTGATTAAAATACCTTTAATTCCCTTATCCTCCCGAATTCTGCAAGCAAGCACTTCAATGGCCAAAATAAATAACAATGGTGACAAGGGATCGCCCTGCCTAACGCCACAACGAATATCAAACAAATCAGTAATAAAACCATTATTTAAGACACAACTAGATACGTTAGTGTAGAAGGTTTTGATCCACTTTATAAATTGCGTTCCAAAGTTAAATTTTTCCAATATTTTAAAAAGGAAAGAATGATTCAAAGAGTCGAATGCTTTCTCAAAATCAACTGCTAAAAGAATACCTGAACTATCCGTAAATTTAGCAAATTCAAGTACATCTTCAATTGTTCGAACTCCGTCAAGTAATGATCTTCCCTTGATAAAACCATTTTGATTTGAATGAATAAGCTCAGGTAAAAACAATTCTAACTTTCTTGCAATCGCCTTTGATGCGATTTTAACATCGACATTAATCAGTGAGATCGGTCTCCAATTTTTGATAAAAGATCATAAAACGTCTGTCTTTGTCCTTCTTCTCCAACAACGTAATCATAGCTTGTTTTTGCGAATTTGACAGTTGTCCGTGTTCGTGAGCGAAATTCAAGGAATTGACGAGACATTTCTCTATGAGATGCCAGAAGCCAAGATAAAACTCCACAGTTAATCCATCATTCCCTGGTGTTTTGTTTTTCTCAAATGATTTCAACGCTTCTAAATATTCGTTTGTTGTAATTTTTTCCTCCAAATATTCCTGCTGCTCGTCTGTTAACATGTTGGTATTTACATTCTTAAGGAATTCATCAATCGACAAGCCACCCTGTTGACAAGAGTCTTTATCATAAAGATTGGCATAAAAGCTATGAATCTCTGTCATTATTTGTTTCGGATCCATTATGCATTCATCATTAAACCCCACTAACTTCCTAATACAACTTTTTTTCTTGAGTTGAGTTGGCAGGCACAGTTCGCTTGAGTATCATTACACACTCTGTACATAACCTTCATGTCTACGATCTTTAGTGGGGAACGGCGAAATTTCGCAAAGAGCATGGGTAAAGTGTAAGTCAAATGAATTAAAAAAGAACAAAAACAAAAAAAAAGACAACAAGAGCAACTTGCAACAGGTAAAACAGCACCAGAGACGTTCATCAGAAATACTACAATGAGTGGCAAAGGTCTTGGGACACTTACCCTTTTAAGTTGGTTTTCAAGTGAAGTTATGATCCTCGCAGTTATGAACGCAATTTTAGCAATTGCGTAGAAAAGCCTGAAAAATTCAGGACTTCAACGGAGTTTGTTCCCTTGACTACGCGATGCCGGTGCGACGCTCTAACCAACTGAGCTATGAAGCCACTGACGTTGGGAGCTGGTCATTTGTGGGTTCAAACTCTTCCCGCGATGAATGAATCAACGAATGAAATGATATATGAAATGAATCATGTATTGAACTGCGGATATGAAATCAAGTGATCCTCGCAGTTATGAACGTAATTTTAGCAATCACCCACGCGAATAATGAGAGAAATACATAAAAGATGTTATGTATGAACTAGGAACTCGGAAAAAATTCGACCCCACGACCCTCCGTGATCTAGTACGGATGCTCTAACCTCTGAGCTACTGGAGACTGTGGTGAGCAAGGGAGAAATGTGGGAAAAGACTACGACTGCATCACGTAGTTCACATAGTTTAATTTTAACCATATATGACTCTTAACTGCATCGCGCAGTCACATTAAGGCATATCAGAGATGCAACCAACCAACCACCCAAGCGAGCCATGAGAGAAATAAACGAAAGATGTTTTGCATTAACTGAGAACTGCGTGATGCCGCCGGCTTGCTCACCTCAGAGTCTACAGTAGGTCAGTGGTTAGAGCATCCGTACTAGATCACGGAGGGTCGGGGGTTCAAATAACATCTTTCATGTATTTCTCTCATTACTTACTTGGGTGGTTGGTTGGTTGCTCTAGCCTGGAGCGCCCTGCATAGAATGAAGAGAATCTGGGTATCGGATATGAACCGCGGACTCAAGGGACGCCTTTTCGTCTCTACATGTACTCACATATGGATGCGAGGCATGGGCACTGTCCGTGCAAAAAGAAAAAGCCCTTGACGGTGTATACACGCTGATGCTCAGAACTGGCCCTAATTGTGTCCTGGGAAGACCACATGAGAAATTCTAAGGTCTACAGCGACCTCCCAAGGTTGACTGACAAGATCGGTTAAAGGCGCATGGGCCTAGCCGGACACTGTGTGAGACATCCGGAACTCGCAGCAAGTCATCTTATACTGTGGGAGCCAACGCACGGAGGGCGAAATCGTGGTCGAGGGCGAACAACTCTCATAGCCACCCTCAAGAGAGACACAGGGCTCAACAGCGTTGCCGAAGTTCGAACGTTGGTTGAGGATCC
>OX421445.1:63415615-63418115 GCA_949126865.1 Montipora capitata
TGAGTAACCTGTCAGAAGAACCTGACTTCGCTAGATTGTCAGCTATAAACGTTGTGCCACCGGATCTAAGGCTATGAGTGCTAAAACTGACCGAATTTACTCCTATAGCCAAAAGTGATTCCTTAACTAATTCTCTACACCTAGTATAGCTGAACCTCCTAAGGCCTAAAGTATACGAATTGTCCTTCCTATGAGGTTGAAGTGTTTGAAAATGTAAGCTGATGAATTGAGATCAATGCCAGCTGCGGAAAGATATCGAGACAATAATGAGTGAGGACATGTAGCACCGCCACTCTTAGCAATAAATACTACATTACCATGCCTAAATTGATCAGTTTTACTACTCTTAACATTAATCTCTAGGTGATCGTCGTGAACTAGAATATCCGAAGCTTGCACATCCAATAGCTCGTTGATCCTAAAGAGAAACCATGAAACCATGTTGCTCCCAACGTTAGCGGCTTCATAGCTCAGTTGGTTAGAGCATCGTTGAAGTCCTGAAAAACTTTTCAGGCTTCTCGACGCAATAGAAATTTGCGCTCATCACTGCGAGACAACATGGTTTCATTTGATTTCATACCCGCAGTGCAATATATGATGTATTTCATATATATCTTTTCTCAAAATAATCTAGCCCAACTCTCCAATCTTCAAACTTGACCTTCTGCTTAAAGATATATTGATTCACATATCTCAAGTCTAAAATTAAGCGTTTTTCCCCGCAACTCTGGACGGAAACAGAGAGGGGATTAATAACCCTGAGGTAAAACTTGGACACTCTACAAAATCTCCCGGAGGGAACCAACTCTAGAATTGCCGATTGGACAAAGTCGGAGTGTTTCAAAGCAGAGGAATTATTCTTGAACTCTGCCGTTGGTGGAGTAAGATAGAAGGGTATCTTGTAGCCCTCTCTAATGCATTCCGTGATGAACGAGGGAGCGTTTATTCTTTCCCAAAACTGGACGTGAGCTTTTAGCCTAACTTTAACGGATAAAGGAGCTAAACCAGCTTCCGATGTATCCGACTCTAATTCATAAGCTGGAGAAAACCTATCGTCTACCTTAATAATGTCCTCAAAAACTCCAGACGTGTCATCACTCAACTGGTTTACGGGATTGATCCCCGAGAGGTGTGCTAACTGTTCCTTTGAACCGTTGGCTTGCGGGTCCGAATCGGTCGAGAAGTCTTCCGCAAGTAGAACTCCAGAGTGGCCTCTTTTTCCACATCTGAAGCAGATGTCTGTCGCAGAAGGCATTCGACGGCCTGAAAAGGAAAAAACAACTAACGCAGAAGCAGAGCGACCACCAAAAAGTTAAGATAAACTAACCAATAAAATAAAATAAACCGAGAATGTGAACTAAAGCACCTCCGAGTAGTGTCACACTTGATGAATATATCAAGCAATACCGTCACTCCTTAATATACTCAACTGGAGTCTCAGGATACTCCATGTGCTAACACAAAATGTGTTAGCATGAAGGCATGCATGCTGTCGCTAACTTCCGAAGGAAAATACATTTTCCTACTCCCTCACTACGTTCGTCCGAAGGAAAAATATTTTCCTTCTCCAGAACGCTGACGCATAGAAAAAGACACGAACTATAAGGCAGGCAGAGTGAGAGCACTTGCCTGCCACACTGAAAATCAAAGAAAGGGCAATGAGCATACCTCGAAAAAGCATCCTATCGTCGCCAGAGCGAGAACTAGAAGCGTTAGACGAATTCTTGGCTTTCTCGGTTCTTTTAAAGGCATTTTGTTTCTTCTGCTCTAGCGCTCTTTCTTGCGCTCATGTTTTGATCCTCTTCTCGTCCTCTGAGTCGCTCGCGAGCTCCTCGGTTTGGTATTCTTTAACAGCCAGCCAACCGGCCTCGCTCTTATCGGCAAGCTTGATAATCTTTTGACGATGGCGTAGACTTTTCTACAATTCTTCCACCTTCTCGCCGGCTTTCTCGACGTCCCGCGCGGCCAGGAAATTGGCGGTATCGTCCAGAGTCCCTTGCATGTAGCTCGGAATTAAAAAGGAACTGGTCTTTGTTGCCTTGGAATTTCAACTTTCCCGCTTCAGCCGCTCTTTCTAACTTCTGAGTTCCGCTGGTTGCTTGGGAGACTAAACCTGATGCAAGGCTTTCGACCTTTTGATCTAGGTAGGATTTAAACCGCTCGAAAACTTCCTCCGTCTCTAAAGTCTTCTGGCTTTGTGGAGATTTTGGGCTCGAGGGCATATCGTTGCAATAAAATAAACTGAGAATGTGAACTAAAGCACCTCCGAGCAGTGTCACACTTGATGAATATATCAAGCAATACCGTCACTCCTTAATATACTCAACTGGAGTCTCAGGAGACTCCATGTGCTAACACAAAATGTTTTAGCATGAAGGCATGCATGCTCTCGCTAACTTCCGAAGGAAAATACATATCTAAGGCTTGCTGTTATTTATCGACCGCCACCTAGTTCTATGAACAGTTTTACTGTAGGATTATTTCTCGATGAGTTAAGTTC
>OX421445.1:63423115-63425615 GCA_949126865.1 Montipora capitata
TCTTAATTGACTAGTCGAGATCGCTAGCTGCTCAGGGACCAAACACTACTAATTTGATAATGGTATATTTTTATTCGGCAGCAAACAATCTGAAACACAGCAAAAGGTCGGCTACCAAACTTCACGACAAAGCTAAACATTTTAAAATCGATCAAACTTTACGCCTAATTAATCTAGCCTAGGCCAGTTAAGTAGATCCCTTGAGCCAACAACGTATCACCCCCAGGAGGATCGCAAATGGATTCACAGTCCAAGTTGAGGAGAAATTGAGAGAAAGTTACAGGAAACTCAACACTGGACAACTTCTGGGGAAAACAGTAATTGCCCTGAGCGGGATTTGAACCCACGTCCCCCTGACCACTAGTCGGGTGTGATGACCACTACACTATCGGGACAACCATGCTGGCAACATGGCTGATTGATCACTTAATGTGTGGCATTTACGTGGGACTCCCTAAGGGCCAGTTTTTCTATGTGATAACGCTGGATCAACATGTGATTCACAGGCGGACAAGGGTAATTAATGTAAAGAGTCAGTTAAGTACATCCCTTGAGCCAACAACGTATCACCCCCAGGAGGATCGGAGGGGGTGACCGTTTTCTGTAATTGCCGTAAAAAGGGCGAGTGCCCCTTAAACGGTCAATGTCTGACTTCTGGTGTAGTTTATCAGGCAAAGATTAGAAGAAAGGACAATGACAAATTTGAAACATACGTAGGCCTGACGGCAGATGACTTTAAGACACGTTACAGAAATCATAAAACATCTTTCGAACATAAGAGCTATAGAAATTCAACTGAACTCAGCAAGCACGTATGGTCACTAAAAGATAACAACATAGAGCATGAAATTACATGGCAAATTGTTTGCCGCGCTAAACCGTATAGCAGTTCAACTAAACGTTGTAATTTATGCTTGAGCGAGAAATTTGTCATTATCTGTGAACCGGAGCGATGTACATTGAACAAAAGAAACAAGTTAGTATCATCATGCAGGCACCGAGCGAAGGCGCTACAACAGAACAATTAGCTTATTAGCACCCTAACACCAACATGTATGTAAATTTACGTAGTGTTTGTGATATCAAAATAAGTGCGCAGCAGCGTGAGTAAAACTCCTGAAGAGTGAGGCTTCAAGCCTTATGAAACAGGCCTGTAGGGGAATTACCGTGTAGCCATGTTTTAATTCTCACAGCCCTCTCTCTCTCTCTCTCTATATATATATATGAATGAAGAACTGGAAATCCAAAGATGCAGTCAAGAGCCAGTACGAAATACTGACTGATCCATTTTGAATGAAAAACACATATGCCGTGAGTGGGAATCGAACCCGCGTTCCCTGGATTACATGTCTGGTGTGCTAACCACTGCACCATCACGACTACCCTGCTGGAAACAGAGCAATCAGAGAGGTTGGATTTCCAGCTCTTCATTCTAAATATAAATTGGTATTTCTGGTAGCCTGTGAATCTTCTTCGGATGATCCGATGTAGTCCTGTTCCTGAATGATAAAACGCCGGGGAGCCCCGCGGCTAACAAATCACCTCTCTGATTGCTCTGTTGCCAGCAGGGTTGTTGTGATGGTGCAGTAGTTAGCACACCTGACATGTAATCCAGGGAACGCGTGTTCGATTCCATCTCACGGCATATGTCTCTTTTCATTCAAAATGGATCAGTCAGTATTTCGTACTGGCTCGTGACTACATCGTTGGATTTCCAGTTCTTCATTCTAAATAAATAAATAAATAAATAAATAAATAAAGATATAAATATATATATATAAATATATATATATATATATATATATATATATATATATATATATATATATATATATATATATATATATACTCATGTTCAACGCAGAATCAAGAATTTAACACAACGCTATTGTAAAAACTTGGACATCAAGCTAGTGTTTGCCCCATACAAGATTAAGAACTTATTCAGTGCCAAAGATGCTATTTCCAAATTATCACGATCCCGTGTGGTTTATAAATTTTCTTGCGCAGGCTGTAGTGCCTGTTATGTCGGCGAAACAAACCGACATCTTGCTACACGTGTTCGTGAACATTTATCATCTGATAAGAACTCGCATATCTTTCAGCACATTAATGGATCAGAAGCATGCAGATCTTTATGCTCAGAGGATTGTTTTTCAATCCTTGACACCGCCTCCACGCCTTTTCAACTAAAAATCAAGGAGGCCTTACACATAGCTTGGGAAAAACCCTCATTAAATAAGCAAGTCAACCATGTCAATTTAACACTTTCATTGTAATTTTCCTCGTCCTATACCCATTGTCTTCTCATGATTGTATTTTCTATTACCTCACATTCACGTTGTTATTTAATCAGTACTCATACATTCTATTAGCTATCTTTATATAACACCGACTAGCGGTTCACTTGTATTCACAACTGACGATGGATGTCGATCATCCGAAACATGTTTTGTAAATTTAAAATTGTGTGTTTCTATTTGAAAGTTATTTCTTGTCT
>OX421445.1:63428115-63435615 GCA_949126865.1 Montipora capitata
TGTTATTCCGATTAGGCCTTGCTAATTAGCTATTATTATGTTCACGTTGTTCTTTTGTTTTATGGACATGAATTATTTCGGATCCGGTATATGAAAGACCAGAACAAAGTGAATTGCGAAGACAATATTCCCAACAAACATTATTCAATTATAAATTCGTTAGACACCTTTCAAAACTGAAAGATCAAGCCATAAAAAATGAAATATAGGAGGTTTTCAACCAACCTCTAGAGACACCAATAACATAATAGAGAAAAGTACGACTTCTGGTGGACGAACAAAAGAAGCTAATGAGAGATCTTTTGTTTTCGTACACCAACGTGGCGGCGATGACGGCATGTGAAAACCTCCTACAAATTAACTTTCTCCAAAAGTAATTTACGTTCTACGTTTTTTTTTTTTGGCTTTTGAGTTGAGATATGGGGCGAAACTGCTCCGTTCTTCAAGGTAATTCGGAAAAGAGCTGACTAATAATCACCATCTTCATAACCCGAGCAGTTCTTTCAGTTAGGAAAAAATAACACTCAGTTGTTAAGTTGTTAAGTTGTTAAGATACTGCCTTTCTGACATAACTTATTCTTTTCAAGTATTAAAAAAAACGAGAAGAAAAGGTATGGTGGGTGGTAGAAAGAGCCGACAAACTGGAGAAATTCAAACAAAGCCTTCAAAAGGTTTGACAGCAGCTATTCTTCTTTCCTTTTGTAAAAATGGCCCCCTATTGTTTTTTCTGTCAACACCTTTCTGACGAGAAGACAAAAGGCATATATATATCATATATACTTTGAAATTGCAACGTTTTTGAAAACGGGTGTATATATATATATATATATATAACTAACTGCAGACAGGATCCTACGTTTAACATCAGCAATAATAAACTTAGCAATAGCTCTAGAGTCCTCTCCACCATTGTGAAAGGTAGCCTTATTACGAAATTTCCAAATACCGCACAGAATCGACTTGATGATGTACAAGAGCAGACGCAAGCACTTCCTTTCAGGCACCCGGAATTGGTAAAAAAACACGAAGGGGCAATTGGGAACGAAGGGGGCTGACAAAAGCGCAGATAACATAGGGACAAAACGAGACCAGACCAATTTAACCCTACAACAAGCTAAGAAACAATGATCAATGGTCTCTAGACGGGCGCATAAAGCACAGCGAGGCGAGCGAATATAGCCCCAGGTGTGAAGAGAATGTCGCACCTTAACGGCACGGAGGGTAATCAACCATGCAAGATCATTTTTGTAGTTCTCAGTAAATGAGTCACGGATCAGACCCCAATGCCGAGAAAGGGAAAACTGAGAGGGGACGAAGCCTGACCAGAGGGCAGGGAAAATCGGGATAGTGCAGAAATTCGCTAGCAAAACCTTGTAAAAGGCGCGTGACGTGTAAGTAAACCCAGGAGGTAAATCAGTGGCCTGAAAGGTAGAAAGGACACTCGCATAAAAGGCAGTGGGGCGGGCAGCGCTTGGAGTTAGGTTATCACGCAGCCCGGCCCACTCCGGCCGCAAAGGAGCTAACGGCAGAGCCACAAAAATACTTAGCAAGGTAAAAACCCTTAGAACTAGAATCGGACACGGAGGTAACTAAAGCCGCAAGCCGCAAGGCGCGGCCCTGGCAAGAAAAATCCTTTAAACCCAAACCTCCACTATCAACAGAACAAATAAGCGATTTACGAGCTACAGTCTCTAATCGAGCGCGCCACAAAAAGGGCCATACCAGACTATTAAGTTTACTATAAACCCATTTAGGTGGTACTAAAACGCGCGACACATAGAGCAACTTACTTAACGCTAATATGTTTAAAATAAGGACCTTCCCAATAAAGGACAAGGATCGCGACTTCCATCTAGAAAGAGTTTTGTCGAGTTTGGACAAACGCGGTTCCCAATTATCGCGCTCAACGTCAACAGTACCGAAGAATACGCCTAAAATCTTCATTTTCCTAACCCAAGTGAGACCAAGTGGCTCGTCAAGGCGGTCTTTCCAGGCACCAAGCCACATGGCCTCAGTCTTGGATAAATTAAGCTTCGCACCAGAGCCACGCTCGTAAAACGCAATCGCATCAAAAAGTGAGAAAAGGGAAGAATCGTTTTTGACAAAGGCCGTAGTATCGTCAGCATACTGGCCGACTTTAAACTGGACACCACCAGCTCCCGGCAGGAGAAAGCCTTCGATCGCGGGAGAGTCCCTAATACGGCAGGCTAAAACTTCAACGCAGAGAACATAAAGCATAGGGAACAGGGCGTCGCCCTGCCTGACCCCCCGCAGCAAAGGAACAGGATCGGAAAGGAAATCGTTAACTAGGATGCGCATATAAGCGCCGTTATACAAAGTGAAAATCCAGCTACAGAAGGAGGGCCCAGAACCGAAGTGTTCTAAAAGATTCATCAGAAAGGACCGATTAACGCGATCGAAGGCTTTCTCCTGGTCTAAAGAGACGAGAATACCTGTCTCGCCGGTTCTCTCAATAAAATCTAGTGTATCGCGAAGAAGAGCCAAATTAGAAGAAATAGATCTACCTGGAACAGAACACGTCTGATCAGGGTCTACAATAGACCCCAACACTTTTTTCAAACGGAGGGAAAGGGCTGTTGAACAAATCTTATAATCCACATTCAGTAACGAAATGGGACGCCAGTTTTTTAGATTTCTACGATCATCTTTCTTATGAACAAGACGCGTAACACTCGATTTCATAGAGTCACACAGCTCACGATGGGCGAGAGACTCATTAAACATATCAACTAAAAGGGGCCCCAAGAGGGACCAGAACGCAGAATAAAACTCAACAGTTAAGCCATCAGAACCGGGCGTTTTGTTCCTATTAGAGAGGCGAAGGGCCTCGGACGCCTCGTTCAAAGAAAGAAGACCCTCGCATGATTCGCGCTCAGCTTCCGATAACCGGCGGGTAACGTGCTCAAACAAATGGGATTGGGCTACAGGGTCAATTGGCTCTTCAGAAAATAGAGAAGAATAAAAACGCTCGTGAGCTTGAATCATGTCAGGGAGGGAAAAAACCTCTTGCCCCTCAGAATCAAAGACAGAGGAGACGGAGCCCTTCTCGTGTCTCTCATTTTCAAGACCGAGAAAGAAACCAGAGGGAGACTCCCCCTCCTCTGCCCACTTAACCCTGCTGCGAATCTTAGAACCCTCGAGCTCGGAATCTAAAAGCGCCCGCAGAGCAGCCTCTGAAGTCAGAATTTCAGGACTAGCAGAAACATCGCCCGAAGCCAAACGATTCTTCAGGGCAATTAAGCGATTGGTTAGAAAAACCTTCTGGGACGAGAGTAAACGGTGTTTACGACGAGAAAAGGCGATCGTAGTGAGCTTAATGTCAGACTTTAAACACTCCCAAAAATCGCGCTGAGAAGCAAAGCAATGCCGAAAGGCCAGAAACTGCTCAATTAAATCCGAAATCTCTAAACAAAAGGATTCGTCATCGAGGAGAGAATTGTTAAACTTCCAAACTCCCGGGCCTCGCAGGGGAAGAGCCGCAATATCATAGTGTAAAATAACAAAGTCATGATCTGAGAAAACGCATGGGAGAATATCGCACCTAGTGACTTGATTACACTGAAGCCGCGGGACCAAAAAGGTATCCAGTCTGCTGGCAATTGAATGGTCTGGGCTGAACCAGGTGAACTGCCTGTCTCGGGGATGCAAAAGACGCCAAGCGTCACGGAGGTTACAGCGAGATTTTAGGTCCGAGAAGCCGGAGTCGAGGGAAACCGACCTACCCAATTTGTCAAGCGCCGAGTCAAAACAATTCATATCCCCCCCGATCAGGAGCCGGGAGTTTGGAAGAAAAAAGGACGGGACCGACTGAAAGAAAATCTTTCTCTCAGCCGGAATCGTCGGCACATAAAGGTTAACTAGATTAAGATTGAAATCGTCAAACTTAACAAGTAAGCTGAGAATGCGCCCACTTTGATCCTTCTGCCAAACAGAAACATTATTACGAAAAACATCAGAACATAAGATAGCTACCCCCCCTCTCCTTCCGACAGCAGGGGCCCAGAAGCTGGGGCCCGGCCACGAAGAGGAGAAGGAGCGCAGAACAGCGTCATTCGAAATCATAGTTTCTTGAATGAAACAAAAGTCTAAGCGTGAAGCACGAAAGAAATCAGAGACCAGCGAAAACTTACGTTGACTTAAACCCCTAACATTAATCGTAGCGCACTTTAAGAAGGTTAAACTAAGTGGGCGCATCCTCACTTACTACAGATCGACAGACGAGACGACTTGCCCAAAGCAGCGCGTCGGGACGAGCCATGTCGAGATCTCTTCCTTCGGCGAGAGGGCCGCTCAGACACAGGAGACATATTATCAGGCACAGCGTCGGAATCCATCAGTTCAGATGTGGCAATACTCTCAGGCTCAGACTCGTCACTCTCAACACTCGTATCGGTCAGGGAAGAAACGGGAAATTCTTGCACTCCGGGAACTTGAACATCAGGGGAATCCTTGATGAGGCCTTGAGAAGTTAAAAGGTCAGGCGCAGGCTCAGAAGAAATGGCCGAGGCCAAGGGCTGGTCAAATTCAGCTTCCAGGGAATCGTCCTCAGACCTTGCCGAATCTTCCTCTGCATTCTCTCCTGGGGGGCTATCAAGATCCACGTCACCTGAATCAGCATTCTCAGCATCTAAAGTAGTGGGGGGGACATCCACGGGAGGAGGGTCAGCAGCAGGCTGGCTCGGGGGCTCAGCATCAACGGCATCACGATGCGAAAGCGGGCGGCGATACCAAGAGTGGCGGCAGTCAATGGCCATGTGGCCAGGTTCTTTACAAATACAGCATCGAACCCCAGCAGGACAATCACGGGCATGATGGCCAATTACTTCACAGTTAAAGCAGAGCATCTGACGACACTCTTGGGCCAAATGACCTGGCTCGTTGCATCTTCTACAGGTCTTCACTTGGCCTTCGTACTGTACACGGAGAAGGTACTTACTAAAACGAAGGTACGACGGGATGGGGTCATCGATACACATGCGAAGAGTACGGATACCATTCTGGACCTGGGGGAAGCCCTGGACGGAGGAGCGACGCTGGGAGTAAACAGTGCCATACTTCGACAGACGGAAGGTCAAAGCCGAGTCAGGTAACTCAAAAGGAGCGTCGTACACAACAACATAAGACAAGGCTCTGCCTGCAAGATGAGCTGCATGAGGCTGGTTTCCAACAAAGAAAGACGACTGCTGCAGAAATTTGTTTCGGATCTCCTCTTTCGTAAAGGTGAGGACTACTGACCCATTCTGGGATCTCTGAAGGCAACGGACTGACGTCGGAGGAAAACCATCTCTCACCAAGCTATCAAAGATTTGCTTGGTCGTAACTGAGCTGTCAGGGAGTGTGAAGTATGCAGAAGCCGGACGATCAGGCATGACATTCAAAACATCAAAATGCTCTCTTTCAAAAGAAGACAGATAAGACCTGCGACGCGGAGCTACACTGGAAACTTTCGGACGAGAATCAACAGCACCAAGAGTCACTCTATCAGCATAAGAGTCACCAAGACTGGTATCCATGTGGGATGGCGAATCAGATTGGCCAGCTCCAGAAACAGAGGGAGGCACAGGCGTATTCTCCACAATATCAGACTACAGAGGGAATACAGGCGTAGGCTGAGACATACCGAAAAAAAACAATTTAGGGTAGGACCCACGCCGTTCCCTCCCGGCAGGTACTTAGGACAGGGTCCAACAAAAAAAGATAAAAGCCAATTAGTCTACCACAAACGTGCTATGATGGGCTTCTGGGCCTCATCAGTGCAGTGCTGATGTCTGGGATGGAGGTTAAGCTTATAAAGCCACCCCAGATGTCCCACACATGTGGTACATCCAAGTCATGCCAGAGTGCTCAAACTAGCGAGCTATATATATATATATATATATATATATATATATATATATATATATATATATATATATATATATATATATAATTGCTCTTCAGCAATAGAGCGAGTTTCAATTGAGTGTCGTAAAACCAAAACCAAAGTAATTACTTTGGCCAATCAAAAAGGACTGAGACAATCCGGCAAACCAATCAAAACTCGAAGTAATTACACGTAGCCGACACAAAGCGCGGGAAAATGTGCACACGTGAGCCACGATTGGTTTTGGTTTCACTTCTGATTGGTTGAAAAAATAGCGCGAGAACTTTGAGCCAATCACTGAGTGAAGTAATCATAAACCAAAGTAATTATCTAATTACTTTCGACACTCAATTGAAAACCGCTCTAATATCCTATGAGAGACTTAAATAAACTTCTGTTTTTTTGTAAGAGCGGTGTCTTGATCCTCAGTGGGGAAGCGGATTGAAGCGGTTCCTATAGAGTTGAAACTCCCGGTTCAAATTCTATCCACGGGTATGATTTTTATCTTCCTTTCTTTTTTTTCCGCTACCACAAGTCCTGGGACACCTTGTCCGAATTTATCTGACATACACAATCCCAAGCAAATTGCCAATTGTCCAGTAAATATCAGATACATTCGGAGAGGAGGACATGTTGCAAAAATGAGCAAAACGGGCTACGGGAGTTGAAGGAAGTGGGTTCAGTCTGTTTAAACTGGACTGTTTTCCTCTCAAAGGAAAGAAGCCAGGGGAGAGAGAGAGGGAAAGAGAGAGACGGAGCTTGATGGCTACATGTTGCTCGGACAGTGGAACTGTGGAATTTAGATTGCTCTTATTGCCCCCAACGTCGAAAGTTGTTGAAAGAAAGGCATATTTGAAGTGCAGGTTTTAGACGAAAGGACTGAGTGATGCTCGTACTTAAAACATGAGCCCATCAAATTCACTTGCTCCCAACTGTGTGGCTTCATTATAGGTTGCACGGGTATCGCAGAGGTCGTGGGTTAATTCGACCGGTTGAAGTTCCCTGAATTTTTCAGGTTTCCATAGAGTGATACTTGCTTACTGCGATGTTCATAATTCGGGGGAATTTCATTTTTAAGCGCCAACAGCAACGGCAGCTGCAATGGTCAAACTGAGTTTTCGCTTCCATCAATCAAACGAAATCGATTGATGCATGACAACCTATATATGAGGGGGACATTGGGGTGTATTAGAAACCGCAAAACCGAAGAAAAAATCATCCAAAACCGCAAAACCGCAAACAATTTCGGCCAAAACCGAAAACCGCAAACAAAACCGTCAGAAAACCGATACAACGGTGACAAGTGGGGCATACAGAGCAAACTACACTAACACTTTATTTAATAAAAGTATTTGTGAATGTAATGGACTAGTCTAAAGCCTTCATATCTTTTAGTATCTGCTAAAATCTTAGGCTTTATTTCTGTCGCTCTCACGAGCCCGGACTTTATGCGGTGTCTGTGCAGTGTATGTCATTTGCAGACTGCAGACAAATAGCGCTAACCGTTTTAAAATGGGTTTAAAATGGGTTTTAGACTAAATACTGTTTATCAGAGCTATTTGAAATGGGTGTTAAATACTGTTTATCAGCGCTATTTGTCTGCGGTCTGCAGTCTG
>OX421445.1:63450615-63460615 GCA_949126865.1 Montipora capitata
ATTAAAATGATTATGATCAAAATGCGCCTTTTCCTCTGTGGATCATACATGATCCACAAAGGCAGAGGATGCGTGTCATTTCTAAACTGATTCCAATAATTTTGGCGAGAGCGTTCTGAGGTTTTTTGACTGTGGACTGATTTGCTGCTGTGGGCATGAGAATATGTTGCTTCTCTGTGGCTCTCGCGGACTTCTTTTACTTTTTCCATTAGTTGGGCCTTTGTTGAATTGTGTTTAAAACTGACACCCATCTCCTTTAAAACCTCTTTCAGTAATGCCACACTCATCTCTTCTGGGGGTCCTTCTTTCTTTTTTCTTATTCTAGTTTCTTTCTCCTTTGACTCCTCTTCTTGTCTTCTTTTCTCTGTTTCTTGAAGTTGCGGCAGCATTGCTAATATATTTTTGACATCATCGCCATTTACTTCCAAAACATTCTCCCGTTCAATTAGAGTTAGTTTGGCTATAAGGGATTTCATTGGGCACCAGACGAAACGGTTTTTAACTTGTAAAATCCAGGTGTTAGTTTCAGTGTCTACCGGTGCTACATTAACGCAACAGGTCACTGTGCTACTCTTGGAATCCTTACTATCACAAGTTAAAATAGGATATGCACTTTTTGCACAGGGATTGCAATACATTCGGATGACTTTACCAATTAAAAGTCCTTCCTTGCCCATCCAAAAAGCCGCGAATGAGTTACAAATCAAGTCTTCCTTTTCTTGCGATCTCGATATTTTTCCAATGCTGTCATAATAATTTACCTTGGAAACTGCCATCCAGCGTGAATTTCTTGAGGTAGCTGGCATATACTGTTTACCTTGCTGTAGAGACAAGAACTGGGCTATGTGATAGTAGACGCCGTTGAACTCAACGTAGCACGTTGACATCTTCGGCATTCTGTAGTTTCCATTCTCGTCACGTATGACACGATTCTGCTTATTTGCTGATAGTGGGTCCTTCTCCAGGATATCCTTGTCTTCGGTGCTGCTAACAACTTTCTTTTGAGAAGCGTAACCAGCCGAAGGGTGATCCTTACAGAAATAAGTATACGCTTCTCGCGCTTTGTCATTCGGAAATTTAAGTCCCAAACATACTTCGTGAAACCACTTGTTACATCCAGGAAATTCACAGCCAAGCCAGTTAGTTTCTTTTGGGGCACGGAACGTACTTTCTCTGTATCGGCAACTACCCAAACGATAGAAAACACAATTCGTGGGCGCGCCATCGTCATACTCTTCGTCACCCTCTTCTTCGTTCATGTTTTCATTATATTGTTCAGTATTTATGGTGTTTTCTTTTGCCTTAGCTGCAAGATTGATGAAAGAAGTAGTGATTTCGTTTTCACTTTCATCTATGGCGTTTATCAATACATCGTTTTCAATTTCTAGCAAGTCTTCTACTTGTAAAATGTTATTTTCGTCAGGTTTATTTGCGGTACTTAACGGATAAACATCTGTGGTAGGATTTATCAACACAACACCTCCTTCTTTTGTGCTTGTCACGACATTGGCCCTTTCTAGACTGGCGATCATTCCTAACAGTTCGGCAGTCTTGATCGCCTCCTTCTCGGCTTCTTGCAAACCCAAAGTCAGTTCTGCGTCCATATCTGTGGGCCACTTTTTATCATTTAACTGGTTGAAGGGCTTGGGATTCATTTCCTTTAGCTTCTGAATTCTCCTTGCAAAGTCTAATAAGTCTAACAACGTCAGGTTTGGTTTCCCGCGGCAAAATCCACGTAAACTTGAAAATAAAACCTCGCAAGAATCGGAACCAAACATCCAAGGCTCATAAGGAAGTTCCGGATAATAAATTGCATAAAGTTTCATTGAAATAATGATAGAGTGTCCAGCCAGAATAACATCGTCATAGGTCTGTCCTGATATAAAGTAATGGTCAGTAGGATATCCCTCCATCTTAAGCCAAGCTCTACAGAGTCTTAAGAAAGTTACTGGGAGCCATGCACGCTTTGCCCTTTCACGAACGGACAATTCTTTTTCGGTGAACGCCGAAAAAAGACTTTCGCCAACCTTGAGGTACACTCTCGTTGCAAGTGAGGCCTTTTCATTCCAGATTTTTAAGTAGTAACGAGCCTCAGGTTTTAACAGTCGTGTAGCTGCGTCCACGTTCTGCTTATCGCGGACATAAACGTCGCTTTTCCACAGACCACACTCCAATTTGAAACTCAAATAAGTTTGCATTAAATGTTCGATCTGTGCGATGTTGCTTCCCATTAATAAAATTCTTTTCACATTTAGTAATTGATTTCTCCATTTTTTTAAAATATGCCTCCAATCAGGAAACATCATTGTTTTACATGTTCTGCAATCTTCCGTCTGAAATGTTCTTGCCGCAAAATCAAAGCCCTTGTAATCTAGAGTAATCTGCTCTTCTGATAGATCATCATTTCGTTTGTGCTCTTGAAAATAGTGCTTACGGAACTTTGAGTCTCCATCCGCGCCTATCCCCAAGATTTCGATATTGTGGGTAGATCCCATTTCCATTGTTTGAGTCATCGATCCTTTTACGGTCTGGTAGTCCTGTCCTTTCACTACGGGGCTTATACAGAGAGTAAAACTTGGTGCGTGTTGGACCATAGGAGATAAGACGAAAGCATTAGCCAGTTTTGCTTTTTCATATGACTCGGAGTTCACTATGTCAATTATATCTTGTGCTGTCGACACAGTAACTTCAGTCTCCGTTGCTAAGCCAATTATTTTATTTCCTCTTACGCGCAATGTTGCAATTAAAGTTGTAGCATCGATTGCAAGAATAAATGGCCCAGTGTAACCAATCTTTTCGTAAAAGACTCTAGCCATCGAAAAAGATTTATCGGTGAGGACCGTTGGAATGACATAACTGCTTCGGCTTTGCCTGTAGATCGTTGAGAGGTGTGGTCCACCCAATCTTGTTCTAACAATTTTGGCCAGAGCTGCGCCCCCGTAGTTTAAGATTATTGCGAATAGAGACTTAGTTTCATCGGACCATGTTTTTGATTCCTTTCCTCTGTTACAGATCAAGTCAGTTAGAATTTTTATCAAAGGATCTGTTTCTCCATGTTTTTCAGTTTTCATCAAACAAGCCAGTTTTAATGCGACTTCTGGTACATGATCGTTACGGATTCCTTTTTGAATTAATGTCTCAAGTCTTTGCACTTCAATGTCAAAATTCACCACTTTATTTTGCAGACTTTCAATTTTTTGGCTGTAGTAGGTTTGCAAGTCGGTATAGCCTAGCAGGGCGTTGACATATCTCACTGCGAGGTCATCTGTTTGTTTCTGAACAGAAACGCCGTCCGCGATAATGTCCGTTACAGCAGCACATCGACGAAATACATCTGTATAGAGTTGGGTGTTAGCTTTCACAGCCAAACAACTTTGTATCATAGTTTCCAAACTAGTTTCTAAATGTACACGATTAGCAGCATCTTGCTCTATTTTTCGAATCTTTTCCTCACTGGCGCTTTGAAGGATTTCGATTTCGACGTTTGTGAGAGCTGGGGCTTCTTCTTCTCCCCCAACAAGAGCATCAGACAATTTGCGTCCGAAGTGGGTTTCTTTTTCAATTACCGCTATCCTTGTAGCCTAAAAGAAATAGGTTGATTTTGAACTGAGTACTGTAAGACACTATTAAGCTACTTACGCTATCACAGGGAATTCTATCATAGCCTCGTAGAATGTAGAATTTTAAACAAAATCTTTGTTACCCGAACTTTTTTATATGCGTCCGTTCTGCCTATAAACGTCCTCATCAGTCAAACTATCAAAATAAAAAAATATAATTCAAAACTAACTTACCTTGTTTATCAATTCATCTTCTACAAGACCTTCCGCTGCTTTTCGTTTTCTCTCCATCGACTGCAGATCCAGTTGGGTTTTCCTCGCCTTTTCACTAGTGCCTGTAGACTTAGTTGTAGGTTTAGTTGACGAAGAACTCCAAAAGGAAGTTATCTTTTTCGCATCTGCACATAAACAATGGGAAAGAAAAACGTCAAGCAATTTGCAACATTAGGTGATTATTATATTGTCTCAGTTGGGAATTATTAACTGAAGTAAGAAAACTCATTTGAATACTTACTTCCGGTAAAGGTTTTGATGGGTTTATAATCAGCGGTTAATGTCCACCCTGATAGCATTTTATGCCTCTCTGTTTCGCTGTGACGACGAAGAAGCCATGCGAGCTTGGTGACATCTGTATATGTGACGACCTTTTGACACGGACGGCAGTACAACGAAGAAGCATAGTCATCATCTGACCTGAGTTGATCCGTAAAGCCTAAACCTTCCAAGTCAGTTATAATTTTGGAAAGTTGGGTACCGGAAACATAGTATTGTGTAACACAGTTCAAAAAGAGGAAAGCCCCTAACAAATAAGGGGAATACATTTTGACGTTGTTGTCTGGCTACCGCATTCCTTGAAAGTAACGTTATATCCACGTTTCAATGCAAATTGGAGAAGGTGACAAGCCAACCAGTCGGGTTTGTTGCAACTGTTTGAAAGTGTACTTTGTACCACGCTGTCTGGTACCGGAATTTGAGATAACCGGATGTAAGGGCTTTTCGGACGGTGAAATATCTTTCATTTAAGATGGGATACCCTGGTGGGATGCAAGGAAGGTCAATCCCTTAAAAGGGCTTTAAAAAGTCGGTATCTTTTCTTAGGTAAATGACCTAAATAGAGAGAAAAATCGGAAATTTAGGGTAGGAAAATGGACGACGTTTGTCTTAAGCCCAGCTAAAACAGGGTTAGTTTACCGTGGCGGACCGCCTCTACCCACCCAAGGGTATATCAAGTAACATCCCCTCCCCTTCTCCCAAAATGCCTTTATAATGACATGAGACTCTTTGTTAGGAAAGAGAAAAGCGGCTGTTAGCTCGGATGAGGAGGAAGTGAATGCTGCAAAGAAAAAGAGGGTCCACTTTACTGAATTTCAGCTGAGTGGACTAAACCATGCATATGGAAGGACAAAGGGCCGTCCGACGGCACAGCTAATGGAAAAGTTGGCCGAGAACTTTGACTTAGAGCAACACCAAGTAAGTGAATTTAAGATAGCTTTTTCCTGGAGATATAAAGTAAAATCATCGAGAGACCTTGCGAGAATATACCGGGAATATAAGAGTCAAAATGATTAACCGGGATACGGTTGCATGCAATAAACATATAAATTTGGTTTCTTTTTTTTTTCCTTTTAGGTTAAAACATGGTTCCAGAACCAAAGAAACAAAAGAAAAAACAAAGAATGAAGTTAATGTGTTGACTGAATGAAATAAATCCTTGGTTGCTTAATGTTTCTGTTCATTGTTTTATATTAAATTAAAACGCTGTCCACATAGAAGCAGTTTTATTTTGTATGGTTTTTGATACTCCGTTAAAATCGATTAATCGATAAAATCGATATCGTTAAATACGCGGAAGACTGTGAGTATCGATTTCTATCGATTGATCGATAAAATCGATATCGATTAATTAAAAATTATCGATTGATATCGATTTATCGAACGGTTTTCCGATATCGGTTTTTATCGATTGGTCATACCGGGGATAATCAAATGGACAGCCCCCAAGCTCTGATTCAAAATTTATGAAAGGAAATTTTTTAAACTCCTTGTAACAAGGTCGATAAAGTCCAGACGTATCTTCCACTTTTGTAAATGGGTGTTTCAGTTTCCTGACAAGCATGTCTGTGGCCTGACTTGCATCAATGTTTAAATATTTATGAAATTGACTGATTAATCGAGAGACATACTCGTATTCCACCGTCTGGCTATTTCAGTAACACAACTTAACCCTTTAACTTCCTTTGTCTGTGATTTTCTAACCATAGTCACGGATCTTGACTGATGTGTAACAGGCGTTATACTTGGCAACAACCTAATTCTTTTTTTTTTGCCTGCTTTTGTCACTATAAAATCAACCCTTTTACTCAAAAACGTTACTACATGTCCACCGAGGTGAGTTAACTGGGAAAACAAAGATTCTTGGTCATTGCTCTCGTCACATTCCAGGTAAAAAATCTTCTTATTCACCCAGTTTATGCCTTCCATGGATTCTGGAATTTAGTATAAATGGGCATCGAAGTAAATATGAAATACCAAAGGCTAGAAAGCTGATACTAAGTGCTTTATTTACCGGTTTATCATTTACTTACTTCCTACGTGAGGAAAAAAAAAACTATATTTTCTGGCGCTTGTCCACCCCGCACTTGCCCCGAGTTGCGCATCCTGTTAGATTACTTGTCAGCTACACTATTGATGAAAAGTTGCGAAAGAATTTGGGAAGTTTGTTCGCCTATTAAAACCACCGCGGATGAATCTGGATAATCAATATATTGTAACAATTTTTACCTTGGTTTGAGACGGACGAGGCAAGGAAATATCCAGTAATTTGCCGTTTGTCTCTTTGGCGGGGTAGGACATTCTGCTCAGGCACAGTAGAAGATGATTAAATTTGAGAAGCAGCCTACAATGCAGTCTTATTTCGTACACCGCATGTTGTTGCACTATTTTCTCTCGCAAAAACCCGTTGCATCAATTTTCAACAAAAGGAAACCAAATAAATTGACTTCACTGTAAAGTAAAAGCAATTGAAACTTCCGATTGGTTTGAAATTAGTTCAGTTTCAGGGCGAGTTAATTTTGTCGGAAACAGATGGCGGATATCCGTCCCGCATTTGCTGGTTGCTTTCGGAACATCCAACACAATTGCCTTTGGAATGCTCGACAGATATGCTTCGAATATTTGGGGTTTTCCGTTTTTCATTGATGCGAAAATAACTACTTTAGCGTCGCTTTTGACCTTTTTCTTAACCTGGTTAAATAAAGGCTACGTAACAGGCGAATCGTGAACGGTTAAAAACCCTTTCTACGTAAATCGGCAAATGCAAAGAATACGCACTTTTTACATCTCAGGACAGAAAGCTCAGCACCAAAAAAAAATGATTGTGAATGGCTAATATGTTGACAATAATTTAACTCACGTGTAATAGGAGAAGACATTTCTCCCTGACATCACTCCCTGAAATTAGACGATAGGAACATCTGTTAGTTATTTTATTCGGGTCTTGTTTCTAATTTTAAGTAACATGTTTAAACTTTTTTCGGTGCATCGGTTCAAAGAAGACACCAAAAAAAATTGCTGTAATGGTGGTCATTTGAAAATGAAGATTCACCAGCCTTGATTTGAAACAGGTGATGCGTGCGAAATATTTGACAAATAAGCTCAGGGAAATACGTCTTCCCTTTTTGCAAAGGTTTAGGAAATGCACAGCATCTAAGATTATATTGCATCGGCATATTTTCTTAACCATACCTAGCCGTTGGAGCTGTTGCATAAGTTTATTCCGAGGAGAAATACTAATGGCCTACCGAGAGACATACCGGGATGTAAAGAGAACCTTGAAGAATCACTGGTATTATCAAATCCTATCGCATGAATCTCTGGAAAACAGAAATACTAATGTTAAAAACTTGGAGTTTTCTAGGACGTTAATTTTTATTTTATATGCCTGATCCCTTTATTTTTCTTCCTTTTTTTTTTTTCTTTTCTTTGTGATCTATTTTTGGGGAAAAAAATTTTGTGGGGAAAGCCAAGAGTTTTGTCGCTTATTAAAGTGGGAAAAAGTGGTCAAGGCCGACGCCACCCTCAGGCTAACCGCAAGCGGCCTATCAGATTCTTTGCGTGGGAGAACGGAACAGTAAATTTATACAGTAGACTGCGAGCAGTCTCTCTTTTAAACTTTTGCTCTAGAATTATAGAATCGTTGAAACGAACGCGTACGTTGAACTTTCAATGGCTGAAGCAGCGGGTCTCAAATACGCGCTCTAAAAAACGCCCACGGTATTTGCGACCCGCAGTTTCAGCCATTTTGAACTGTTCGTTCGTTTCAAACAAATTCAAAGATTTAGTGCAAAAGAGAGCCTGCTCGCAGTCCAGTTAAGTTAAAATAGGGCCGTTTCAATCTCATTATTCTTGCAACGTTAATGGTATTGTTGTACTGCTGAAATAAAATATATTTCATACATTTAAAGCTACAGTTTATGCAAAATTTTGGGAGCTGATATAGAAGTGATTAATAAGAAGCGAATGTTTCAGGGACGCTTTCTAAGCGGAAGACCCAGTTTCACCAGAGGGAAAAAGATATTCATTGGAAGGACTTTGTGTAGTCCTTTGTCATCTTTCTTTTTGGCTGTAATGCATCTTAACTTGTAAAACGTTAGGCGAACGCTCACTTCCGGCTACCATTTGCTCCTCAAGTGAATTTAAAACAAAAGCAATACAGTAAGAGAGGAATGAACTCCTTACACACATACCGAGCTGCGATGATGGTATTGATGAATCTCTGGAATCAAAGTCATCGAATCCAACGCCATGCTCAAGTTCTGATTTTTGTTTGAACGGGGATGGGAACGAGCTTCTGGTGTCCGAGTCTTCATCCATGTTGAGACCTTACTGCAGAAAGGACTTCTCTTTGTGTAGCGCTATTCAGTGGTTTTATCTTAGCACTTTTGGCGGCATTGCAACGGTTACAAATTTATTCAAATGCCGTTTCTTCGTCCACCCCTAGCCGTTGGCATCTGTCCAGCCCACCGGAAACTCTAAATTTGATTAGTTCCGCGGGCTCCGCGGTTTTCAGACCGCAGTGTCTGTTTGTTCACTGAGATATGAAAAAAATCTTGTTTGCGGCGTTCGATAAAACGTCCCCGCTCCAGCTTTTATGACTGTTTTCTTGTCATACTGAAGAGAGGGAACTCTTGTCATTGCTTGTGATAAAGTCGAACCTATTCTTTGTATTTAATTTTTCACAATCATTAAAGTATATTAAAGTACAATATCAGTTATTAGTCAAATACGGATTTGCTTTGGAACAGAAAAATTATTGTGTAACAGGAGAAGTACAGTCATGTTTGGAATGACACTACGTAACAATGACAATGAACTATTCTTGAGCGACGCCAATTCATAGAGCAGGGTTCACACTTGGCAAGTGACAGATCGGTTTGCTCGGCACAAGAACAAGTCGTGAGAAAAAAATGACTAACACCTCTCTGTGGTCCATAAAAGTCGAAAATGGACAAGTTTTCATTTACCTCGGAAAAGAGAAACTGAAAATGCATCAAGTATATCGAAGGGTATTTAGTGTAAAAAAGTCTCTTTATAAAGGGAAGGATTCCCTGCTGGTAAGAACGAATCTTTTCATTTGGCTTATTAATTTTTTTCTATCTACGATGGATAAGACGAAGCGGTCTGACTCTCGCTTTATACGTTATGTTTTTGCAGTTCAAATTCGAACCTTGCCCAAATGGAACTCATACTAAGTGCCATTTGAAAGTTAAATATTGCGACCCATATGCTAGTGATGGCATCTTTAGAGATTACGAGCGTAGTTAACGAGCGTGAGAATGAAGAACACGACACTTCCACGGACAAAACTTCACAGAGAGACTCAACCTTTGATTCCAGTCTGGATAGAACAGATCTGGAGATCACTCATATCAGCTCATCAGGTATGTAAAACGCTAAGATACGAGGAATTTTGTACGTGACACTTGCTCTCAATCGTTCTCCTGGAGGGGTGGCGATCTTGATCATTCCGAGTATTAATTATAATTATTCATTATTGGGTTTGAGGTTGTGTCGTTTATATCGTTTACTTCTACGTATTTCAAAGGTGCTAGCTAGCAGATATAACAAATCGTCCCAATATGAAGGGTAACAAATCTAAAATATTGTCATGCAGTATGCTTTAATTTTAATTATTTCTGTTTCGACCCACAACTTTGGCAGGCCTCAGTTAAAGATTTTACCTTTAAATTCTGTTTGTCGGTGATAGTCGATACTTTGGGAGTGACTACGTTCAGAATGTTCGTATGGTTATCAAAAGAAATAGCCCACAAAAGCAGTCTGGAATTTGTCACTGTTATTTCAGCCCCAATTTTGAGACAATGTTTGTTTCGCGGTTGACTCAAAAAACCGCCGCCGAAGACTCGCCCACGACCTTGGGGTAA
>OX421445.1:63465615-63520615 GCA_949126865.1 Montipora capitata
GTTGTTTGAGTGTACTCATAGGCATGTAATGCCTAAGCTTAAATAAAATTCCAATATTTTTTGTTATTTTGTTGTTAATGTGCTGGAGCTGAGCAAAGTATTTAATCTGGGACTTTTGTTCTATACTGCAAACTGTTATACTGATATTTGTTTTCTTCTCAGGTGAAGTAATTAGCATGTAATTTGTCTTCTTAAAACTAATGGATAGCATATTTGCTGCACAGAATTTTAAGATCTTTCCAAGTTCTTCATCACAACTCATTGTAATTGTTCGGGGTCTTTTGAAGAATAAAACATAATTGTATCATCTGCAAAAATCCTAAAAGTTAATTTCATCTAGGACCTAGGCAAATCATTAATGTACAATAGAAACAGCAGTGGACCTAGTGTAGAGCCTTGAGGCACGCCACATGTGATAGTTTTCAGGCTGGATTCTGCATTACCAACTTTGACATATTATTTACGATTAGTTAATATAGTCATGCATGGAGAAGTCCTCGGATCCCATATTTATTCAATTTTTCTAAAAGAATATGGTGGTTAATTGTATCGAAGGCCTTGGAAAAGTCTAAAAAGATACCACATGTTATTTTTTGATCGTCGACTGCTGATTTTAATTTCTCCACAGTTTCTAGAATGGCATATTCAGTGGAGTACCCCTTTCGAAAGCCAAACAGGATGTTAAAGAGTAGACATTCTTTTTCTAGATAGGACACAAGTTTGTCATATCCTAGTCTTTCCAGTACTTTACTAAAGGGAGAAATAACTGCTATTGGCGTATAATTTCCTAGGTCAGATACACTGCCACTTTTAAATATTGGGGAGAAATAACTGCTATTGGCCTATAATTTCCCAGGTTAGATAAACTGCCACTTTTAAATATTGGGGTTACTTTTGATATTTTAAAGATTTCAGGAAACTTCCCTGATGGTATTGACTCCTTATATATTTCAGAAATTACATAATTACGATTTACATTTGTGCACACGTAACTAAACGAAAGCAAAACGAACGAAGAAGCCCAACTAGGCACTTTTTTATATTCTGCGCGCGTGTCGCAATATTATATCGACGGAGGTTCAGTGTGACTCGCGTGCACTGACACATGTGATGTACGATAATTTGTTCGAAGAGGGTAGGAAGAGGCCATAGAAATGAAAGACAGATCAATGGAAAAGATCTGTTCCAAGCCACTGTAACCGGCATCGTTTATGATCTCCTCATTTAAAGTTCTAGTTAGTTCTGAAACGAAGCAAGACTGTGGTGTATTAAAGAAGCAAGCCGTTTCTTTGAGCAACACTGATTTAGAAGCTCTGAGAACAAAAGGCCAAGTAAAGAGGAACCTTAAATAGAACGTATAAAATGATAGTTGTGAAATTACTATAGACAGAGTGAAAATACTGTTCGATTAAACTGCGAGGGTATTAGCATGAAAATTAATTTACGTCAAATTTCATTTTAAAGTAAAGCAAAAAGTAAACTTTATTTAAACACGGAAAATCATCAGTTAAGCCACAAAAAAGTAAAAAAAAAAACGCTTTACAACTGTTTTACATGATTGCCGTGTGGGAATCCGATAGGTCAGATAGTTGCTTGATTGTGCGTTTGAACTGCCCAATAGAGTCAGCATTTCTTAAGTATTGGGGCAAATTGTTCCACAAACAGGCCCCGCTATAACAGAAACTTCGTTTCAAATAATTAGTATTTGGCTTGGGTAGAGTGAGATTACCTTCTAAGTTTCTCAAGTTATATTCAGCATCTCGTTGACTGAAAAGGCGTTGAAGGTATTCCGGGGAAAGATCGTGAATTGTTTTATACATAATTAGTGCGTTCTGTTTTTTATGTCGAAGAGACAGCTTCTCCCACTTAAGAGTATCGAGAAGGAGGTTGGAGCTCGTATCAAAGGATAATTTAGTAATTACCCTAGCTGCGCGATTTTGTAATTTTTGCAGCTTATCACTTGACTTGTCACTTAAGCAGTCCCAGACAGGACTGCAATAAAGCGGTATATATTTGAAGCCCAGTATTAGCTGAGATAAAGTGCCGTATTCGTTTTAAGGCTCCTATAGATGAGGAAACTTTCCTGCATATTTCGTGTACATGATTTGACCAAGAAAGTCGATCATCAATGATAAGACCGAAGGATTTAGTGCGATCTACTCTCTTGATCATTTATATCAACCTCGTCACATTGAGCATGTGTTTCAGTTATCTCTGCCTAGATCCAATTATCATTAACTCGGTCTTAGCCACATTTAAACTCAACCTGTTGGCTCTCAGCCAACAGTTAAAGGTTACTCGGAGTTCAGGAGTTAATGCTAGTTTAAGCTCTGTTAAAGTTTTTGCAGTTAGGGTTATATTGGTATCGTCAGCGAACATTCTCAGGGAAGCCTCCCGGAGGCAGTTAGGTATATCGTTAATATACATTAAAAATAGCAAGGGACTTAATATGCTGCCTTGCGAAACCCCACAAGTAATAGTGCGAGGAGTTGACAGTCTTCCATTAACATTACATATCTGGGTCCGATTGCTTAGGTACGATTAAAACCAAGTGATAGTTTCCTGGTCGGCCCCAAAGTATGACATCTTGCGTAAAATGATTTCATGGTCGATACTGTCGAATGCCTTTTTAAGGTCAATGAAAACGACGCCATTCAGGAAGCCGTAGTCGATGTTAACAGACCAGCTATTTGTCGCCTCAAGCAAAGCTGTAACGGTACTGTGTAAGGAACGGAACCCAGACTGTCAACTTGACAGCAGTTTATTATCATTTAAGTAATGGTAAAGTTGGTCACAGACAAGTTTTTAAAGCACTTTTGAGACTACTGGGATAACGGAGATGGGGCGATAGTTATTTAGGTCTGATTTTGAGCCTTTTTTTAAAGATCGGTGTAGCCCTAGCCAATTTCCATTCAGTTGGATAGATTCCTGTGAGGAATGATTTCGTAAATACGTCTGTTAGTGAGGGTGCAACAATACTAGCTGCCATTTTTAATAACTTACTAGGGATCTTGTCAAGGCCAGTGGCTTTCTTTTCATCGATTTTTTTCAACAGGTCTAGAACAATGTCGATACTCGGAGTTTTTAGAGAAAACGAATTATCAGAGGACGACAAGAATAATTCAGCGTCAACTTCTCCAACTGGAATATCAAGAGCTAACATTTTCGCAATGTTAGTGAAGTGCACATTGAAAGCTTCCGCATATCATCGGCGTTATTTATAGTTCTATTATTAGCTTGGATTTCCAAAGTATTGGACGACTTACAACTACAAAGTCCGTGAACTAAGCTCGTTCATACGATTCCAAGTTTTACGTGGATTGCCTTCCTAGTTTCGAAGTTTTCAGAAAAATATCGTTTTTTAGCAACTTTAGTTGCATTATTCACCTGGTTCCTTGCCCGTTTAAACTGCTGCCACATGGCATGATCATGATCATTTGTAGAGATCGCTTTCTTGTTAAGAACATCTCTTCTGCAAATTCTGAGCAATAATTCTCTCGTTATCCACGGAGATCTCTTGTTACGAATTCTTTTTGATTTTAGAGGCGCATGTTTGTCCATGCAGCTGACAAACAGGTTTTTTCCATTCTTGCCACATTTGGATCAGAGTGCGAACCAACATTCCTCCCTGGCATTTGCTGGAGATCATTTAAGAACTTATCTTTTTAAAAGTTTTTAAACTGCCGCATTTCGATCGTGCGAGACCCGTCTGCCGTCAAAATTAGCCTACGTGTCATAAAAACAAGGGAATGATCACTAATCCCAACGTGAACAACCCCAAAGTTTGAAACCTTCTCCGGGGAATTAGTTATGCATAAATCGATCAGGCTTTTTGACACCTGGGTAATACGTGTTGGTTCCGTGATTAATTGGCTAAGTGTAACAAATTTTTTATGTCGGCCCGATTTTTTTCAAAGCTGCCGCCAAAAATCGGGCCGACAAGTCGCACCGTGTAAACCGGCCTTAAGAGTTAAGACCATAGATATCAACAATGTTAGTTAATGAGGACGAAATATGTGCTGTTGTCTCAGGCAACAAATTGCAGTTAACATCGCCAAGTAGATACAACTCCTTATTTTCAGCGTCAATTTCTCAATTCTCTCAATATCTCTATCAATTTCTCAAACTCGTTAAACAATTCGATGGGAGAACCTGGGGGCCGATACCAGGTGCCAACCACGAATCGTGTACTTCGAGGCATGCTGATTTCAACTAATAAACACTCCAAATTATCGTTATTTAGATCACCTCGTATGCGGAAATTAAGATTTGTGCGCAGGTAGATACAAACACCACAATATCTACTTTAGAACAGGATATGAAGACTCGAAGTTCATCAATATGGGACGGCAGACTATTTATATTTAGGGAAGCAATAACCAAACCTCGCCCAAAAACACTAGTTTAATTAAACTTACCCGCTTGTCGCTCGTGCTGGCATCAGGCAAATCGGATTTGCTTGGTCATGGTGAAAATGCCTTCAAGAAGGTTATTTCAGAAATTATATTATTACGTTTTACATTTGCGCACACGTAGCTAAACGAAAGCGAAACGAACCAAGAATAGGAACTAAGCACGTTTTCACTGTGTCGTCGGGATATTCCGCGTGTCGCAATATCGACGGAGGCTCATTGTGACACGCGTGTACTGACACGTGATATAAAATAACTGAAGAACAGGAAGTTGAGGTACACAATAATTTGTTCGAATCGAAGAGGGTAGGAAGAGGCCATAGAAATGAAAGACTGATCGATGGAAAAGATCTGTTCCAAACCACTGTAACCAACCAATATTGCCTTCGTTTATGATCTTCTCATTTATAGTTTTCGAGCCGTAAATTTACGTAATTTTACAATATGGCCAATCAAAGTTTTTCCTTACCCACTCGTCCCCTGAGATACAGAGCCTGACATCGACACGCCTAGTTATGATAATTTGTGGTTAAAGGTTCGTCCTTTATCACAGTTTTGTAGCAAAAAATCTTGTCAGATTGAAGTCGACTCCTTCATTGAAAGGTGTGTTTCAAAGGTGGGTAACAGGCAGCAATCATTAGGTATGACTTTTTAACAAATTACAACTAAAGCTTTTATAGTTTTTGGTAACTTGAACTAGGACTATGCATTTTACAACTTTTACCTCTCTTTTTTCAAAGCATGACACTCTTAATTTTTATTTATTTATTTATTTTTATTTTATTTTTCTCCATTTATTTATTTTACATTTACATTGTATTACAAGATTTGAAGACGACGATGCTATTTGTGGAATTAAATATCAGGTTACAAGAATAAATGGACAGGGCAAGATGTAGTTAAACTAATTCCATGCCCTTTGATTAAATTACAGTTTTATTTAGGTTAAAAGAGAAAAAAAAGAAGAATGAACTCTATAACTATGAAAAACTATGAAAATTATATAAAGAGAGGAAAAAAAGAAAGCACAGACACACACAAATATATATATATATATATATATGATAACATTGGAGAGTCGGCGTGGCGATTATTAATACTGAGCTAGATAATAGTTGAAAAGTGCTCTTTTGAACGATGTTTTAGTTGTCTTTTCATATATAGATAAGGGAATATCATTCCAATAATAACATCCTATAACTGTTGGGCAGAATTTTCTTATATCTATTTTAACGCTACTAGGATTTAGGTGTTGCAGGGATGCACTTCTTGTATCATAATTATATTGCTCAGATACCAAGGCCAACGTGAAATTAGATGGCTTTTTATCTACTAAGTGATCATAACTCAGTTGGCAGGTATTTAGCTTACAATGTCAGGGAGCTTAATTAGGCCAAGGTTTACGTAATGAGGCGTAATATGATCTCGAAGTGAAGCATTGTTAATAACTCTTACAGCTTGGTTTTGCAGCTTTACCAATTGTGATACTGGAGCTTCGTAATTATTACCCAACAGAATGCAGCCGTAGTTTAAGTAGGGGTAGACAAGTGCGTAGTAGATACTTATCAAATACTGCTTTGTTATATGTAGTTTCAGTTTTGCGATGATATTTACACTTTTGCTTATTTTACTACTAATATGGTCAATGTGATCATGCCAAGATAAAAAGCAATCAATAACTAATCCTAAGTATTTAATGTTGCACGACTGCTCAAGATATTGGTCGGCAATTTTTAGAGGAGGGTGTAAGTTAGAATTAACTTTTTGTCTCGGTTGGAAAATTAGGTATTTTGTTTTACTTAAATTCAGAGTTAATCTGTTAGAACAAAGCCATTCATAAATTGTTGGCAATTCAGGTATTGTTAACTGTAGCAATAAATCATTGTAGGTCCTTACCAGCCACAGTCAGCGAAGTATCATCGGCAAATAGTCTTATGGAAAATTAGTTAGTTGCATTAATAATATTATTTATATAAACTAGAGAAAGAACCGGACCTAAGATCGACCCTTGGGGTACTCCTGAGTTTATTTCCAGGAAGTCAGATTCAACGCCATTAACAAACACTTTTTGCTTCCTTTTGTTTAGGTAAGATCTAAACCACTTGTTTTCAATGTCTCGTAAGCCATAAACGTCAAGTTTTGATAAATAGGATAGAACAAACAGTCGAGCAAATGAGTCAGTCGAACAAATGAGCTGGTCGCATAAATGACAGCAAGTAATTGCTCTGGCAGGAAGTTTTTTCATTCTGTTATATATAGTCCAGAGTGATCATGCGAATTGTAGTTTTCTGAAAAAGAATTTTATTTGTTTGAAAGGCTAGTAATATCAAAAGCTCTTTCAGTTGAATGATGCCTTCGAGGAGAGTTTTAGAACTGGCGTTCCTCTAGATTCACTGTGAAATTCCAGGGTGTTTGAGACCGCGTATCATGTAAACCGTAGCAAGAATTGCCTAAAGTAAATAGTGCATGATTCGTGACTGTCATCGGAGCTGGAAAGTGTTTGAGGAAGGATTGCTTCGATTAGGAGTTCTTTGTTAGTCGGCTATGAATCTAATAACAACAGGTAATAATAATAATAATAATAATAATAATAATAATAATAATAATAATAATAATAATAACAATAATAATAACAAAGTTTATTAGTATACTTGAATGGCAAATTTGAATTTGAAAAACTCAAGTTTACAATAAGTTAATTTAACTATTATTTACAATAAAATTACTAAAATGAGTAAAAACTACATTCAATGAGATATCTATCTACAATTAATTATGCGCTGTGTTCGTTAATTATGACTTATTGTCACAAACTAAGGGGATGCATCCCAAGATTTCACTGCATAGGGAACAAAACTATCCTGAAATCGTTTGGTGCGGCACTTGACAAGGGGAAATATCTCGGGTTTCTTAATGAAGAGGGACATTCAACTAGGGAAGGCAGGACGTCGTGAAACTTACGTTGTCGAATCACCGATTTCTAAAACCGGCGGAACAGTTCAACTCTTCTCTCGTGAAGGGATGGAAGACCTAATTCCGAGAGTCTGTCGTTATAACACAGAGAAGGCAGGGTCCGAAATTGCGCCTTCCTGGTCGCCAATGCGACTAAAAATTGAGTACTGGTGACCAGAATTTCACAGTTCACAGAACTTCAGAGCCGTTTGCCAACACGTGTCTTACTTTTTATCCTGCCGATGTTTTTGAAATAAAAATGAAAGGAGTTTTCCCGTTAACTACCTCCGTAGGTCTCTATAACGTCGAAATTCGTCGCAAGCCGCCACGTTTTTTGCGGTTTCTCATTGCGGGCGAAAAAACTGCGACTCAGTAGAGAGATTTGAGGGACTGGTGCGAGGAATGTAGCACAGTAGTAACATGGCGGCTCGTGTGCGACAGAACGTGACTGGTGTTTCCGTGGCTACAATTTTCAACAAATGGGCAGATGGACTTCTTCATTACATTCCAGGTCGGGTACATTTTCTCTCTAAAATGGTTGAGACGTACACAAGACCGCGCGGTCGTTGCTTTCTAGTCTCCATAAAGAAGTTCAAAACGAGCATTTTCAGGAGAAAATTTTTGGCGACCACAATTTGCCATCTGGCGACTGAAAATTTTTATCCAGTCGCCAGTTTTTACTTTTACCGCGCACCGGTGGCTCAGTTGGTTGAGCACGGGCTGTCACGCGGGAGGTCGTGAGTTCAACTCCGGCCGGACCAACACTCAGTGTCTTTAAATAACTAAGGAGAAAGTGCTGCCTTAGTAATTACATCTGCAAATGGCTAGACTCTCTAGTCTTCTCGGATAAGGACGATAAGCCGGAGGTCCCGTCTCACATCCCTCCAATGTTCATGATCCTGTGGGACGTAAAAGAACCCGCACACTTGTCGCAAAGAGTAGGGCATGTAGTTCCCGGTGTTGTGGTCTGTCTTCTGTGATGTATCATGGTTGGGAGGGTAAATACAGATCTCCATTTAAACCAGCTACGCTGAACTGGAATTTCTGTATAAATAGTTGTCGCCCATATAAAAAAGTTAATTTCGGACCCTGGAAGGTAACATGATCTTGATTGCAAGGCGCTGGATTTGTTCGAGGTTGTCTCGTAGCGATGACGTTAGCGACGAATGCCACACAGGGCACGCATATTCAAGGACGGGATAATAATTAGCCTCTCTACCATGAAAATATTGCTATATTTTTTCAATGGGTACCTTTCCCTTTTCTTAAGGACGGTGCCTACTATTGCTATTGCGCAAACGTTTTGCGCATCTCAAGATACTAGGATTTCCCATGGGTGGTGCTTATTTAGACAGAGATATTTTTGCGCGGTTCAAAACTATGCGGAGAAAGCAGAACTTAGCAAGTGCTCTTTGTATCCAAAATGAAAACAGGGGGTAACCATGCACTTTTCAGAGATAATTTAAGCTTCAATTTGGAAAATCTTGAATGCCATACATTGCTTTGTATTTTAAAGCTTTTTACAAATATCTTCGACTAATTATCTTCGAAAAATGCGTGGTTGCCCCCAATTTTCATTTTGGATTTCAATAACACTTGTTAAGATCTGCTTTTCCCGCATATTCAGTAAACCGCGCAAAAATACCTATGAATTAGTAGGCACCGTCCATGCGACATATCATTGCAAATTTGTGTGCCAATGAATCATGATAAAACTAATTCGTAGTTTCCGATATTTTTAACTAAAATATTCATGAAAAATACTGAATTTGTTTCAATTGGATGATTAGCTTTTTTTTTGGTATTATTTATTTTTATTTTTACATAAAATGATTAAGCACTTATTGGTATCTCTTCGACTTGCTTTATTAGCATGAATAAGGTCTACTGAGACAATTCCCGAATAGTTCTCTATGAAAATTCTTGTACCAATAATAAAATTTTCTGTAAAATAAGGTAACGTAAATTGCCAAGACCATTAACGTAAATTACCTTTAAACTTCTTTTAAGGATGCCCATTAAAATGATCTGAAACGACAAACAGCGTAAGGCTCGAGCCACATCTTTAAACGAATCTAAGAAAATCATTAAACTTGTCCTGCAAATTAACATTCCTGCGAAAGGTAACGTAAATTTCAAGTATGTCATCAAGTTCAATCTTGAGCCACCTAAACATTGTTTAAGACTTGCTGGAACCTTTCTTCTATTCGGCTACATCGTTGCGTTAGACAGCTGATACGTTTTGCGGGTGGCTTAGTTTTTTTTTATTGAATTACAAATAACGCCTTGCGTAATTTCCGTAACGTAAATAAAATAATAAAGTCTTGGTGTTGTTTCGAAAAGAGAATGAATTTGGAGTGAGTTATAATTGTCAGTAAACTGCACAATAAAGCCTCTCGATCGAATGCTACCTGCAGGCTGCTTTGACTCTCAACGCTGAGGTGTTGGAGTAAAATTAGTGGTAACGTAATTCATTTCAGAAAAAGTATAAAAAGGATCACCTTGCCTGATGATGAATAGACTTTTAGCCGCTATTTTCATATATTGGTCTGATATAAAAAATAATTTAAATAATCGACTTAAGAAAAACATGTTAATCACTGTAAAAAAAACAGAACTCTGTTTTTTTTATTACATTCTGAGTTTCTGGTATCATAAAATTACCGTTACTATGAGAGTTATAAGTTTGTAGCTCAGATAAAAAAATAGGCACGCAATGCGTACATGTGGTAGTGCAGTAACGTACACAGCGCTTTATTCCATAATTGTCAATTGAGCTGCGTTTTGTTTTCTAGGAGATTCAAGGTTTGTCTTTGAGTAATATGTAGCTCTAATTGTACACGGTATTGTTTTGGTACCGTAAATCACAGAAGTGCCATGGTAGATGTCTTAGGTGAATAGCCGGGCCCTGAGAATACATGTGGTTACTAGTAAATTACTAAACTCAGAAAGATTGAAGAAAATAAAAGGGAATCATTGGCTTCGAGGGTGACATGTTAATCATTTTCAAGTTCCCTTGCAACTTCTTTGCACCTCAATTTTAAGCGTTTCTGAGCTTTTGACTCCTTTCCAAGACAAATTTGCAGTGATGTTTAGCGCTGCCGAGCGCGGTTATTATCTGGATGGGCGTGTCAGAAACATAGCACCGAAAATTCTATTTTAACGCTCAAAGATGCGAACTAAGCAAGGTACAGATTTTGTTAGACTGCTTTATACAAAACAAATATTGATGAAAAAATAAGTAAATATTGATACACTGTTTTTAGGAAGAGCAGAAGTAAGTTTTCAGGAAGTGTCGATCGAGAATGAAATATAATTTTTGCCATCAGCAACAACATTTGCGACAAGCAAACAACATAAATTTTGAACCGCGAATATACAAAATTACCATCGGCGAAAAGCATTTTGCAAGATTTTTGCTACGTTCAATTTTCCTATCGTACTTTTGGCTGCACAAGTAAATCGAAGAATCGAAAGTGTCGTCGAATTCAGTGGGCACTGTGATTAAGTTAAGTTACCTTGCGTGTTTACTCGCGAAACAAAGGATACATCTGTGTCAAAGTGATGGCAAGAAACCGGATTTTTGTTTTTGTTAGTTTGGTTTTTTTTATCTTTTAAGTGTTATAAAGTTTGAAAGAAATGTGCGAATTCAGCATAAATATCACAATCTCCTAATTCTTGAGGTTGACCACTGTTTCTGCAAAGTCAAAAATTTACTCTCATAGAGGAGGTTATTTATCACCGGGTAATTCCATCGCTTTGGCAGAAGCAGCTGCTTTAGTATGCATCAGTGTCACAAATTCTTGCCGATTTTGGCTCTCGTTTTGTTGAAACTCAAGCACGCTTCCAACAGATATGTTCCATTTATGTTCGTGAGTTATGCACGCGCTGCGGGCCTATAGTCACTACGGACTTACACTCTTACACTCTTACAACCCAGTAACATAGTGTGTATTGCACTTACTCCCACAAAAGTTTCCGACATCTCAATAGCTCGCTACATGTTTCTAGATTTAAGTTTAAGTGTTACCTTTGATGAAAAAATGAAAGTTGGCTAGTGCAACGGCGAAATGTAATAAAATTTGATTTGTTAGTTTCAATTTTGAGCTGTACGACATATCATTTTTGCAAGTAGTCTTGATTACCACTTGATCGGTCACATATATATTGTAACACAACAGACAATTGGAACTTTTTAATTTAGTATCATTAAATGAAAGCTTACAAAGATACCACAGAAGAACAGGTTCGTTGTCTATTAGCTTTATAATGCATATTTTTAAGTATGCGACACCAATTGCACCCGGCCTTTACTGAGAATCATTATGGCTGAAATAGGGGAAACATGATAATACTGAAACCACCAGAACAAAAGCGGTTTGCAAAATGTATAAGTACAGGCTTGGTTGATTTTGCACTACCCCTCTCAGTTTTCACCCCTCGTCCCAGATCTTCCGACTTCCACCCGTCCGAAATGCAAATTACCGCCCGCGAGCAGACTACCTCTCTCAAGTATTGGCTAAAGATAACCTTGGCTTGCTAACGATAAACTGAATAACATTATTTATATTTTTGGTAGATTTTAAGATGAAGCCGTCAGCAGCAGTTGTCTTTCTATCTCTTATGGTGCAGACTGGATGGGCGGCACAGTGTAATGTCAATGATGGCCCTCCTGGAAATATAGCTTGCGTAAATATACAAGGATATATCGGCAAGCAATGGGCAACATGTCTAACTAATACTTACATCCAGCAAAAAAGTGGCCACAAGCACAGGTGTACTCTCAGTTATGTAAAGTATTGCTGGTACCAGTGCATGGTCGAAGTGCATAGCCAGAACGATGGCTTCGTTACCAATGATTGTTCCTGCAATGAAACTTCCAATCTACGTCCTAGCCCCTCTTTGATCATGCCATCATTTTGCTACAGTCCGTCGGGAAATTCATGTGCCTGGTACCACGACTGTTTGGAAAAGAAATACTCTTGCGAAGATTTGACCAATGCTTACGCCATCAGATACGCTGAAAGGTTTTGCAGTTTGTACAACGAGACTTCTTCCTTGCTTAGTCAAAAGGGAAGACAATGGATGGATAGTGTTCGCAAGTGCCTACAAGTTTCCTTAGTACCTTTGCTTCGCCCTTGGGTGAGCAACCTAACTTGTCAGGAAATGCGAAGAAACGCATTTGACACTCATGTACCGTGCTATCTGAATCCTGACAGGACCACCTCATCCATCTGTGATCTTGACTGTTCAGATTTTATAAAAATCTTCCTGACTATCAAGGGATCTTTTCCAAAGTTAGACACCGCCTGGGAATCAATGAAAGGCATGTGGAACATCGAAAACCGTTGCAGTAAATTTAGTCGAATTTCCAAGTGTCTCCGGAAAGGCAAAGGGTCACTGATCAATCACGGTATCAAAATATACAGAATAACCATCACAAGAGTTAATCAATCCGCTGTGGAACCAAAAAGACAAACAGTGCCGCTTTCGGATGCAGAGGAACGTAGCCGGTTTGCAGATTCACTTGGCGCAGCCATTGCAAGGAGCTTGAAGTGGAACGCGGACGTGATAGACTGGCTTGCCTACCCCGACGAGAACAGCGTTACAAACATTTTCATCGTCTTAGCCGACAAAAAATCTCTAGCTTTGACCAACGACCCCGCCACTTCTATTGATTTCAATCACATTGCTGCCCAGTTTTCTACAGCCATTAAAGAAGGAAAACTGCCGTCGGAGATAGATGGATATCATGTCAGGGTGCGGATCTTGTCATCGTGCTCTGATAAATCCTGCAGTGATTCGCAGACACTCGCGGAATCAAGTAAGGTTCCTAAATGGTACCAAATCAAGAATGATATAAATGATAGGAATGATAATGATAGCAATGATAGGCATGAAAGGAATTATAGGAATTATAGGAATGTGGCTGCTTCGACTACGCCTAAAATCGGCTTCATTGTTGTCCTGGCTATGTTTTTGAACAAATGCTTTTGATTTTAGACAACCGGCAAACATGATGGTCTTTATTGCCAAAGTTGCACATTAGCTGTAAAACGGCTCGTAGATTACCGCGGTTAGGCCTAAAGTCTAGAAAAAAAAAAAACAAACCGAATAACCGTTTGACCTTAAAAGGGTTACAAATATCTTATAAGAATAACGTTTTTCCATTGGCAATCACAGTGAAAATTCAGTTAACGATTTATGTTTCTGTTAACACAGCAGTTGTGCAGACTGGATGGGCGGCACAGTGTAATGTCAATGTTGGCCCTCCTGGGATTACAGCTTGCATTACATTACCAGGATATTTCCGCAAGCAATGGGCAACATGTCTAACTAATACTTACATCCAGCAAAAAAGTGGCCACAAGCACAGGTGTACTCTCACTTATGTAAAGTATTGCTGGTACCAGTGCATGGTCGAAGTGCATAGCCAGAACGATGGCTTCGTTACCAATGATTGTTCCTGCAATGAAACTTCCAATCTACGTCCTAGCCCCTCTTTGATCATGCCATCATTTTGCTACAGTCCGTCGGGAAATTCATGTGCCTGGTACCACGACTGTTTGGAAAAGAAATACTCTTGCGAAGATTTGACCAATGCTTACGCCATCAGATACGCTGAAAGGTTTTGCAGTTTGTACAACGAGACTTCTTCCTTGCTTAGTCAAAAGGGAAGACAATGGATGGATAGTGTTCGCAAGTGCCTACAAGTTTCCTTAGTACCTTTGCTTCGCCCTTGGGTGAGCAACCTAACTTGTCAGGAAATGCGAAGAAACGCATTTGACACTCATGTACCTTGCTATCTGAATCCTGACAGGACCACCTCATCCATCTGTGATCTTGACTGTTCAGATTTTATAAAAATCATCCTGACTATCAAGGGATCTTTTCCAAAGTTAGACACCGCCTGGGAATCAATGAAAGGCATGTGGAACATCGAAAACCGCTGCAGTAAATTTAGTCGAATTTCCAAGTGTCTCCGGAAAGGCAAAGGGTCACTGATCAATCACGGTATCAAAATATACAGAATAACCATCACAAGAGTTAAACAATCCGCTGTGGAACCAAAAAGACAAACAGTGCCGCTTTCGGATGCGGAGGAACGTAGCCGGTTTGCAGATTCACTTGGCGCAGCCATTGCAAGGAGCTTGAAGTGGAACGCGGACGTGATGGACTGGCTTGCCTACCCCGACGAGAACAGCGTTACAAACATTTTCATCGTCTTAGCCGACAAAAAATCTCTAGCTTTGACCAACGACCCCGCCACTTCTATTGATTTCAATCACATTGCTGCCCAGTTTTCTACAGCCATTAAAGAAGGAAAACTGCCGTCGGAGATAGATGGATATCATGTCAGGGTGCGGATCTTGTCATCGTGCTCTGATAAATCCTGCAGTGATTCGCAGACACTCGCGGAATCAAGTAAGGTTCCTAAATGGTACCAAATCAAGAATGATATAAATGATAGGAATGATAATGATAGCAATGATAGGCATGAAAGGAATTATAGGAATTATAGGAATGTGGCTGCTTTGACTACCCCTAAAATCGGCTTCATTGTTGTCCTCGCTATGTTTCTGAACAAATGCTTTTGATTTTAGACAACCGGCAAACATGATGGTCTTTATTGCCAAAATTGCACATTAGCTGTAAAACGGCTCATAGATTACCACGGTTAGGCCTAAAAGTCTAGTAAAAAAAAACAAACTAAATAACCGTTTGACCTTAATAGGGTTACAAATATCTTATAAGAATAACGTTTTTCCATTGGCAATCACAGTGAAAATTCAGTTAACGATTTATGTTTCTGTTAACCTCAGCAGTTGTGCAGACTGGATGGGCGGCACAGTGTAACGTCGATGTTGGACCTCCAGGGATTACAGCTTGCATTAAATTACCAGGATATTCCCGCAAGCAATGGGTTACATGTCTAACTAATACTTACATCCAGCAAAAAAGTAGCCACAAGCACAGGTGTACTCTCACTTATGTAAAGTATTGCTGGTACCAGTGCATGGTCGAAGTGCATAGCCAGAACGATGGCTTCGTTACCAATGATTGTTCCTGCAATGAAACTTCCAATCTACGTCCTAGCCCCTCTTTGATCATGCCATCATTTTGCTACAGTCCGTCGGGAAATTCATGTGCCTGGTACCACGACTGTTTGGAAAAGAAATACTCTTGCGAAGATTTGACCAATGCTTACGCCATCAGATACGCTGAAAGGTTTTGCAGTTTGTACAACGAGACTTCTTCCTTGCTTAGTCAAAAGGGAAGACAATGGATGGATAGTGTTCGCAAGTGCCTACAAGTTTCCTTAGTACCTTTGCTTCGCCCTTGGGTAAGCAACCCAACTTGTCAAGAAATGCGAAGAAACGCATTTGACACTCATGTACCGTGCTATCTAAATCCTGACAGGAACACCTCATCCATCTGTGATCTTGACTGTTCAGATTTTATAAAAATCTTCCTAGCAATCAAGGGATCTTTTCTAAAGTTAGACACCGCCTGGGAATCAATGAAAGGCATGTGGAACATCGAAAACCGCTGCAGTAAATTTAGTCGAATTTCCAAGTGTCTCCGGAAAGGCAAAGGGTCACTGATCAATCACGGTATCAAAATATACAGAATAACCATCACAAGAGTTAAACAATCCGCTGTGGAACCAAAAAGACAAACAGTGCCGCTTTCGGATGCGGAGGAACGTAGCCGGTTTGCAGATTCACTTGGCGCAGCCATTGCAAGGAGCTTGAAGTGGAACGCGGACGTGATGGACTGGCTTGCCTACCCCGACGAGAACAGCGTTACAAACATTTTCATCGTCTTAGCCGACAAAAAATCTCTCGCCTTGACCAACGACCCCGCCACTTCTATTGATTTCAATCACATTGCTGCCCAGTTTTCTACAGCCATTAAGGAAGGAAAACTGCCGTCGGAGATGGATGGATATCATGTCTGGGTGCAGATCTTGTCATCTTGCTCTGATAAGTCCTGCAGTGATTCGCAGACACTCGCGGAATCAAGTAAGGTTCCTAAATGGTACCAAATCAAGAATGATATAAATGATAGGAATGATAACAATAGCAATGATGGGAATGACAGGAATCATAGGAATTATAGGAATGTGGCTGCTTCGACTACCCCTAAAATCGGCTTCATTGTTGTCCTGGCTATGTTTCTGAACAAATGCTTTTGATTATAGACAACAGGCGAACATGAGAGTCTTTAATGATAAGGTTGTACTTTAGCTGTAAAACGGCTCGTAAATTACCACGGTTAGGCCTACAGATCGAGAAAAAAACAAACTGAATAAGCGTTTGATGTTAAAAGGGTTATAAATAGCTTATAAGAATAATGTTTTCCATTGGCAATCACAGTGCAAATTCAGTTAACGGTTAAAGTTTCTGTTAATCTCAGAAATAGAAAATATTGGCGTACCAACGTACATCCCGCAACTGAGACCTTATTGTTACCATTATACATCCACTCAAGAGAAAATGAGGGAGAGACAGAAGGAGTGTATGAGCTTTGGCCGGGATATGTGAATTTTGTAATAGTTATTTTTAGATCGGAAGTCTGTTTCCCGAGACGTCCGTTAGTATTAAGCATGACTTCACACGAACTTATCTGACATTGTGTAATTTCGACTGTTGGATATTCAGTATGGATTTCGGGGTCGTATTCTCTCTCCATCCAACCAGCCATTAGACAATTTCAATCTCCCACTTCGGGTTTTGGGGCAAGATATACCAATTTCGTTGCTTCTCAAACTCGTTTTCGTCAACAAAGTGTAATTTCACTTGGGACGCCATTTTGATTTTTTTTGGCTTTGTGGAAGTCTCGTGGAACAAACGTCCGTTTTCTTCACATCTAGAAATAACTGAACGGAAAATGAATTAACATATCCCAAGGGCTGGCCGACTCCCTCTCAGTCTCCCTAATTTTCCCTTGATCCACTGTAATGTAACTTGTAGCAATATTTCGTTAATATTTGAATTCAAACTAGGAGGGGCTAGGTGGTGATGAAATAGTCTCCCCCGGCAGGCTCAACCTTCATGTTTTCTTTTCCGCTCTATCCAACCTCGTTTCCAGGGCTTTTCACCGCCGAGAGCATAGGCAAAAGCCCTGGGAACGAGGTTAACTTCTACCCTCCCTTTCACTCCTGGATCGCTCTTTCCCACTGAACATGCTTTCCAAGGGCGGCTTGTGATATTGCCACAATGTTACACATTAATTAAAGCATGGATTAATGTTAAGGGCTACTAGCACTGTGCAATTGAGTCTTTTCCTGAGAGAAATGATGCGTCGAATTCGCTCCTCGCTAAGAAAATTGTAACTGAATTTATTAGTCATAATTCATAATAGCTGGCAATAAAATTTGCAAATGCGTGTCTTGAGTTGAGTTGGCAGGCACAGTTCGCTTGAGTATCATTACACACTCTGTACATAACCTTCATGTCTACGATCTTTAGTCGGGAACGGCGAAATTTTGCAAAGAGCAAGGGTAAAGTGTAAGTCAAATGAATTAAAAAAGAACAAAAACAAAAAAAGACAACAAGAGAAACTTGCAAGAGGTAAAACAGCATATAGAGACGTTCATCAGAAATACTACAATGAGTGGCAAAGGTCTTGGGACACTTACCCTTTTAAGTTGGTTTTCAAGTGAAGTTATGATCCTCGCAGTTATGAACGCAATTTTAGCAATTGAGTAGAAAAACCTGAAAAATTCAGGACTTCAACGGAGTTTGTTCCCTTGACTTCGCGATGCCGGTGCGACGCTCTAACCAACTGAGCTATGAAGCCACTGACATTGGGAGCTGGTCATTTGTGGGTTAAAACTCTTCCCGCGATGGATGAATCAACGAATGAAATGATATATGAAATGAATCATATGTTGAACTGCGGATATGAAATCAAGTGATCCTCTCAGTTATGAACGCAATTTTAGCAATCACCCAAGCGAATATTGAGAGAAATACATAAAAGATGTTATGTATGAACTAGGAACTCGGAAAAAGTTCCAGATGAGATTTGAACCCACGACCCTCCGTGATCTAGTACGGATGCTCTAACCACTGAGCTACTGGAGACTGTGGTGAGCAAGGGAGAAATGTGGGAAAAGACTACGACTGCATCACGTAGTTCACATAGTTTAATTTTAACCATATATGACTCTTAACTGCATCGCGCAGTCACATTAAGGCATATCAGAGTTGCAACCAACCGACCACCCAAGCGAGTCATGACAGAAATACACGAAAGATGTTTTGCATTAACTGGGAACTGCGTGATGCCGCCGGCTTGCTCACCTCAGAGTCTACAGTAGGTCAGTGGCTAGAGCATCCGTACTAGATCACGGAGGGTCGTGGGTTCAAATAACATCTTTCACGTATTTCTCTCATTGCTTACTTGGGTGGTTGGTTGGTTGCTCTAGCCTGGAGCGCCCTGCATAGAATGAAGAGAATCTGGGTATCGGATATGAACCGCGGGCTCAAGGGACGCCTTTTCGTCTCTGCATTTGAGGCATGTGCACTGTCCGTCCAAGAAGAAAAAGCCCTTGACGGTGTATACACACTGATACTCAGAACTGGCCCTAATTGTGTCCTGAGAGGACCACATGAGAAATTCTAAGCTCTACAGCGACCTCCCAAGGTTGACTGACAAGATCAGTTAAAGGCGCACGGGCCTAGCCGGACACTGTGTAAGACATCCGGAACTCGCAGCAAGTGATCATCTTATACTGTGGGAGCCAACGCACGGAGGGCGAAATCGTGGTCGAGGGCGAACAACTTTCATAGACACCCTCAAGAGATACACCGGGCTCAACAGTTGATTGGGGATCCGGATGAGAGGCGTGCAGCGATACGAGCTTCCCGCAGTGGCGTCGGCTGACGTCCTCGATCTCGACCTCGACCTGATATGCCTTAATGTAACTGTGTGATGCAGTTAGCGAGGTGGTATCGCCGATATGCCTTAATACGACTGCGCGATGCAGTTAAGAGTCATATATGGTTAATATTAGACTATGTGACTGCGTGATGCAGTCGTAGTCTTTTCCCACATTTCACCCTTGCTGAACACAGTCTCCAGTAGCTCAGTGGTTAGGGCTGCCGTACTAGATCAGGGAGGGTCGTGGGTTCACATCCTTTCTGGGGCTCGGAATTATTATTATTATTATCGTCTTTTCCCAACATATCCGCAGTTCAATATATGATTTATTTCACATATCATTTCGTTCGTTACGTTGGCTTTCTTACTTAGCTTGAATAAGTAACCCCCCGGCCCCTTCCCCGAACGATGTTGCCAATAGTGAACAAGCATGTCTTGGTCTATTTCAACATTAAAGGGGGAGGCGACTATTTTGAAGCCCCCAGTGGAATTTTGACAGTCATTCTTAGTTTATGACATCTGAGGGGTTTCCAGGCCCATCCTGGAAACATGCTTCCCAACTACGTTTGCCACTGATTTTAGCTAGCCATTCTCTAATATCTGAGCGTTTGTCTGAAACAGACAAGGGCATGTACAAGAAGAGAAACTAAATATTTTAAGCAAGAGCCGATACAACGTAGATTTCATTTTAGTGGTGTACTGTATTTCGGCTGGCCAAACCAGCCTTCTTCAGGTACAATGAGAGTTTACATTGGATTGCTTCTATGTACATATATCAGGAGCCCATCACCCGGAGCGTGCAACTTAACTATTTTCGTGCAACGGCGTTTTCACAAGTAAGGTTATTTTTAGATTGAATTTCCCGCTAATGAGACTCCCACAGGAGCCCGATGACCAATTACAAGAAATTAAGCTGACGTCACAGGGTCACCGAATCGTAACTGCCTTTGTTTTTTGACCTAATTCGCGGGAAGGGCTAGTCTAAAAATAAACCTACTTGTGAAAACGCCCTTTCACAGACGCTGTATGGAAGTTGCACGCTCCAGGATGGGCTCCTGCATATATAAAGTAAATGGATGTTGACGTAATACTGGAAAAAATGTGATAAAACATGGCAGTTACAACGAATTGATGATTGTCCACGGTTGCTTGCTTCAAAACACAAGAAGAGAAGTCACCGCGCAAACGGGCCGGTTCGTTTACAGGAAGCCCTATTCGTAAGACTTCGTTGTTCAAGTATTCAGTGAACAAAGATCCGTTACCTACGCGCAAGTCCAAACGGAGCTTGATTTTCAACTGCTATATATGGGAAATGCTTGTATCGACAGATAGATTTCGTTACTTGTGACGTTTGCCTCGTATCATTGACTTCATAGGTCAAAGAAATATTTTGGCATTGCTTAATTAATCAATCGATCGGAGTGCAGAACTCCATTGTCTCACTGCTGGAAAGACTCACTTGGTAAGTATAACTGAGAAGAAGCCAATCCGTGAAGTTGTAGATTACTATAATAGCATTGACTAAACATGTAGCTGGAACATTTAGAGTGACGGGGATTAAAAGTATTGCTACGGGCGTTCATTAAAAAATATGTCACACCAGGTTCACGTTCGTTTTCTGCAAAATTTGGGAAACGCTCGTGAGTAACTTCAATCAAGCCAGGGTCACTTATTCGGGGCAAAGTCTTCAGAAACACAGGGTGGTTCTGGGAGGATTGTAGGTCTAATTTCTAACAACAAAACTAGTTTTAAAATCTTTACCACTGTTATTTCTGGGGACGAAACCGACAGAGTCGATCGAAGGCGGATGGAATCATTGATTCGAAGTGAGAATTTGACAAATGCCTACAAATTTCTATAGCTTACGGCGATCTTAGATGACTATATTTTCCTATTTATTGTTGTGGATGGTTAGAGAGGTGGATTTTTGCAGAGAATATGGATCTTACGTAAGATGGGGTGCTGAAGTAAACTCAGATGATTATTTCAATTTAATTTACAGGGGGAATTGAAAACAAAAGTTATAAATTCTGGCTATTAACTATTCTCCGTAAATGTGTCACGATAAAAAATTATTAAGGCATGAAGACTGTAAAGTAACTTTACTTTGCAACTGCATTGAGATGGTGTATGATGTGCACGTGATGATTAAGTAACGCCCCCAATTCTTGTGTTGGAGTCCCCAAACATTGAAACGGCGGCCATGCAGGAGCTCGATCCAATCCTCCGGGAATTGAACTCTATTGTTATGCAAATTTTTCTTCTGTTTTTGTTGAAAAACATCTGTTGATCTCGTGACAGAAACCCAAGGATAGAGGTGCTTGAAACGGCCTCGTTAGGGTTAGTGGCCTCGAGAGCCCCGCGTTTAGTTAGTCGTGCAAAGTCTGAGGCCGCGTAACGAGACATAAATTTGCCAGGTCTTGCGTATCTTTTTCTACCGTCCGTTTGGTCGACCCAGGACGGAGGAAGGGAGGGGGAGGGGGAGGGGGAGCTAGCAGCGAAGCCTGGAACCGAGTCTACATGATCCCATTGAAACAGGGAAAATTCCATAAAATAAACAGGTTGTTTCATTTGTAACACGCTTTTAACAGTTAAGAGGCATAACAATTGGGACAAAAACTATAAATCTTGAAAAAGAAGCTTTATACCTTCCGGGACTTCACAATGGCAGTCGAGGAACAGTCCATAATTTTTATTTCCTTCAAAATTGCGTAGGGATCGCAATCGAATTACCCTTTTTGTCGGCGTGAAATTGAAACGTAAAAACCCTAGAATTTCCACAGTTCAACACAGGGTTCAATATCTTCCTGAGACGACGAAAACCATAATTCTTCGAACGCTACACGTTAAAAGAAATATTTCGCAGCACACTCAAGTGGGAAAATAGCTCAACACGTGTCACTTGCATTTTCAAGACTGACGGCTCTACTGACCTAAAACGAAGCTGGCCCTTCACGTCATCGGTCTGGATGGTATTAAATGCCATTTCCCAGGTCAAGTGTAGGCATTTATAGATTATGCTAGTAAAAGTGGCATATTATGCTAGTAGCATTGCTTTTTTTTTGGCCAAATTATGCTAACATTATGCTATTTTTTCCAAATTATGCCACCGTTTTTTTAAATTATGCTCTTTGAAAAAATGCGAATAAGTCCAAAATATATATTTTTTAACTAGAAGCCGTTAAACGAAGCTGGTCCTTCACGTCATCGGTCTGGATGGTATCAGAATCAGTAAACAAGGGTCGAAAGCTAGAATTAAATGCCATTTCCCAGGTCAAGTGGCTGCTGACACCGCGATGTTCTCCGTTCCACAAACATAATTGGTCACGTTCTCCAGATAATATGCACAGGTCATCGGCTTACCCCAGGGGTAGGACCCCGGGCCAACCAGGGAAATATGTCGGGGAATTCAAGGAGATGGATTGGATTCTGTGCCCCTGGGTAGGGGAAAATTCACCACATTGTGTTGCGTTCGAAGAGAAGGGGCTTGGGGAATTCAAATTTATTATTTCGCGGACGGCAATCACGGGGACATCGCAGGGATTTATCGCTTTACCCAAACCCAGAGGAGGAATGAATAGTTTCCTATAATGCATTGTGATTCCGTTTATATTATCAACTGAAATCGTGACGTAATCAGTATCTTCCAGCCACAACGCAAAGGTGAGTAGTACTGGAGACTACCATGTTGTGTTTACAAACAGACCTTGGTGTCAAGGCTTCGGCTCTTAAGCATATATGTTATACCTTCATTGCGTGTCAGAAGAAAATTTGGCGTCAAGTTGAATGATTTTATTACGTGTGCTACACTGAAATGTAGGGAAGCTCATGTTGGACTAGCTACATCGAGTGCTTGAGCGAACTGCGACGATGCTTAATACCCGATGTTGCTGAGAGTCGATCTGTGGATGTGTACGTCTCCCCTGCTGGTTCGAATTATTATTCCTTCTTTCAACATAGTTAAATCTGAAATCCGCGTTTGTGCGATCGCTTTCAAATCAATGATCAAATCACAAGTGCCACTTGCGGGCTCATTAAACTGGTGTATTTTGATAAAATCTTCGACTCCGAAAGTATGAGAAAATGTGGGTACTTCTGGGTACTTCTCCGCCAAAATATCGTTTCACCATCGATCTGCATGAGTGAAGTCCTTATTTAATTTGGAAAAAACTCTAATCCACAACTGTATAAATAACTTTATTCATGACCTCTCTTCGGGTCAGTGATCACATTGTGAGTCTTGATGAATAAATATCAGAAATTAAATACGAAGTGATGAAGTATTGACAGGCACACATCACTCACCATTATAATAGACAAAACCTAGTCAAGGAGAAGATCGGGTATTTCATGAACCGAGCGCGCCATTTTTCTATTTCCGTTGGCACGAGATGCCGAAAAGACGTCTGGGATACTATTCATTCCTCCTCTGACCCAAACCATTAATATCGGTAATATCTAGTGGCGAAACGAGGAATGCGATCTTGTTTTCGCCACTTTGTGCGCGTCTTCGAGTCGCCGAATTGCTACAGATAGAGGCCTGGAGAGGAGATTCCTCTCTTGGGGACTGGGACTGTAAGTCAGCACGGACGGTCCAAGATGGAGTCAGAGAGGACGGTAAGTGCGGCCCTCTTTTGAGTTGCAGATGATTCTTAGAAGAGGCACAGTATCATTCATTACTTAGTATTTTCATGATTTAGATGATGTTGATGGCATTATTCGTGGTTTGCAATTTTCATGCTTGTGCTTGAGTGAACGTTTGCTCTGAATGGTATTGTATATCAGGCGTCCACTGCACATACAAAGGACCGGATGATGACAGGTACTTGGTGTATTGATTGCTATTGAAATTTCTCAACTACGCCGTCTTCTTACATGTGTCACAGTTTGAAAAACGTTGCAGATGAACCACCCCTTGCTGTCCATAGCAAGTGGACATTTAAATGTGGTCTTTTAAAGGATTTTCGCTTCAATATAGGGGTTTGACAATAGTTGTTTATTTATTTTGTTTTCAGCTCACGATCTGCTGTGAAACTGTGACATGGTACCATGGCGACTGTATTGAAATAACAGAAGAGAAAGCAGAATTGCTGAAAAGTTCTATTGTGACGCCTGCCAGAAGTGTAAATCGACTCAAGTCTTGAGGGTCTTGAGGGACAGTTTTGCACACGCTTGCTACGTACAGAATAGCTTCGAACTCTCCGTTTTGTCTGCCTCAGACTTCAGCCGTTTTGTTCTCAGTATTTTTCCAAGGCTGAGAGACAGTCAAATAACAAATTGCTTAAACAAATTAACCAAGTGTTCTATAGTTTAATAGCAAAGTTACGTGCCATGCATTGATTTTTCATGACAAATCGCAGAAACAGCCAGAAATCGTGCCTAGCATAGTAAATTTTTGGATGCTTGTTTACATTCTGGATTTCACATGTAAAAGTACTTAGTGTTCCTGTTGCCGAAATATAATTGCTGACAAATTAATAAGTAAGTTAAATACAATAAATAACTAATACTTAAACTGAATCAACATGAATAGTGGTGAGTGGACTAAGTTGGCCTTGAAACTATTTATAAAGGATCATGAGGTAGACAATTGCAGGTCATAGTAAGTAGTCCACGGACTATCAGTCTTTCGTTCACCTCGGTAATCTGTCCTTAGGTATTCTATCACTGTATAGCTTCTCCAACCCAAAGTGGATGTTGAGTAAAATTTGATCCCCAAAACATAAAACGCCCCCTCAATCAAACGAATCCCAGTTATATGAGGTCGATATCAGTGGGTCGGCCTAAGTTGTCAGTTGTCGTTTTTGGCTTTGCGCTCACTTCTGAAAACAAGAAAACAACGGGGTGCAAATGAACGTCGATGGAAAAACTGGGGAGGGGGGGGGGAGATTAATGACTAGAGATACCACATCAGAAGACAAAGTAAAGTGCTGCCACGTGTTGAAAATTAATTTAATTGGATGACAACCGATAAAATTTGGGTCTACGTCTCCTTTATCTTACGTGTGTTGAAGGTGAGGGCAGGATGATTGCCAAGATGATAACTTGATTGGTACTACTTAATGTGCCAGAACTTAAAAAGCTCCACTGTTCGAATTCTGTGGTACCTTTCCAAAAGAAAAGCGCGGTATATATTGCATAAAAGTTTTAGTTTTGATGTGTTCGAGTAAGAAATGTTTTAATTTTAACTAGTAAAATTGTTCGTTTCAGACGAGTTCTGAGATGTTGTCGTTATTTTTACAACTGTTATTTGTGCAACATGGCTTGGCCGCCCAATGCAACAAAGATTCTGGCCCCTCGGGAGAGACCAGTTGTGTTCAGATACCAGAATACAAAAACCAGTTCCAGTGGACAACATGCCTCACAAATGCTTACATCCAGCAAAAAAGTAATCACAAACACGAATGCCATGACCGCTCCAACACCTTTTGCTGGCACCAATGTATGCTCGAGCTTCACAACAAGGATAATGGCTCAGTGACCGATGACTGTTCCTGTAATCCCAGCTTATTCATCGATCAATCACAGGTATCTCTCCCTGCAGGATGCTACAGTCCATCTGGTAACTCTTGTGACTGGTACCGCAATTGCTTGGAAAAGAAGTATCCGTGTGAAGATACCAGTAATGCATACGCTATAAGGTATGCTGAGAAGTTCTGCAGGCTGTATGGTGATCGATATTCCCTGTTCAGCGTGGACGGACAAAAATGGGTGGACGGGGTTCGCAAGTGCCTTCAGGTAGCTCTTGTGCCATTGATGAGACCTTGGAGGAATCCATCGTGCGAGGAGATACGAAAAACAGCTTTTGCCTCCCACACTCCTTGCTATTTAAATCCTGGTAAAGGCGTCCCGTCTATTTGCGACCTTTCTTGCGCAGAATACTTGAAGATTTTTTGGACCATCAAAGGGTCCTTCACACATTTGGACACTGCATGGGAATCAGTGAAAGGAATGTGGAACATAGGAAAAAAATGTGGCGTCGCGAGCCAGATTCCAAAATGCTTGAACACGGGAATCGGAAAGTCAATAAAAATAACAAAACTAGGAATTAAAAAGCTTAGACAACGAAGGAAGCGTTCTTACGACCGTCTTCCGAAAGAGGATGCCCACGCTCAATTTGTAGATGGAGTCGGTTCAGCCATTGCTAAAAGCATGAGGTGGAATTCGAATGCTATGGATTGGTTTGCGCACCCTGACAACGTAACACACTTGGATGACCCAGTCGATTTTTTCATGATCATTGTCTTCGCAGACAAAAGAGCACTTGGCATTCAGAGCACATCCAACTATTCTTTCAACTTGAACCATACCTTCAACGATATTGCCTCAGCCATAGTGGATGGAATGCCGCTTTTGAGGGTCCACGGATCCTTCGTTCGAGTCAAATCTTTTGCTTTGTGCTCTGATAAGTTTTGTGATCAATCTGATGTACTAGCAGTCAATTCAGAGAATACTTCAAATTTGGGCGATGGCACCAGAATTGGCATTGGCGTCGAGGTCCTGTTGAAAGCTCTCACAATCCCTTGGGTGCTTCACGGCTTTCTTTGAACTCATCAACTTTAATTGCTTTTTTTACCATTAATCTTAGTGTAACTTTTTTGGTAATATTTCTTTTCTTCCCATTTGTCTACTTTATTAGATTTCAAAACGTCAGATTTCCCAACCGCACAACTTGTGACGACCAGTATTGTTCATTCAATTCATAAATCTTCACCAGTAAACACCATTAAAAATTGGCTTCGACGTTTTTACTTAATGACCCTCATGTTAAATTTGTTACCTATTTTTAAACTCTTTATAGGTGTCAAAGTATGTCTACCAAGTGAATAAATGATTCGATACAAATGATTTCCTGGGATTTTGTTGAGCAACAACAAGACAAGACAAGCGCTCGACCAAGGTCAGGACCGAGGTCAAAGGCAACCCGAAGGCTCCTTTTTCTTTTTGCTTCTACTGTAACTTGCGGCGTCTACCGCAAGTCACAGTAGGGGTGGGCGCCACTCCTATCCCGTTGCATACACAACTTGTCCTCTAGTACTGGTACTCATTTTACCCACCACGAATGGATGGAAAGCTGAGTGAACTTTGGAGCGTACGGCAATAGTTATCTCTAGAAGGTCACCCATCCAGTAGATAACCCAACCCAACGGGGCTTAACATTGGACACCATGCCGACCCATTGAGCCAACCGAACAACATGTTAAGCATAATGTCAAAGTTATTACTAGATCAATCATGGTTATTGACTAAAGAATGACGAGACAGTACCTTGGAAATGAACAACCAGAGGTTTGTAAAGACGGCTAAAGTCTGCTTCAAACATACGACACAAACACAAATGTAGATACAAATCAAAACACAAGGAAATAAACCTGTGAAGTATCGCAATGCAATGAAAAACGCAAGCCGCGAAAGTCTAACGTGTGAAATGGAAAACGTTCCTTCTCTTGTGTATTGGCGCTTGCGTTCGCGTGCGAACGGGGGGCGAAGAAAGTGCAAGGTAACAATATACCACAGTTCCAGGACACCTTTAAATTCACAGCTAGTCATAGTGAAAAGGTGACTCTAACTGGGCCTGCGTTTCCTGTGTTATGCTTCCCAACTTAAATACGTTTTCCGATTAGAGAAGAACTTGTCACGTGCCGTGGGTCAAAACTCACTAACTGGATGTTAGTTCAATGGAGTCGAACGTCTCGTTATAGTAAGGAGGCTCGAAAGGGTTTTTCGTTGCTATGGTGTTTGTGAAACAATGAAAGCTACAAAAGAAAGATATTTCAGAGTGTGGGCAAGCTATAAATATCTTTGCAACGTACTCTATTGTTAAATGATACTTTAAGGGCACTTATGACGTCATATCGGTTACCATGGCAACAAGCCAGGTCCACAAAAAGGCCCTCTAAATTTCAGTTTTTGAAAATTATCTGAAAGTCAGTGACCTACCGTTTTTATTTCTTTGTTGGAAATCTCCTTAAATTCTTTAACGTCTTAGAGAGTACAGCAAAAAGTTATCTTGTAGAATTTAAGATACATTAAAAAAGGGCGTTTTATAGTTTACAGAAAATTGTACCAGATAACTTTCCCCGAAACTTTTTTATTTAAAGTGCCATCGTGAATGGTACGTGCATGCAAAAAATCAAGATAGGAAACCGGGCAAAATGTAGAGATAAAGACAAATTGTTTCCGCAGTTTTTATTTCCGGTGTCCGTCATTTTACGCCATATTTTCACTTCCGGTGTGTTGCTCGCGCTACTTTTGATAGAAATTTGATTCATTCAGCTGACGCGTGTTTTTTAGCTATGGCGTGTGTAGTGCGGACGCGCGCGCGCAGCTAAAAACCCTTTCGAGTCTCCTTGCTGACAGCGCGCAACCTGGTTACTAGAAAGTGGCTGAGGCACGAGCTTTAAAGCTCGCGCGACCGACGCGCGGTTCTCCCACGCGGAAAGTAAACAAACATGGCTTCCCAAATTTGGAAACTCTGTTTTCGTCAAAATGATGTGGACGTATCATCTTTTCGACATGTTTACCTATCCGTGGGACGGCTGAAAATTCTTTGGAGTCCAACATAAGATCAAGTTTAAAAAAATCATTTCCCACTGTTTTGAACAACTTATCTGATTCTAACAACTATCGATCGAGGGACACAGCTGTCCTTGCAGTCTTGAACGCTACGTAAAACAAGGAAAAATCAGCAAAGGGTGATTCCAACATTTGTAGACAAAGTGAATAAGATACTCCTCCAAACTTTGTACCTTTTTTGCAAGAGCTCGAGATTAAGTTCTCGACCAAATTCCATCGATTTTTTCGCTCAGGTAAACATTAGATCTGAAGCAGAGCTACGCGCGCGTGCTCGTCGTTGGGCATTTCACGCATGCTCAAATGGCGATCTTGGCGGCAAATTCCCACTGTCACGTATGTTGTGCGATGGAAAAAATGCGACACTTTCACGTGAAATATCTCCAGTTTTCTTTGGTGAAATGTCTTCAAATTTTGCAGAGCGGTAATTACTGTTTACGTTTCCCGTCTGCTAATTCATCAAGAGATTTTGTAAGACATTTTTTTAAGTGGAGCTAAAAAAGACAAATTCACTCAAAGCGACGAAACCATCTTTGTAACCCCTATTTTTTGGCCTCCAGAAGATTTCTCTGGACAGTTGTCATGTAACGCCAAAGTTAAGGAAATTTTCACCGAAAGAAATGGAAGAACAGCAAAATAAACACTGAAAACAACCTATCTTTAGAGAATTATAATTCCAGGTAAAACCCCGTTAATTTAACAGTGATGGTTGAAAAGAGTAGTTCTGTCTTTTAGAAGTCTATTTCGATAGACTTGAGAGAGATGTGATTAAGAGGAATGCGAAAATTCCCGTTGATAGTGAATACTAGAGCGCGCAAATGAACAGCGAAAAACCATATGGAGCCATTAAAAACGAGCTAATTTCGAGGAATGTGTGACTAACCCAAAAAAGAGTCCTTCCGTTCGCTTTCTTAAGGACGTTCGCGCGAAATTTTTTCAACATTGATTTTTTTCTGAAACTTTTACCACTGTAAGATGATGAGTTAGTTATGTCAGAAATGTAAAAAAAATGGGGGGTCACCGACTTCGTTTTGGATAGATCATGCCCGGAAAAACACCCAAAATGGGACAAAATCGGGCTTCGTTAGCGAATAAGGCCAGTGTCTGTAAACCCAAATATATTGCAATTAAATCTTTGAAGTGAAATCTTCTCTGCCGAATATTGTTTAAGTGGACTTACTAAGTGAATTTAGTCAACTGGTGAGGTTCTTTAAAGATCAAGTTCGCATTTAGCGACCACAGTTTCACGCGCCTTGCAGCCGCAAGATGGCAGGATTTGACGTCCTGTGAGCAGAAATCTTGAATTTTTTTTAACTTCCCACATTGATTTTTTGTTCATTTTTGGACAACGTGGAGATAATTGTAAATAAAATCCGTTTCTGGAAAGAAAAATAGGGGTCACCGAACGTCCAAGACCATTAAATCCAGGCAAAGCTATAGCAATGGCCTTTTGCCCTATCATCTCTCATTTTATTACTTAGCGCGCGCGCTCGTGTATGACGTGGCGTGTGAATTTGCGTGCGCAGTAAGGATGCGCAGAAACAATTGGCGCGAACGTCCTTAAGTTCGCCACTTCTTTTTTTCTTTAATTCGTACCGTATACCAACTTTACGAAAAACTCTGAACTACATTTATGAAAATGATATGACAGTTCTAAAGGGAACCCCCACTCCGACTAATGAATAATTTTAAACCGAGCAAAATAATGCTTGCAATCAAATTTGATCGACAATTTTCTTCAAAAAAGTCTTTGTATTGAAGAAAAAATGAATTTTAGAGTCACTTATTTCCATGGTCGCCGCGATCTTGAGTAATTGTGACGTAAATCAGGTTGCCCCCATTGTGTTCATGAAAAGAACAATGGGGCAACCACGACTCGTCAGAATTATTCAAGATGGCGGTGCCCGGGAAATTTGAAAACCAAAACAAGTGTTTTCGAAATTCATTTCAGTATTTCGATACAAACGCTTTCATTGGAAAAAGTTCGAACAATTTTTACTGTAACCATCATATTATGTTGTTTATAGTTATTTCCTTGTTTTAGCGGAGGTTTCCTTAAACCGGACTATGGAAGATATCCAGCCTTGGTGCTCTCCATCTCCACTGCATCTTTTCCCTTTACATTTTCAGTTATACGCCTTTTTCCCCAGCACGGTATCCCATAATCATCTTCAGCCGCCTCTGCCTCTTCAATGGTTTGGTGCATAGGGGCGAACAGCGTCTCGGGAATCCAATACATCAAAATCCCAGCGAGCAACGCAACAGCAGCAAAAATGGTGACCGGGAAGGTAATGCTAAGACCAGGCAATTGTCCCTGTGAAAAAAAAGGAACAAATATGTACATGTATTGCCATTTTGTGATTCGATCGATGACCGACGATATTCTATGAATTTCTAGTGTTGTCATTCGCGTCGCTTGGAGAGGGCGTATAAGTCAAAACTCTTTTCTATTACTCACCATCAAAGCAATGTATGGTGCTAATATTCCACCAATACGAGCACTCATGGAACCTGTTCCTTGGCCAGTGTTTCTAAAGGGAAAAAAGTATGAAAAAAGGCCGTCGTGTCTTCTCCTTAGACTAGACTGTCGCAGTCCCCTCTGAGTCGAACCGCCCGCCTTAGTCACGCAAGCATACAAGGGGAGAATGGTGATAGATAGAGATGTGCATCTCCCTCTATCACCAGTTTCCAATCAGCTCGGTTGCGTGACTGACTATATGAAGCGGGCGGTGCGACTGACTCAGAAGGGACTGCGAGTAGTCTATAATCAGACCTTTTTCATCTTTAATAACCTTCGTTTTGCTCGGCAACAGTGACTGTCTTAAGAGTTCTTAAAGCGACACCAACCTCAAACATTTTTTCTTTGCCGTGATCAGTTCTATTCAGCTACTGCAAAACGAATCTGCCGTTTTCACTTCGAAATTCCAAATATAGTGCGCCGTAAAATTCAACAAAACCTTAAGTCATTTGTCTTACGGCCGAGATGGTGTGACGACTGGGCCTGTTCTTGAGATGACATTACAAACTGATTTGCATCTCAAAAATTCTCTGCAAAACAGCTTATGACGTCATCTCAGGGATATATCCATGGCTTTCACCACAGTTAATAGAGGGGAATGGTTATGAAACCCGACAAAATTCTTTGTTGTAGGTTTTTGTTCTCTTTTTTGGCCTTGACCGTGCACAAAACACAATAGCTGTTTACTCCGTACTGAGGAACTAACAAGTAGAAACGTGTTGCTTACGTAATTCATGCATAGTGTATCAGCCCAAAACAAAAGATTGTTGGTCGTGGACTTTCCAACCTAAATCTTGGCATCTTTGTTTGCTCCTTTGATGTTTGCCGAGCTTCCGGCCCAAACCGTAGTTCCCTCTATTAACTATGCTCTCACCATAAACGACTGTTCAACTTTATGGAACTCATGAGACCTTAGTGGAGAAATCACACCCGGTTAACTTAAAATTCATAATTTATGTTGCTGAATATTTGACTTATCTAGACTGAAAAATTTTTTTAAACCATGTGAATTTTAGATGTAACATAAATTATCGTTTTAGTGCTTGCCAAGGGCACCAGCAAGGCATGGAGCAAGCAACATTATTATGGCAAAAAGGCAGAGATTGCGATTTATTTACACAGTCAAAAGCACACGTTTGTTGTTCTGACCACATGCACATTCAATGAAACTCCTTGCTTCGATAACCGTCATGTTTTAACAGTTTCACAAGGAACCTTGAGACGCAAAAAGGTGCGAAACAATAAAACATGTACAGTCAGTCCCCAGTCACTTAGACTTAAGCAACCAACCTCAGAATAGTTGGAAAGATCTCCGACGTCATCAAATAAGTACTGCTCCATGTACAGTCAATTAATAGATACCCAAAGATGGAGAGAGCGGTAGTTGCAACTGGAGATTCTGTAAAAAAAGAAACCGTAACACAGATGAATAATTACAATATGGGAGCAGGGAAGGCTCAGTGGTGATAGCACTGGCCAGTCACCAGGGCGGCCCGTGCTCGGTTCCCAGATCGAGGCCATTTGTGGGTTGTCTTTTCTCTGCTCTATGAGGTTTTACTCCGGTCTTGCCCTCTCCACAAAAACCAACATCTCTACTTGAAATGCCAATTCTATGCGGATGCAAGACCTCGCTGGAAAACCTCGAGGTGTGTGGAGCATGCTGGGTAAATATTCCAAATTATTATTTTATTTAATTATTAACTAATTATTACCCATGATTAATACTCTAAAGAGTAAAGTGTCCAACTTTGCGCCGCCGTCGATTAATTCGTTTAAAAAATGGGACCATTCAGATCATAACAACATCATGGCTTGTGTGGATTCATAGAGAGGGAAGAAACGGGGCGCAGACATCAGATCGAATCCCTGTATCAAATGGTTGAACTGAGATACTTAACTACTATCACTTACCTTTGTAAGTGAGTAATGCAAGGAAAAATGTTACTCCCACTGAAATCATAAAGATGGCGTGGCAAATGCGGCGTCCAAACCTACGACGAAAAATGAAATCGTGTAATGAAACAATACTCTGGCAGAAGTATCTCGTCTCCGTCAAACGACACTGAAGATAAAGATGGCGACGACTTTGACTGAGCAATGACGATGATAAGTATGACGAAGATGACATTGAGATGATACCAAATGTTGGCTCCGTTGATTGAGGACTGGACTACCGTGCGAGAGATCGCGGATTGGAACTATCACTCGAGGCTGCTCCTCAAAACGGTTAGACTTTCAAGTCTTTTCAAATAAGGACTATCAGTCGTAGGCCCCGTCTCGCATCTCTTGCTAGAAATAAAATTACGTACTCTGACTTTAAAGAAAATGATCGACACACTGCTCGCAGCAAGTTAGGAACGTAGTTCGCGGTATTGCGGCTCGGCCTTGACATTGTTCTTGAAGGGAGGATCATGCAACCGTTTCCACGCACACAATTAACTGTTGACTGAATAACAAGCAGCCTGGCGAAAGCCTCCGAAACAGAAGAATAATACATTAATAAACGCTGAGCTGCTTTTGAAAACCTTATCCTAGCTTTCGCCGATCTATGGCATCATTAGGAAATAAGAAAATATTATAGCACTGCGAATTAAATAGCTATGAAGGTGACAATGTAGGTGACCAATAGTAAAACACTTATGAAATGCTAATGAGTAATAAATAGTAAACAATAGGTGTCAGCGTTTGTGACATATTGAAACGCAGAAAGTAAATAATAGGTGCGAAAACAAGGGAAGCAGTAATAAAATAGAGAAAATAATAAAGTAGAAAATAATAAAGTCACTAAAATAAGAGATCTGTAAGTTCAGGTCATTCTTCGCGAGAGTTGAGCTCGGGTTTGTACTACTTCGAAAAAACTCCGAACAGTTGTTTCAGTATTATTCCTGAAAAAGCCCCCCCTCCCCCCCCCCCCCCCCCCACCTCCTTCCACCGAGGAGTAGCTGATAGATCTGATGAATGGTCACTGATAACGGTGGAAAATAACTTGTTCACAGTAATACTAACGTCCTCATATCCAACTTACTTCAAGAAAAGAAACCACGTTACTGGTATGCGGGCGGTAGTTAGCACTTCCATGATGAGGTAGTTGATGTAGAGATTGCCGACAAGCTGGGAGATAAATATGAACATACCGAAACTGACCAGGGCTACGACAAACCTAGAAATAGACAAAAAGTTCCATTGACAAATCTCAGGACAACATCGGTATTTTTTGTGGGGGCAAGGAGGGAGGGCATCAATCAATACTGGACCACAACATGAAAAATCAACTTCTAATTTAGACTGCTTTCCTTTTGTCAGAACTGGCCGGTCAGACCCGACTGTTTTTGAAGAAAATGCAACAATTTTAAGGAGCAATTGCATGATAATCCCTCGCACTCTTCTGGAGGCGTTGTAGAGTTAGTCCTTCCAAATGTCCGGTCTGGCCGGTCAGATCTGGCCGGTAAAACTGTTGAGAAACTCTAAACTATGAAGTATGCAGTATGTTCCTTGTTCCCTAAGACATTTTGTCATAGTCCACTTCGGAAAATGTGGGAAAATGCGGGAGGCAGGGTTTCCTCATGGTTAGAGCGCTCGACTCTGGATCCAGGTTCGGGTCCTGGCCGGGGACATTGTGCTGTGTTCTCGGGCAAGACACTTTACTCTCACGGTGCCTCTCTCCACCCTGGTGTATAAATGGGTACCAGCGAAAATGCTGGGGGTAACTCTGCGATGGACTATCATCCCATCAAGGGGGGAGTAAAAACACTCCTAGTCGCTTCATGCTACGGAAACTGGAGATAAGCGCCGGCCTGATGGCTGATGGACCTTCCTAGGCTCACAACGAACAGAGACTTTTTTGAACAAAGACCTTTCTGATTTTCCGAAGCGGCATATTGTTCTCTGTTCTTCTCTTCAAATTAGCCGTGTTCCCTTGTTCCCCAAAATCCCTGAAAGGGACTCAGTATGCTAATGAATAAAACGGCCAAATTATCACCAAACTCGTGGGGGTCATTGTCGGAGCATACTAGCCAGTAATCAGAAGATCATAGGTTCCGACTGATTCGATTTTCCCGAATATGCCCGAGTCAGCATTTTGTATACAATATAAGGCCAAATATTTTCATCCTACAGCTATTCTCAAAAGTGAAAACCAAACGTTCCCATACCACTGATAACAGATGACCATTGTCCATTTCCTCATCTTTGGAGTACGGAGAAGGTCGATTGGCGTATATCTCTTAGAGTTTTGTTCTCGTGCTAATTGCTCTCCTCTTATTTTTTCAACAAGAGCGTGCAACGTTTGTTTATCAACAGGCTTCTCTTTCTTGTTACCAAAAGACTCGAGAACCGTCTGCGCCTCGTCAAGTCGGCCATGAGCAATGAGCCATCTTGGAGATTCTGGAATAAACCTACAAACAGGATAGAAAAATATGTAATAAGATTGAGAAGTCATCGTAACCCTTAGACTAAAGAGGAAGAGAAGGAAAATTAAACGAAAAATAATTTCAAAACGGGAGTCGAACTCGGACCTTGCTCAGAGCCAATGGTGCTGCAGCGAGTCGTTAGCCGCGAGGGGAGTTTTATGAAATACTGTAACATCAGGTCAAAAACTACTATTGCCAGTTATGGATCTTGATGGCTGACTCTCTTGGGAATATAGTTCACGTGACATCACAACTCATTGTTTGGACGGTCCCTTCTACCTAAAGGCTAAAGAAATGACCTTTTTCCATCAACATTCTTAAAAATTTCAGTTAAATTAAAAGGATTATAACTATGCGACGGTAGAGCATTGCACCAGCATCGCAGAGATCATGGGTTGTTGGTTTTCACTCACGTGATCAACAGTCATGTTTTTCAACGAAGACAAAAGAAAACGTTTGCATAATAATAGAGTTAAATTCCCGGAGGATTTGGTCGGGGCTCCAAAATGGCCGCCATTTCTTTGTTTAGGGGCTCCAACATGGCGGTCGTGACGTCATGTGAAAATTGAGAATTGGAGCCACTTGAATTTTTGAGGTGTCTACAAGAGACAATTGTCCAAATCACGTCTCTCTTTCAAAAACGTTTATATTTAACAATTATTCGCCTCAGGCTCAGTGATTATCGGTGAATATTCACCGAGACGAAGTCGAGGTGAATATTCACCGATAATCACTGAGCCTGAGGCGAATAATTGTTTTAGTATAAATACACAGGTGATTATTTCAAAAAAGAGAGGAAAAAAAAGACATTTCAACGCGAAATCATCTTCACTTACAGTGGCAAAACGACTACTGGCAGCCATTTTGTCCATCAAGGTGATTATGGGCTGATAATCCGAGATAGCGAGCCAATGAGAGCGCGCGATTTTGTATAATCACCTGTGTATTTATACTAATTACTCATATTCATTAACTGCTTACTTCCAAAACGGGAAGACCACAACAGCAGGAATTGTGACAATCAGGAGAAGCGATCTCCACGTGCGAACGTAATAAACAATCAGGATTAAAAGCATTTGAAAGCCATTGTAGTAAAAATATGTCATGGTTCCAGCTGCTGTTCTTATCTTGGGTCCCACTATCTCCAAGCCGTAAATATAAAGAGACAACATGACCCCTGTCAGTCCAAAGCCGTTGGTGAAACGAAGAACAGCGAACAGAGGAATATTGTGAACGAACGACGACGACACGCCGGAGACAAGCTGCAAAGAAATACGAGAGTTTAGCCCGTGTTTTCGCTAGAAGCTTGGGTGTTTCGATTGGAGGGGGTATGGAAAAGAGAGAGAAAATTTAAAGGAAAGAGGGAAGGGAGGAGTGATGCAGAGAGATAGTAACAGGATGACGGAGGTCGAATGCAAAAGATGGAGAAAGGGAGGTGAGAATGGGAAGGAAGGTTTGACTAAGTTCTCAAAAAACAATTACACAAACTGCAGTGATAAACATATTTATAACGCATTTTAACTTGACGTTTCGTATGATACAACGTAGTCTACATGCTCAGAAGTCACTATTGAACATTTTTTTCAAAATTATACACGTGGAAAGAGAGCGACTAGTAACTAGATTAAGAACAATGCTCTTAACAAATAAATGTAATATAAGCAGTGAGTGGGTTCGAATGGGCAAACGGCAGTAACTGCTGTTCCATTCGCCACATTAAATCACCGAAATTTTTAACTAACACTTCTGGTCAAATGAAAAGCGCCCCAACTTACCATGATAGCGTTGGAGATAAAGATGCATTTCTTTCTGCCGCAGGCGTCTGACACCATCCCGGTCACAAAAGAGCCAAGCAGCATTCCAGCAAAGAAGCAAGACTGAATAGTGGCGCCCAGGAATGCGCGATCACAAATAAGGTTCCACTAAGGACAAAAATATCGAAAAAACATATTAGCCTAAAGATTTCAAAACGGTTTTTTCTTCTGTCTAAAGAAGAGCAATTTGGTATGACCTAGCCTAGAAATAAGAAAAAAAAGAGAAGTTTACCACCATACTGCTACTCGTACCTCCGACACAGTGCTGTGATATGGTCCATCAAACTCATACGCCTCACAGCCGCCACAACACTTTTTTGCATCACAAGTGACATTTGGCGTAACACAATGAAAGCCAGGTGTACCAAAAGCAAACACTAGCAGCGAGAACTGATTTGTGACGGCAAACACCAAAATGGCGTTTAGGCCGAAAAACAGAAAGCGTTGGCATCTTCCAAACGATGGAACGTGTTGGAAAACGCCATCAAAATCGAAATTGTCGTTTTCACCTTTCGATTTTGGGGTCTCAGCCATGGCTCCTAAATCAAGAAGAAGAACGAAATGATTAAAAATTTAAAAAAATTGAGGGAAATAGGACGAAAGTGAGGAGAGAAAGTTTGACACACGTGGGGGTGGGGGAGGTAATAGACCGGCGAAGGACAGGGACCGGGGCTGCGGTTTGTACTACGCTGCGGCTGTAGTAACTTAGATTAAAGCAAGCAGAAGTGCTCAATTTCATCCTTCAAACTCAAGGAGGTAATCCGGCCATACTCCCACGGAGATACGTCCAAGGAGGCAAACATGGAAACGGACTACTTACTTGGTGAATGGTTCTTAAACCCCGTTTACTCGTATCCGGATATTTCCGAAAAGGGAGACTTTTTCCTCCGTTTTGCCTCCCGTCCACCGAAAACGCAGGCATTTGAAAACGCTCTCCAGACTGTAGATGTTTTAAAACGGAGGTTTATCGTGACGGGTGAAAGCGGAGGTTTTCAAATACGTTGACACCAGAGGCTCGTAAGAACCCAGAGAACGCATGCGCACGCATGCTGTAGAGGTTAGCGTCGCGTATTCGTGTGGACAGGAAAATAAGATTCGATTTATATACGCAGAACAAAAACCCCACCGTTTTCGAAAATATCTGAATAGATGTGGACGGGATTATGAAAAAAAATTAACGGACTTTAATTCTAGCCAATTTGCGCAATATCCAATCCCGTTAATGACTGGTATCCTTTACAACCTATAAGGTCATGTAACGTAAACAAATGTCGTAAACAAATGTTTATTTTGGCGTATTTTAAAGAAGAAGGAATGAAAAGCATTTTGCCATCGAAATAACGAGTATGACGAAAAATAAACATCCAACAATAAATGAATCACGAGAAGAGAAATTTTTAGTTGTTCAGGGATTTTTTAAAGCTCTCTTTATCACATATTCTTCCGATAACAATGCGGAGTAAAAAAAACAAAAGTCCGCTCTCATGTTACACTTGTGCGTGGGATGGACCACGGTTTTTATGATAAACCGGTCTTTTTTCTCAATTATAGCCGTTGCGAATCAAGAATTAGGAATACCAGAGGACCAACTCCTTTTTCATTTCAATGTTTACTTCCTTGATGGCTCTAAACTGTAGAAATTGTTGGAAAGACACAAATAATTTGAGCCAATGAATAAGTCACTCGGTATTAATAAATTTTGTGTACTTAACACTTCACTGGACGTGTGACTTTCCATGCAGAAGGTGTGCGGATGCATTACATGAAGTTATTTAAGTCTATTTTATTAAACAACTAGGGCTTCGAGAAAGTGTATTGGGATGAGGCAGTAAGTACATGGCATCTTTTGTTCGATAGCCGATAGGGTAACAATGTTGACCTTCAACGAATAGAATTCAATTACATTTGCTATGAATGCAACTCATTGTCAGATATTCGGAGACACACTGTACTTACCGGCTGGGGTGTGTTGTTCAACTCGATGCCAAGCTAGTTAATTCGGTTTACTGTTTTGTTGCGCGAATTGAAAATAAACAACACTTCCAGGGTCTCCGAATCAGTTCACCCTTTGTGATACATAATACCCATTGTTGCGTATTAAGGTGAGCTTTAGGATAAGCTAAAATAGACAGCAGCAGTTGATGATGAGTAATTCAGTGAGCTAACCCGCTTTTGCAACACCGCCGTTGACACAACTGGGGCCAGGAAGGTGGGAAAGGGCGGGCGGAAAAAGCTTGAGGGCCTCACTCACAGGGTCCCACGACCCGTTAACTTTTTTCTCGTTTTGATTAAATCGGAGTGCTTAAACAAGCTGCATGTCATTTGCGGGGCAGACTTTACCATGAGAGGAGGGCAATCTGGTTCCCTCTGTTTTTGTTTTGTTTCGTGTTTTTTTTTTTTTTTTTCATATCGGCTTTTTCCCTTCCCCTCGCCCGATAAGCTTGCGGTACCAAAAATGAATGTGTCAAACAGTTGGTACGCATAGCGTGCGAAGCGTTCGGCGCTATTTTGGCCAATCACCTTTTCGACGAAAGTTTTTCGTAAATTAGGGTCATTTTTTCAAGCCACTCACGTATAACTTCGGTGCAAGCAATATATGAATATGCAAACGTGTTGATAATTAAGAGTCTTTTGTCTAAGGAAAGGTACAAATGATCTGAGACACTATCGAATTTGAGTATGTTGTTTGTCGACATCGTCGTTTTGCGTAAATCTGTATCCACGATTCTCACCTGCGACTGTTGAAAGAAAACATTCCTATTTTAATGCAATCACCTCCTCCAAATTCTGGTGCTAATGTAGCACTTCAATTTGATCTACTCCCGCCGTGGAGCTCTGCAAGAAGCGGCAATCATGGTCAAATGCTCATTCGTATCCCTCCATAAACACAGCTTTCGTTGTCATAAAGTTAATAGTTGAAAGGCACCGGAATCGAAATCTGCGGGGAATATCGCATGTCGCTCACCTAAACTTCTTATTTGTTGATATTTCTATAATTGAGCCTCATAGTAAACGTGGTGTAATATAATAGGTCATAAAAAATGTTCTGCATCTTTTTTGACTTCTCAAATATTTGAAGAAGAATTGAAAACTTCTATGGTTTTTTAATAATCAACTGAGAGTGCAGAAATGGATAATTCCACCACCAGGAAGTAGAAAAAAAAACGAGGTTCTTAGCAAACATCAAAATTAATTAATTGGCAGTTATTGTTTTTCGTGAAGGAAAAAGGGATTTGTGGTCATTGAAATTTTTTTTTTAACACTGGAGGCAAATTCCGTATCATTGTTTTGATACGTAATGAAAAGTTCTTCCTTTCCGCTCTGAAGTGGGAAAGCTGTCGGCAAGACAATATACTGCTTGCAGGGTACTTAATTTACTTCCTATTGGTGAGTTTGAAAATATTAAATATCGATTAACACGCTGTTCACAGAGCTTTATCATTTCAGATCTGTGTCATACAGCCAACAACAGTTCAGTGCCGTTAATTAATGGAAAATTTCATTTAGTTTTGTTTCTCTTCTCGTGCGAAGGTCAGCAACTGTTTCCTTTTTGTTCGCAGTTGATTTTTCCCTAATTGTGTTTCAAATTGGTATTAGCCGGCGATAATTGATTATACAGGAAACGCCACGTACAGTGATTCATTAAAAAAGTATCCTTTAACACGGGCTTGTTTAAAATCGGAAATAGCGATTAATTATCACCTCAATATTTAATTTATATAGGACGCTGGGTTTCTTTATTTGAGCACCTTGTTTTATTATTGTTTTTTATCAACCATAGTAGCGGTCCGTGTGAATAATATCCAATTTCCTTTAGGTATTTCAAAAACCATCACGCCTACAGTTTTTATTGGGTCAAATTTGACTCATAAATTGTATAGCTTTTCCACAAGTCCTTATTAATGTGTAGTTAAGTCGCGAGGGGGTGTTAAAAGTTCAACATTTGATAGTTAAAGTAGCCGTGGGTCATCATTTAGTACTTGCCTATAAAGCTGGTGTAATTGAAACATCATGTAATTTATTTGATGTTTTAATCTCCTGACAGCAACAAAAAATCCGAGTTTTTCCAGTTGAAAATAAGTTTTTTTTTCTTCAAGATTGCACTTTCAGTATAATGAAGCCTTACAAAAAGGCTGCGTCAAAGAATCTTTTCCCTATTTATTGGGACTCTCAAAGGTGTCCTTGCGAAAAATGTCTCTCCAACGATGACGGCACAAGGTCCTCTTCGAGTCAGTCAGCTGAGTCCACTAGGTCTTCATTTACAATTGAATCGCTGCTGGGCCCAAAGGAGGAAAACAGTCAATCCGCGAATTTGAAAATGGTGGCCCTAGTTTCTAATGGCTCTTACGCTTCAGCAGAACTCGGGCAACTCAATGTGGCTAATGTACCGGGAGCAGAACTGCGTGGTCGAACTTCGCGGCAACCTTATTTGTCGTCAGCGTTTCAGCGAATGTCCAGTTTAAGTGTGAATCAAGTGCCCATATTTGGTACAGGAAACTTGCTTGCAGAAGGTAAGTGTTACATGGCATTTATTCCTCTGAAGTGTAGAAACTACTACATACAAATTTCCCTTAGTTTAGGTTGCATCTTGCATGTGTAACCGAGTGTTTTGGTGAAATTTTCAAATGTTGAGTTGACATAATATCGTTATAAAAGTTGAGTGTGCGTCTTATATTTGAACAAATACGGTGCTTTTGAGTGACAAGAGGCCCTTTGCCCTTAAAGTGTTTAACGACGCAAGTCTGTCAATCAACACGCAGTGTGGTGCGATCGATGGCCGATAGACTAGACGTTGGAGTTGTATGAAGTCCAGAAAAGGGAACCTAAAGTTCAGTAATGGTTTCATTTAGACCAAATACCAATTAAAACACACCAACAAAGAGATTTTGGTGCTGTACTGTGTGAAATTTAGAGAATGTCTGGTGCCTCAAGTTCTTCTGGAAACGAAAGGCATATAAGCACCACATGAATTAAGAACCTTCACCTTAACAACTTTGGTGATTTGAAATTATTTTAGAATAGACGAAACTTCATCCATTGAACTGCAGAATGGGCATGAAATTAAAGTCAGGAATATCATCGCAGTTTAAGGAGCAACTCTGTTAGGAGTCGAGAAAAAGGCGGTTTGAAATGGACTCGAACTGCGCGTGACCGTGTGATTGCGCTAGTCTGCTTTACATCTGCTATCAACATGATCAAACCACCTGGGAGCTGGTCAATTGCGAGTTTGTTTATAAGACTGTACGGTGGCCCGTAAGGGACACGGCATTCCGTGATCAGTTTTCCTGCTTCCATTTTCAAACTCGAAATTTTGAGTTTACAAACCGGCCAGTTTAACTACAAACTGCAGACAAGAGGTAAAATGAAGACTAATGCTATAATGCGACTGTTGAAAAAGCCCAAACCCTTCAGAAGTGCTAACCTTAGGCCTAATGAATTAGGCACAAAACGATTTTAGACTTAAAGTGCTAGCATTTCTAAAGGGTATGGGCTTTTTTGACAGTTAGATTATAACCTTAATTTGCATTTTACACCTAGTCTGCAGTCTGTATTTTACACTGACCAGTTTACAAACTCGAAAATTTCGAGTTTGTAAACTCAAAATTTCGAGTTTGAAATTTCCATGAAAACTGATCACGAAATTCCATGTCCCTTACGGGCCACCGTAAGACTGAGATGAAAATAAAAATTTCGTGTTAGCAAATAAAGAGATGCATTTTTCGATGATGGTTCGGTGATAACCGAAAAAACCCATCCGGCACCATGTTGCAAATATCTATCCCCTCTTTTTTGAGTCCGTAAGCGGAACGATTGAATTTCGGATCACTGAAGTTTATATTAGATTCTTTGCATGTAGGAACCTTTCCGATTACTGGAGACGAAGCGGAATGGTCCAATGAAAAGCCAAAACGTATGCGCACTATCTTTACAATGAATCAGCTTGAACGCCTGGAAGGCGAGTTTTCACGCCAGCAATACATGGTTGGAGGGCAGCGGTTTTATCTCTCGAAAGAGCTTGGCTTGACGGAAACCCAGGTCAAAGTTTGGTTTCAGAACCGACGAATAAAATGGAGAAAACAACTGATTGAACAACAGAGGAACAAAATGAGGCAGCAGGAACAGAACAACAAGACCCAAGTTGAAGAAGATGTATTTTAATCGATTTCATGCCAACGTACAAACGTTGAGTATTATATGTCCTCGAGGTTCCACCGTATTAGTTACAAGCGTAGTAAAAATGCAACTAAGCCAGTCAGGACAGAGTATTTTAAGACTCGTTAATCTAGCTTAATTACGTAGAATTGAGAGGCACAGGAATAACTTTGCTAGTCACAGCTGAGACCATGGGTGGGAACCTCCACTAAAACAACAAAATAACTTTAAACCTCAGATCATAATGTTTACAATTAAAATTGTTCAAACGTTTTACAATAAAAGCGTTTGTATCCGAATAAAATGAATTTCAAAACGCTTGTTTTGGCTCTCAAATTTCCCTGGCGCCGCCATCTTGAATAATTGTGACGTGTGGTTGCCCTATTGTTGCAAAAGAATCGCTCTTTGTGTCAGATATCATTGAATCACGTCAATCATTGGTTGCAGGAAAAAGACCCGCACATGGTTTTGTTCTCTCCAAGTGACTGACGTGCGAAACTCCCCAAGCTTTTCAATAACTCAATGAACAGTTATGAATTTCATCAGCCAATGAAAACGTTCCTCCTTTACTGCGCCTTTCAATGACATGCGGAGCTCAATCTACAAATGCGTTTTTCGCTACCGTCAATCAAATGTTCGGCGGCTCCTCCAAGCTTCCGACTATTGCCGAGCGCGAAGTAATCAAATCAAATCAGGAGCCCATCTGATCAAATCGATGAGCACAGTTCAAACAACACAGTCGGAAGCTGGGAGGAGTCGCCGAACATTTGATTGACGGTAGCCAGGAGAAAAACGCATTTGTCGATTTAGAGTCCGCATGTGATCTGATCGTCGAAAACAAGACAAGTCAGATGGGCTCCTGACAAGTAGCCTGTTCCAGGCTCCCAGATAGTCGAGAAAACGAAAAGAACTGCGTGTGAAAAGCGAGTGTGGGAGCCTGGAACAAGCTAAAGACAAGTGGCAAACTTTACCAACCACAAACCACCAAGTGCATTTACCAAGTGCAACACCCAAAAACATCTTGCTCGCGGGGGAGACCTGGCCCCAGTTGTTCATACGATATGCATAGCGCTATACATACACTGGATAAATCACTATCCACTGGATAACCCAATTCACCTTCGGAGCGTCAGCTTTCACGTGTAGTATCACGTGACCTTTTATGTAAACAAACCGCAAAAGTTCGGACATTCAAGCAGATCGGACATACAACACATAGTGAGATGGCGAGGCGAGTGGATATGAAATGTCAGTTCTTTTTGTGTGGGACTTTGAAATGATCCAACAGAGACACTAGTTACTTTAATGGTTAGGATTTGGTGTGGAGCACGATAGTTTTACACTCCTATTTCGACAGGATTTACGAGGGTGAGTCAGGTTTTTTCCTGCTTCGATCGCTAAACGGGGGGAAGCGAAATTATGCATTCCTCGCATTGTTATTTACGAATTTACCTTTGTGTATGAAACTTGTGGTACATATGGTCAGCAATAAAACAGAATGAAAGTGAGTGTTGAGTGTGGTTTATTAGCTGCATCAGAGACCGTAGTCATTTCCACTGTTTATAGGATTTTATCTCGTACGAGCAGCGAGTTGCTGAATGGTCTCGACTAAAAGATGTGATTCTGTTACATGTAAAAACGATTCCCGAGACACGAAATCGTAGATAAGAAACGCGAAGGGTGATCCGATCAAGTTTTTTTTCATTTTCCGGCCGAAGTTGGAGAAATCGAGAGGTGGAAAAGGTGGATTATGGCAGTCATCGCTGTGACTCGTTGGTGTGTACGAAGTACAGTTACATTACTGTAGGGGTTTTATTTGTATTACATGGAACAGTATTTCTGACCTTCTGTTGATTGGAATAATTATCACATATCCAGAGTACTGTTCAGGAGATTTCCCCTAAAAAAAATTATGTACTGATTTTTGCCGAACCATTCGAATAAACATTGTCAAATTTATCCACTTGTAATTTTGACAGTTTAAACTCATTATACGTATGGGTGATGCATCATTCTATTGCTTCTTACAATTACAGTACTAATTGAGCATGAAAGCATGAAATATTCATTTTAAGTACTATTTTGAACTTGTATAATTATTATATAAAAGGGGAGAAAGGGGAGGACTCCTCTATAGTTTGGCACACACATTAGACATGAAGCTAGGGTCATCGGTCACATCAACAGAGAAGATTCCTTGTTTGATCCACACAACGAATTGACAACGTTTCAGCCCACTTACAAACATTAGTACTTTGATGTTGATTTCAAAGCAAAACCGTCCCCATTTGTGTTGCCACCGATTTCCAGGGTGAAGAATTTTAGCTTCTTTTGGTTGAGAACTCTTTGTTTCCAATGGTACTTATATCCTACAGTGCTCAGTGTTAGAACACTGGCATTTCTAAATATTATCGCTCCAAGGAATGGCTTTGACTTTGCAATCCAAAAGCCCTCAGAGATCAATTGCAGTTTGTGGTGGGTATGGCTCACAACCCACTTACTAGCATTGCTAGCACTGACCTCATGAAATAGCCCCACTCTCTGACATCTTAGGGTTCCATTGTTTGTTTACAATTTCTGGGATGTTTGTGCTTATGCTATTCTCTATTTTCGAATGCCCCATACTACACTTTGTTTGCCCCCCATATCTTGCATAAACTATGGTTTTCAAATGCTCTTGGGAACACTGCATATTCCCAAGAGCACTTGAAAACAATAGTTTATGCAAAATTTGGGGGGGGGGGGGGGAGCAGACAAAGTGTATTATGGTGCATTAAAAAATGGATAATGGCTTGTACAAACTTGTGACATTTTTAGCCCTATCAATTTTTCTTGACATGAATCTCTTGCACGTTGAAGCGGTTATGAACCCCAGTCCTCACATTGCCATTGCTTTGTCATGGTGCTTTCAATGTTCTGAAAGCGAACAACGTCCAAAACTTCTTCCATCAAAATGTTTGCTTCAGTCTTAGAAGCTCTTGTAGTTTATTCTTAAGTCATTAATACCACTCCCATGCTTGTTTTCATTTGATTTAGTGGTTTCATCAACTTGATGTGTCTGCTTCTGTAGTGCAATAACTTTTGCTAATTAAGGCAAGATAACACGACTACTAGTTAGTAATTGGCACATTTATTACCTCTCATCTGGCAGATAGTGTCTTTGGATGCAAGGCCACTGATCTATGACTATGTGTTTTCAACTTTTTTTGGAAGGGGTATTTTTGCTTTCTCAATCAACAAATCCTTTTCATGAAGGGCTTCACTTTAGCTACACTCTCATATGCATGGACACACTCCACTTTTCGGAGATTCCATGTGTTAAACCATCAGTAAATAAGTGACAATCATGAGACTCTCCCAGAGGGGGTCATTGTTCCCTAACTACTTTCAAACTTGTTCCCAGCTTATTGATCTCTAAAATTGTTTTAAATTGTGTATGCTCCCCTTTTCCCTAAATTATTTTGACATTGTTTCGCAGTTCCAATTAGCCATGTTCCATTATTCCCTAAAACCCCTAGGAGGGCTCAATCGTAAGCGGTGAGTCCCTGTTTGTCGTATTCGGTGGAGTGGTAATATTAAATGGTTATTAACTGAAAAATCGTACAAGCCGAATGGCGCCGAGGAGTTGAAATTGTTCATGATCTTGACTTCATCGAAAATGGATTGGGATTAATAAATTCTCTGCATCGTCAGTTTTGTCTTTCTATTGGTATAAACGTCATAGCTTCAACTGCAGCGGCGATTTCTATCAGCGAAGACTTCAAAACCGTAAACGCGCTCACTGAAACCCCGCGCCCCTGCAAATATTTATTGAGTTCTGCGATATTTCTGTGCGGAAGTCCCTCTTTAATAGTCATCAGCTTAGACATGTTGAACCTGGAACTATTGCAAACAGGACTGCTTGCTGAAGTTCGTTAGCCCGGGGGTGGGACTCCCATATGAAACAGACGGGGATGCTCGTCGTCTCGCTTAGGGGTGTAAATTTTGGATTTTGGTCTCGCTTAGGGTGTTCCGGGCAAAGCGCCAATATTTTATTGCACCAAGGTCTCGTTTAGGGTTCCGCGAAGTAACACAGAATTACGCGAAGAGAAACAGAAGTCAAATTTCCTTTTAAATTTTCTTTTTAGAGAAAAGCATTCGATGATTATGCCTTTTTATCATTAAAACTCATTGCGTGTCGTATTTTTGTGTTTTTAAACGGTCTCTTTTAGGGGTCAAAATTTGCTTAAGCCACGCCTAGATTGGTCTCCTTTAGGGGTTAAATTCAAAATTTCCGACGAGCATCCCCGTCTGTTTCATATGGGAGTCCCCCCCCCGGGTTCGTTAGACGTATTCTGCGTTTTGGAACTTGTAAATGCCCAATGACAGAGGAGGCTAAATTTACACACACTCAAATCACATTCATTTTGTTTCATTACTGACCTCAAAGTGCACAAATATATGACAGAATTTAATACATGAAGGTACTCGTAATGACATAATGCAAGGAATACATTTCGTTTTCGTCCGCCTAGCGATCGAAGACGTAGAAAACCTAACTCACCCCCGTAAATCCTGTCGAAATAGGAGTGTAAAACTATCGCGTTCCACACCAAAACATAACCATCGAAGCAACTAGTGTCTCTGTTGGGTCATTTCAAAGTCCGACACAAAAAGAAACTAAAATTTCATATCCGCTCGCCTCGCCATCTCACTATGTGTCATATGTCCGATTTGCTCCAATGTCCGAACTTTCGCGGTTTGTTTACACAAAAAGTCACGTGATACTACACGTGAAAGCTGACGCTCAAAAGGTGAATTTGATTGGTTTTGCCAGTGTTTATCCGCTGGATAGTGATTTTCTGATTTATGCGTGGCATGGCGCAATGGGATAGCTCTCCCTATTCCCCTGAACGTGCAACTCGATATGGCGGTCAAACGAGTTTAAAGAGGAAAATTTTTAGACTGTATATATTCCTTTATGTACCGGAGAGCTATGAAAGGAAGATGATCTTGATTTCACCACTTTGTAGTTGTTTTAAAGGTGGTATAGCGTCATTCTGGGCGAGAAATAACCATGAAAAGCTGTGTCGAACGTTTGAAGGTCGTTCTGTTCGCTTTACGATCTTTGACTTTTAATTCTGGCACCTCACGAGCCGTCGTTTTAGACACAATATTTGAACCTGTCTTCTCGGTTGTTGATCATCTTGCGAGGATTATTGGACCGGTACGTATCCTTGTTGTAGTTGAAAAATGTTTTAAGACTTCCAAATCAATGGAAAAGAGCCTTTGATCATGACATTAATAGTCATAGCAAACTCTTCAGTGTACATACATATTGCACAGCCGTTTGCTCGGTGACCTGGCCAGGGACCCGATGGGAGGCTTGAGGCGATCTTGCAATGATCAAGACTTTCTTTCTTTTCTTTGTAAATGATGTTATAATTTAATATGCTGAGAAAAATTAGCGAGTAATGTGACGAGTAAATTATGTGAGATGCATACATTTATTGTAGAATGTCATCAAGCACAAAAATAAGCATTTGAAATAACAGTGTTACAATTTTGCATCCATCTTACTCTTAAAGGGGACATAGTTTTAAGTAGATGAGGAGGCTGATGACTCATTGACTCCTCACCTGTCTCCCATTGACAAGTAAAATCATCTGGCACTAGACAAGTACATTTGTAAAATCTATTAGGTCTCACTCCTAGGAGTGAATGGGTTACTGCACCTTTCAATAACAAGCGGACTCTTAAATTCAAAGGTCAACCAACAAATGCGTTTTTCGCTACTGTGAATCAAATGTTCGGCGGCTCCTCCCAGCTTCCGACTATGTTGACTGAACTGGGCTCAACGATGGGATTTGATACTTGACAGTAGTCAGAAGCTTGGAGGAGCCGCCAGACATTTGATTGGTGGTGGCGAAAAACATTTGTCGGTTGACCTTTGAAGTTAAGAGTCTGCATGTTATTGAAAGGTGCAGTAAGTTGGCTGTTAGTAAAAGTAGGACTTAAGGACGTGGGGACGCAGGGACGTGGGGACTCGGAGAGGTGGGACGCGAGTACGTCGGAACTCGGAAACGCGTGGGGATTGGAGGACGTGATAAACAAATAACACCTGACTTTTGCGCTGAATTGGTAAAATACAATTATTGACGGTCTACAAGACAGTATAAAATAATCTAATATGCTGGAGGGTTTGTCAGACCAGTAGCTGATGATTTCCAGCGTCCATGGTTCCTCCTTGCCTATTTTACCGTGAGAGCTCTGGGTACAGAATAGTTTCAACGCAGGGGGTCTTAAACGACGTACTGAGTTTTCAAGTGAAGCTATGATCCTTGCTGTTATGAACGCAATTATTGCAATTGTGTAAAGTCTGAAAAATTCAGGACTTCAACGGGGTTTGAACCTGTGACCTCGCGATACCGGTGCGACGCTCTAACCAACTGAGCTATGAAGCCACTGACGTTGGGAGCAATTGCAAAAATTGCGTTCATAACTGCGAGGATCATAGCTTCACTTGAAAACTCAGTTACTTATCAGGAAAGTCCTCCGTGGCTGCCCACGACATTTAAGATCCCCTGTGTTGAAACTATTCTATACCCAGAGCTCTCACGGTAAAATAGGCAAGGAGGAACCATAGACCCTTTGCATATATGGCGCCTAAATTTGAATAACAATACTTTGTACATCCTTAGCCTCGTACTCCTTAGAGTGGCACTTACAGATTTTACTCTGTCTAACGAGAGATGATCTTACCTGTCAACGGGGGCTGGTTCAGGGGCTGCTTCAGGGACCTGTGAAATTGTTGACAATGTTTGCTGCCACTCAAAACTTACATGTACATCCTTTTCCCTCCCAATTGAGTGGTATTAATTTTATAGACTTTACTCTGACTTTAATGCGGGATGATTTTACTAAGTGTGTGCCAGTTTAGAGGATATAAACAAGGCATTGACCAGTATGGTATCTCGGGGTTTCTCAAGTGCATGGTTTTCCATCCATGCTATACCTTATTCGCCATAGCTGGCGAATCTGTGATGGAATCAGAAGAGCATCATGCACTGAACGATCTGCTCAAATCTGAAAAAAAGATTGAGTTTACAAGTTAGAAGCATGAGAAACAATCACAGTTTGGTAATAATCTAAGTTAGAAGCACGACAAATAATCCACATTTCAGTAATTTTAAGCTCACACATACATGTAGAGTATTGCATGTACATGATTCTTATAATGTTTTGCTCTGTTTTCAGGCCTTTGTTCTGTTGGTGATAAGCCTGACGACATCAGTAGTTGTGATTTATTATGCATTTTTGTTGCCAGTTATCTTGGAATACAGCATTCCGTGGGTCATCTTTCATCTGGTGACAGCGCATTGGCTGCTCATGAACATTGTTTTTCATTATTTTAAAGCTGTCTTTACATCACCTGGTGATGTTCCAAAGGTAATTTTGAATTAATTTTTGTTCAAAACGGAATAAGCAGTAATGTTTGATTTGTTTTACAGAATCTTTTAACTTTGATTTCAGTGTAAATCCTCGAGAACTAATAGTCGTTTGTAGATTATTAATATTAAAACTACTTTTTGTAAAAATTAATTATCAGTAATTATCAACAAATATTATTATAATATATAATATATAACAACTTTATTCATTTAATTCAATGAAAGGGAAGGATACCAGTCAGGTTATCCCTCTCGAGGGTATATCTGCCCACAGCCAGATGTAATTGACTGAGAGTCGATTTTGATGAGGGAGGAAAACCAGAGTACCTGCAGAAAAACCCTTGGAGTTCAGATTGAGATGGACAAAAACTCAGCCCACATACGACCAGACGCCAGGGAGTTGAACCCAGGTCACAGAGGTGGGAGGTGCGGTTGATATTGCCGCTAAACCACCCTGACTCCCCTTATTGTAGTAATAGTAGTACATGTATTTTACATTTATCTACATTTACTCAGACTTTACTTGGGATTTAGAACCTTGAATTACAATTTACATGCAGCTGCTCACCATTGGGAAGAAAAGGTGCAGCATGATACATCTGGCCTAGTGCTTACATGCTTCCTTGAAAGTTAGGATGAAATACTCACCCCTAAACTGTGAAATCTGGGGAGACAGATGGGTGAAGATGCTAGAGGAGACAGAGGTGTTGCTAGCAAAATGCACGCAAGCTGCATGATAAAGCAGATGCCTACAATATGACCCTGGCTTCAAAATTAATGTACATTCAGACTTCATGTGCCTGAAGCTATTGAACTGTAAGACATTGGTATTTCATCCAACCCCTGTAAGGACTTTATCCGTGAAACATTATTTTGAACTTATTTTAGGATTCAAACTCTGAGGATGTTCAAAACGGAAAATTTCAGATTTGTAGAAAATGTAAGTTTTGAAAAAAAAAAATACTGGGAGAAAGTACAGTAGGGATGCATTTGAATGCTGATGCTTTGATGAATGACAGAATTTATTAGTTTCCCATGTAATATCCAACATTTCAACTGCAGTTGGTGACTTTTCAAATGATACGAGGGTATACAACATTCTACACGAAAGGCTTCTGACAGAAATGTCATGTCTTCATTTTAAATGTTGTAATGCTAACTTAATTGTATTTAAATTAGGCATAATAATTATAATATACAGTCATGTAAAACGGGCAGTGAACTTTAGGCCCACTGTCTGGAAAAAAAATCTCAAAGCTATGTTTAACATCTGCTCACAAGTCAAGACTTGTATGTTGTCAGCAGAAATAATTACTTTAACTTACAATAATAATGTGTACCGTTATTGTTACAGTTGTACTGAACTACACTCTTCAGCACTGTTCTTAATGTATGGAACTGGGATACCATTTCTAAAACTTGGAACATTCATACAATATGATTTTATGCTATATTATTAATTAATTAATATAATTTGTGTTGTATTATCAAGGAAATTTGATTCATATTTTTGTCATTTAAAAATATAACAATCGTTATCCACTGGATTCAACCATTGTGCATATAATTATCTTTTGGAGATCTGACATACAATGTAATTGAAAAAGTGATTTCTTCTAGGTATTAAAGTTAAACCACCTAGGAGCCACCACTGTTCTGTGTGCAAGAGGTGAGATCAATAATTTTTAAAAATTAATTTGTTCTGTAGCTGAAACATTAATCAGTGTCTTACAATAAACAAGGTAATGTTTTATATTGAGTTTGAAAATGGAACTACCTACAGGTACTTACACTTGTTAATGTTACAAAAAATAACATCTGTGGTGTACCCAGGACTAGCTCTCACCTGGTTTCATAGCTGAGTTTGTTGAGAAAAAGTGATCTAAACTAGAGGGTTAAATTCAGTCATTCAGCTAGCTGAAAATACCATTGTGCTGACACATAAAGAAGGTGTTTCTTCCAGTTTGTTGAAACTCTAATCATTTAAATGTTGACATTTTGTACTGGGCAAATACGGTCAATTCTCAAGATTATAATAATTTATTTATTATTATTATTAACGTAACAGTTTGTTCATTAATTTTGTTCATTTAAAGGTGTATTTTAAAGATGGACCACCACTGCCGTATCCTTGAAATTGTAACTGTAACTTTCAAAGGTTTACTTTTAGTAAATCAACATCTCTATTCTGGCACTAGTTATTTTTTCATTCTGGGTCCTGGGACCTGCATGTCTGGCCAAATTGGGGTCTCAAGCATTTTTTGGGGGTCCTAAAATCTTGGTGACCCTCTGAGAGGAAAAAACGTTTTTTAGGTTATGAGAAAGAGAGCTAGAGTAACCAACTTTCTGATCTTTTTCTCAAGTTCTTTTAACTAGTATCAATAACAATAATAATAATAATAATAACAACAACAACAACAACAATAATAATAATAATAATAATAATAATAATAATAATAATAATAATAATTTTTGACATTAATTAGAAATACATGTAAATAGACTAGACAGTGCTCAATGTCATGTATCACTGAGGCGTTCCTATCCAGCATTGTCGCGGGCAGCTTTGAACTCTTTTCGAGACTTGTTGATTAGCAGAAGCAATACTGCTCTGTACTTTTGTGATCCACCTGATTCATGTACCATACAAGTGGCAGTTAGTGCTAATTGCTGGAAATGTTTTGCATTCAGTCGTAGGCGTGTTTTTCTTTCCAGCTTTTACCTGGTCCTTACAAATCGAAGATAACTTATCTTACCTAAATTCCTTGTTTGCAACCATCCAAACTCTTTCAGCCAATTTTAGCCAAAAAATATATATATCTTATTCTAGAAAAAAATTACTATCATGTCTTCAACATTTCTCAGTTCCTTTTCAAGAAGCAAACAGATGGCAGGATCTCAATTAAGTTTCCCGGATATTTAGTCATTTTCACCAGTCTCCTTTGCACGGTTAAATCGAAATTATGGCGACTACTATGTTAATACTTTACTTCGTTATTTATGATTAATTAATTTTTTTGGATGTGAATCGCCCAAAGAAAAGAATAATTATACTGACAAATCAAAGCAAGTGGAGTGAGCAATTTAATAAGGGCCTCGCATCCTGGGATGCATTAGAATTTTGACAAGGCTGCTGCCTAACAGTTGCCCAGTCACGCCTTATTTGCGAGTGCAGGTGACCAAATTTCTGAACGAGTAGCCGGGACAGGCACCTAACTTATCACAAGGTGATTCATCCTCACTTTCTTGTAAATTTGATCCCAGCTGGAGATTATACGATGAAAAAAGCTACATGTATGGTTGGAGAGAACGCCATCTAGTAAGCAAATTCCACAAAAAAACAACTCTTTAACTTGTCAACATGGTCAATACTGCTAAAGGCTTTCATTGCGTTACTTCCTGGTAGCGCACAGAGCCTGGGTCGCAAGGTGATTCCCAATATGGAAATGCTATGCCCATATGTTTTTTTTTCTGGGCTCTTGAAAAAATGACTCGGGCTACTTACTTTTGATGTTGTACATGTAATTGGAGAACTAATTAGTTTGGAGACAGGTTTCTAAATGCAACACTTTAATGAAGAGTCTCTCATTTGTTGAGAAGCAGGCGCAAGCAATAAGTTCATTTATTATTACCGTATTGCTGGATATTTTACCTGGACTGTGGTAAGAAGCCTGTATATGTGTTCAGAAGCAGTTGTTATTATAATTGTATATTGCTGACAATGTTAATTTTAATTTTAGTTTCCTTAACCCTAAATTGCTGATAGCATGGATTAATAACTGCGTTGGTCATTTTAACCACAAGTATTTTATATCATTTTGCACATTTATGTGTTTGGGAACTCTTT
>OX421445.1:63528115-63535615 GCA_949126865.1 Montipora capitata
CCATTCATAAGTGCTGTTAGAGGGTCCTCATAGAGACGGCCAACATGACTAGCATATAAACTATCAAGTGTAGTCTCACCTGTGGACTTCAACTGGGGGAAGGGAGGAGAATAGTGTTTAAGAACATTATAAATGTCAACATGGTCTGTTGTCTTTTCAATGACATTTTCAGTTTCATCCCAGAGCTGAGTGGCTTTTGCGTACTGACCAGATGCAACAGCATGAGCTGTAGCTTGAGCTGCCGCGTTCACTTGCTTCAGATCTTTATCATCTAGCTGGGAAAGAGCATAAAGATAAGGTCCCCAAGATAATACAGAATCCACCGGTGATATCCACGAGTCCCCAAGAGCAACTCCCCTGAAGTTACACTTGATGCTCCCAGCTTGGATGGCTTTGAGCAATGCCACACCAAATGAAGATGTATACTTGCCTCCATAGGACTCACAGAAAATGTAAAATGGAATATTTTGGAAAACTGTGTATGTCTCTAGGAAAGCTTTAAAGAGGACAATAAGGTCATCTGTTATTCCTAGTAAATTAAAGCAAAGAAAATCACAGTGAGTCAGTAAGCTGACAACTTGGTACACAACATCCCTCGCTGCAACTTCAATCATTATAATATCCATTGAATAGCCATTGTTATTGACTGATTCAGGGCATTGTATAGAGCTTGAGTTGATTTCAAGAGATCGAGTGTGTCTATAAAAAGTTTTTTCCCTCTTAACTTGTAGTGCCCATATGCTAAAAACGTAAATAAATATTTCTTTATGATGCTCACATAAAAGCATTTTTAAAGTAAAGAAAATGGAGAGGTACACCCAATTCTCTGAAATTCTGTAACCTTCCCATACATCTTCTAGAACTCCCAAAGTACCCCCCACCACATCCTTGGGAAACTTTCTTAGAGTAGATCACGTAGGCTCGATTACCAGCCGCTGTTTCGGGAAATAAGCCAGCGCTCACTCCCGAAATCTCGGCTGGACGCGTGAGGTGAGCCATTGTTAATCTCCGCCAATCAGAAACTCGCCTGCACAAATCCGTCTGGCATAAATTATATGTTTTGGCTGCGAAGGTATTCTTTGACCCGGCCTGTTCGAGGTTTACAGTGCTTTAAGATAGGAAACACCCAAGATTGCGACAACGAAAAGTGTTCGAGAAGCTGGAGAATGGGAATTGTGTCGTTATCTACCGCCTGAGTTCGCAAACTTCACTGATTTTCCAGTTGGCGCCAAGGTCAAAATACGGTTTTCAAATCCATTGCTATTGCAATTTTCTCCTCATACTTCGCTAATGTAAGAGCAAGTAAAATTCCTCAAGATCAATTGAAAGTACTGCTGAGTTTATTGCTGGCAAATCGAGGGGGCCGATGAGGTCGACTGAGAGCTAAAGCAGCCGAAGATTTCGTTGATGATTCGCCGGTTGAATTCAAACTCACATCGATCATTTAACCACAAACTCAAGCTCGTATCATCTGGAAACTTCGCACAGACGTTTTAAGCATTGTTATGTAATTTCTGTTTTCTTAAAATCAGTGTATTTGGGATGTCTAATGCTATTTCCCCGCAACTATTAACTTTGCATAAATTATATTTTGAATTTACGTCACAGACACAATCTATCGCTCACGCGTCCAGCCGTCTCTTCTCGGGGAGGATACCCGAACTCGAGTGAGCGGCGGAAATCGAGCCTATAGATCACGCGGAGTTTACATGACCTACGCGTTCAAAATACGTCTCGTGTGACAGCATCAAGTAAAAGCATAAACTTCGTCGTTTTGGCAAAATTATGGCCCGCTATTTAACAGAAGCTACTATTCTTGGGTTGCACGTGTCGTCACAAAAAACTGAAGAGCCTTTTGAGTTTTTATCTTGATCAGCTACAAGAGGTTTTAAAAATATATCTGTTTGCATGTTTTCAACTCGGTACCGTGCTTCGTTTCGAAAATTGAGCAGTTTGAATTTCAGAGTTCAGAGTTTTTTACAGCGCATGACATATATTGTTGACGGCTTTCGAAAAACATGCCAGTTGCATAAAAACATCGATTTCCCTCGTGTTTTTGTGGCCTAAACAGCCAATATACTAGGAGACGTGTCTATACGAATGTTTGCTAGCTCATTATACAGCAGAAAGTGTTAAAGACAGCCAAACTAAATTCCAGATGTTTCTACAGTTTTCCGGCCGCCTCCACGCTAAACTCTAAAAATTTGAATAATAAATTTCGCCGAATAATATCGCACAGCCCTTAGACTTGGACCCGTTGTTTATTTATTCCCCTTCTATAACTTTTCCATCTCTTGACTCAATGGAATGGTAAGCGATTTATGTTTTCACTTTCGTGACATGCGACCCAAGAATAAGGTGTTTCGATTTATAAATGCGTATATCGATCTTTATCGAAAGTGTTAGGCCTGTTGATCTATTCAAAGCTAATTAGCATATATACGCTGTCCCTGCAAGGAAATTAGTTTTCAAAACAAACTTGGAAATCAAGCTCATGAGTGATATTTTTATGAAGAGAACAATTATGGGCCTCAACGCACCAGTTATGTTTGTTGTTAAAGCCCTTACGTCCGTTACGTAACTGTAGCCTGCTCCAACTGGATTATCCACGAACAGCACATTGGCAGCTCGAAGCCAAGTTGTATTGCGCGGTTTCAGATCGACTGTTAGTGGTCCCAGCTCCTCAAAATTTCCAAATCCAGTGGACGATCCTCCAGGGCCACCTTGCAGCCACATTACAAGTGGCTTATTAAGGCGCTGAGATGGATCGGTTGTCTGGGCGCCATAGAGCCACCAGAACATAAAGGCGTTCTCTCTTACATTTACGTAACTCCAATCTTCGTCTGGTATTGGGAATGATTCGGAAGCTGCAAATGAAGTGCCTGCAGCAAAATAAAGGGAAAGAGCGGCAAATGCTGAAACAAAGCTTATGCCCACCATTCTTCCCAGTCGCCAGTTGTTTAGATCCTTGAAAAATCGCAGACCATTAGATTACGTACGAGTATTCGTCCGATATGTGACGACCCGACAAAGATGGTGTGGCATTTCGAAAGATGAGGATCACGAGACCAGTAGCAGACAACGTCAGAAGAGTGAGGACAATAGACCATTTTACAGTTGTAGCTAAGTTACCTGGCCTAAGAATGGAAGCGAGGCTGCCGGTGACCCTGTTTTTTGTTTCGTGCCGCTTGTAATGTTAATACGGACTAATTAGAATTACAACAACACAATTTACATGATAAAAGCAGTGGGGGCTGTATCACTACAAGGTCACCGGCAGCCTCGCAGCCATTCATAGTTGCCGAGCAAACAACTGTAAAATGGCCTATTATAGGGCAGTTTATACGAGAGAAAATAAGCCGCGGCTTACATAATACGCGAAAGGAACTATTTATACGAATGTAAACTCCCAGGCCAGGATAAGCTGCGGCTTGAGAAAGCCGTGAACGTAGATTTTGTACCATTTATACGGGGTGTTCGCGTCTTATGTAAGCCGCGGCTTATTTTCTCTCGTATAAACGGCCCTAATGTGCGAGCCAGGGAGCCATGCGAGTCACCTAACCGTTTTAATAAACTCTTTTTCCACAGGGGGGCCTCAATCGGTCAGTATAAAATATTGACTGCAGACTGTGGAGTATGGTTGGCCGTTTGTTGCAAAATTCAACAATGTACTGATTCGTATGCAACAAGCTATCAGTGTAAACGACTATATTGATTCAACTTCAAAACAGGATACTGTCATTCAACGACTACATTCATTCAACTTCAACACGGGCTTGGCTTTTTTTATTCAACAACTATATTCAACACGGGCTATTTTTGTGCAAGAAGGTATTTTGTTTAGAAATCTCCCTTGAGACTTGTGAAACAAAGAAAACAGAAAGGAGTCGTGAAATGATCATAAAACCTCGCCTTTTAATTAATAAGACCAGAGGGGTAGGGAGGTCCGGGAACTTTCGAAGAGTTGAATGAATATGTCTTGTCATGAATGAAAATATTTTTGTCGAAGTTGAATAAATATATTCGTTCCATTAAACATAACTTTGGGCGTTGAAGTTGAATAAATATTCTTCTTGCACAAAAATAGCCCGTGTTGAAGTTGAATGAATGTATTCGTTGAATGAAAGTATCCTGTGTTGAAGTTGAATGAATATATTCGTTGAATGAATGTATCCTATGTTAAAGTTGAATCAATATAGATTGTTGCGGACCGGGTATAAACTCATGATGTACTTATTGACTGAGTGGGAGGGCCAGATGGAAATATATTTGGCCCGAGATGCGCCATGACTGAGAGCCAAATATTTTCCTGTCCGGCCCGACCTAAACTCAGTCAATAAGCATTTTATCATATGGGCTCTTTACACTATTTATGAGCACTCAGAAGATGAAGTTAGGACAAAATAAAAAACAAAAATATGCACAGAAACTTTATCTAATATGTTGTTTGCATTTGCTTTTCTGGCTGTAAAGTACTTGGATGTTTAAAAGCGACGACATCCCTTAAAATTGCATCTCACAGAGCGGTACCTGTTCCTAGTAGGGCCGTACGGCTTTTTCCGGCCCTGCTCGCGCTAATGCGTACGGCCCTCATACGGGCATTTTCCCAGTTTTGCAATGAAAGGGCGCGCGGGGCCGTACGGGCCATATGATAAGACCAGGCACAAAACGCGGACTGAATACAAAACACTGTGAAAAAGGCACAAGGCGCAACATGATTTTCATGTGTGTGCAGATGTTGTGATTTTGTCCCTGCCACATGTCCCCGCTACACGACCCTTATGCATGTCGCCTCAGTGTTTGCTACACACCTTTTTGTCGCTGCGACACGTATATGTGGCTGCAACATTTCCCTGCAACATGACCCCTCATGCCTACCCACCTATAAGTCACCAAGCAAAAGTAGTAGTTTGATTTGGTACAGGTTGTCGGATCGGAAATAACTTGTATCTACGCAATGCTGGGGTGACATAAAAAGTGAAACCAGTGGGTGTAGCTAACATAAAGACCGTGAAACAATAAAAAAAACTGACATCCGCAGATGATGCTCATACAAAGAACAGCCGAAAGAAAAAGAAATTTCGAGCATTTCCAACATAACGCTGCTGGGAGTTCGAGTTCGTCGCTCGCTCATCCGCTTCAGTCGCGTCCGAAAAATCACGCTTCTCTCGCCAAAATATTTTCTTCTGGGATTCTCGTGAGGTCTACAGGAGACAGGAACACATACCGTGCATTTTTACCTTTCGACACACCCATCCGAAAAATTGGTTTTTGCCCTAAGCGGGACTCGAACCCACGCCTCCCTGATTACTAGTCGAGCATGCTAAGCCACTACACCATCAAGGCTACCACGCTAGCAACGCAGCAGATTAATAAGGTGACTTAGCAGCGTGAGGATCCCTTAGGGCCCAACTTTCCTTCACTTGAATGTGTATCCTTGCCTCTAAAACCCCAGACAGGGTTTAGAACACATGAAAGTTAGGGGCCCTAGGGATCCTCACGCTGCTAAGTCACCTCATTAATCTGCTGCGTTGCCAGCGTGGTAGCCTTGATGGTGTAGTGGCTTAGCATGCCCGACTAGTAATCAGGGAGGCGTGGGTTCGAGTCCCGCTCAGGGCAAAAACCAATTTTTCTGATGGGTGTGTCGAAAGGTAAAAATGCACGGTATGTGTTCCTGTCTCCTGTATATTGTCTATACCTTTCATTTGCCTCGCAATTTCTAACTTTCATGTCTCGTGAGGTCGACTTGTGGCAAGTCTACCTATGAATGGGCTAACGGGGATGTGCCGCTGGATGGGGTTGCCTTTTCATGACTGGATTGACTATAATGGGGTTACATTTTCAACACAGTTACTAGAATGGGGTCGCAAATTATCGGGATTTTGTGGATAAGAAAATTCTGGCTGGTGGGATTTAAAAATGGAAAGACTCGCGGTAAAAAAAGGTTGTTATAGAAACAACGGTGGCGTTGTTGATTTCATATTTACTAGTGGCATCACATTCCGTTTTGAAATGCGTCACTTCATTTAAGAATGATCTAGTTAAAAGGCTTTATATAAGTTTTATGCATGAAGAGAAAGTGACTAAGTTGGGGTCGCTAAAATTACATTTACCCAAAAGTGACTAAGGTGGGGTCTATAATTGGCTGTAAAATAGACTATAAAGAGTTAGGGGTTTTTTAAGAGGCCAGCGGAACATACCCAGCAAAAATTGACAGATGAACCGCCACCCCCCCCCCCCCCCCCCCCTTCCCCGCACTTACTGTACATAATTAACTATGATTGGTAAACAGCGGTGTGTAGGCGATTTGTCCCATGGACAATGTTACTCCTGGACAGCACAATTATTTGCTACTTATGTGGGCGAATTGTCTGACATTCATTTTGCCCCGTAGTTTTCTTAGAGATCCGAAAAAGCAACAGCTTCAATAGCACGGCTTGATGACTGTGTTGATCCTTTGCCCATTAGTTTTATTATTGCACAATAATAATTATTATAGTGTCACGAAAATAAATTCAAGGTTGAAGGACCTTGTTTTATAGACCATTGACTATAATTTATTGTTATGGGAGAAATGTGAGCCGAACAAGGGGCTGGGGGTAAATGCTTTGAATGAAAGAAACAAACCCAAGGAAACAATACTTCCCAAACATGCAGTGTCCAGTCTTTAATGTTTGCAAGCCCAAGACTGTGTCATTGGATATTTTCACAATGATTTGTTGCTGGTTTTAATTATATATCTATTAAAATTCTGTTCAGTTTGTTAAGGACACAAGTGCTTCCACTACATCTCCTTTGTGCTCCCTCAAACGTCTTTCTGCTGCCACTCTTGGAATTTCCATCTCTTCAACCTACAAATACAATATTAAATCATTTACTATGATTTTGACTGAAATATCCCAAGATGCAATTTTAAGCACTGAAATTTGTAAACAAACATTATAGATTATGTGATCTCATTTCATTTGAGCTATTTTAATCCTAAATCTTTCATGTGGTTGGTTAGAAATAAAAGTAAGTCCTTTGGGGCCAAGGTAAGGGAAATAAATTTTCCTCTCCCTACCAAGGAGAGAATTATTTCATGGACAAGGCCTTGCTATTATAGCACATGTAGCTGCTGGCAAATGATGCTTGGAGGTCAAAGTGGTTGGCATGAGCACTTCAGAAAGAAGCATTGGTAGAATCTTATGGGAAAGTCACCAAAAATTACCATCTTGAACATTTCTTTAATAAGTCAGGGCAGATACATGAAGGAAATGACTGCCTTATTGTTTACCTGGCACCATTTTTTCAAAAGGTGGATAACGCTATACACTGAATAAATCACTATCCATTGGATAGCACAATTGGGTTCGCTATGAGTTATCCATTGGATAGTGATTTTTATCCGGTGGATGGTGCTATCCATTGCTTGAACAACTAGGGCCTGGAGTGGGTAGAAAACCAGTCAAGTGGAGATTATTTGAACAATATTATTAATGGAGAAGATTAACTCCAACA
>OX421445.1:63545615-63563115 GCA_949126865.1 Montipora capitata
CCGACTAGTAACCAGGGGGACGCGGGTTTGAAAATATAATTTGTTACTAGCTGGTAGCCTATGAATCATCCTCGGATGATCCGATGTACGTCCTGTTCCTGAATGTTAAACGCCGGGGAAGCAGGGTTGTCGTGATGGTGCAGTGGTTAGCACACCCGACTAGTAACCAGGGGGACGCGGGTTTGATTCCCACTCACGGCAATATGTCTTTCATTCAAATGGATCAGTTAGTAGTTCGCTGTCGCTATTTGTATACTCAAATTACTTAACATTTGTAGCAAAGCGTCGTGTATCCTTCGGCTCCCACTAGCTTGGAACTACATCGTTGGATTTCCAGCCTTGTTGATTCAGTGTATCACCTTGACTTTTGCATGCAGAAAATTGGGAAGAAATTGTTTGTGTCATTCCATTCTGCAACACATCATCTGTGATAATAACCTACTCCATAAGCAACGAAACCAAGTTTAGACCAGTATGCGCTGAAAGACCCAAAATGAGAGGAAGACCTCCCAAGTATTTCCACCCGCTATTGCAAAAAGAAAAGGAGTTAGCTGCCACTGTAGAAAGAACATTACCCAAGGCAGTTGCTAGCACAGTTATCCAAAATGGTTCGAGACTAGCCCACCTCTATGGCCTGCCAAAAACCCACAAACGACAATTAGCAATGCGGTCGATACTCTCGGCAACCGGGACGTATAATTACATGTTGGCAAAATGGCTTGATGAAAAGCTTAAACCTCTATCAGTGAATGATCATACCATCAATGATGTTTTTAGTTTCGTGGATGCTCTCCATGACATGGAAGTTGACGATCACAGCATCCTTGTTTCATATGACGTAACTTCGCTGTTTACCAATGCCCCTGTTGATGAGACGATACAAATTTTAGCTGAAAAGGCATTCAAGGACGACTGGTTCAATAAACAGCATAGTCTCAACATTACAAAATCAGACTTGGTTGAATTGCTGAATATTGCCACCAAGAACCAGCTTTTTCAGTTTGAGGGGAGCTTGTATGAACAAATCGATGGTGTTGCTATGGGTTCGCCACTTGGACCCCTGATGGCCAACACATTTATGTGCAGTATCGAAGATCGACTTCAGGACCAAGGGAAATTACCCGAGTTCTACAAACGCTATGTGAATGACACATTAAGCATAATGCCCAACGTCGAAACAGCAAAATCATTCCTTTCTGTTCTAAACGAGATCCATCCATCGGTTAGCTTCACCATGGAACTTGGCGAACACGGTAAACTTCCCTTCCTGGGAACGGAGATTCGGAAATGCAATGGTTGCTTGGAGACAAGGGTATACAGAAAACCAACTGACACCGGATTATTGCTGCACTACAAGAGCCACGTCGATGTTAGATACAAGAAGTCATTGCTAAAAACAATGCTGGATCGTGCCTTTAAAGTGTCATCTACCTGGAAACTGTTCCACCTGGAATGTGACCGTCTCACACAAACGTTCTCCCGACTTCAGTACCCAGCCCAACTGCTGCAATCGACCATCAGTAATTTTGTCACCAAGAAAGTTTCCGACGAGGCAATTTCCACACGAGCATGTAACGTGAATGAAGCGCCTGTCAGAATAGTGTTGCCTTTCAAAGATCAGAGATCGGCTAATTCAGCGCGAAGGCAACTTGGGGAACTGGGCCGAAAAATTGGAATTGATATTCACGCCGTGTATACAAGCCGTAAGATTGGACACCAGATCAAACCGAAAGAAAAGAAGCCGCCTATCATAAACCAGCAACGCGTTGTTTACCATTACAAGTGTGGTTTGTGCGATGCAAACTATGTCGGGTATACGTGCCGACACCTCTATCAGCGCGTCGAGGAACACATGAAAGGATCGTCTTCAATCGGGAATCACATTAAAGAGCAACATGGAACAGTCCCGAGTGACATATATCGTGATTTTAAGATCTTGAGAAAGTGCGAAAGTAAATTCGATTGCCTCATCTACGAAATGCTTTTTATAAAGGAGCTTAAACCAACTTTGAACAAACAGTCAGATTCAATCCGTGCGAAGTTATTTATATAGTTATTTATAGCGTTTTAGTATCTTAACACTTACGCTTTAGCGTTTTAACCAACGGTCATGTAGATTTAATCCGTGCAAGTTATTTATATAGTATTTTAATATTTTAACACTTACATTTTAGCGCTTGTATTTACATATTTTATCTTTGGACATTCTCACGTCTTAATTTGTACTTATATATGCAGATTTTATTCGCTTCTTTTACAACTTGAAAATGATCTCAGAGAGATCGAAACGTCGTTTTTTATCGCTAGTTTTTATTCTGAAATAACCTACTTGTTTGTTTAATTTTCCGTTTTAGGTATAACATCTGACTTGATGATTTTCTTTCGAGCCTTTCTTGAAAAGCTGCCCGTTTTTGAGACCATTCCATTTTACATGGCGGGGGAATCGTACGGTGGCAAAATGGTGTCTGCTTTTGGCGTTGCCTTATATGAAGCCATTCAAGAGGAAACGATTCAGTGCAAGTTCATGGGAATAGCTCTTGGCGATTCTTTGATTTCTTTTCCTGAAACTGTTCTCTCCTATGGACCCTATCTTTATTCTCTTTCTCTCTTGGATGAGAAAGATTTTCACAGAGTCCAGGATGTCGCTGGGAAAATTGCAAAGGCAACAGAGGAAGGAGATTATGAGACTGCCATGTATTTCAATGACCTGCAAAACAAACTTATTGCAAGTGCAACTGACAATGTGGATGTTTATTATGTTCTGAGGCATAACACTAAAGATTTTGATAAGTTTGCCTCTATCTACAAGCACATTTTAAGACTTTCACCCCATCAAAAACGGTTTTCTCGCTACATAGCAAGAACCCACAGTGATTCTCTCTTTGAGCTCATGAATGGTCCAATCAGAAAGAAGCTTAAGATAATACCAGATTTTGTCACGTGGGGTGGTCAATCAGGCATGGTCGCACAAGCTCAAAAACTGGATATCCCATCATCTGTTTTATCAGATGTTGGCAAACTTCTCAGAGATGGAGTCAAAGTGGTTGTCTATGAAGGCCAACTTGACATGATCTGTGGTATACTTGGTGCAGAGTCGTGGATTAAAAAGCTTAACTGGGATTATCTGCCTCAGTTTTCTAATTCTTCCAGAAAACCACTGTATGTCCAGGCATCATCTAAAATCCCCACCAAACACACTGCTGCATTTTTGAAAGCATTTAAGAACTTTGAGCTGTATTATATACTTAACGCTGGGCATATGGTTCCTAAGGATGCACCAGAGATGGCTTTGGAAATGCTGATAAATATACTCAAGTAAACTTTTTCTTAGACAATTGGTATTTTTAATTATCGCAAGTACTCGCTGAGAATTTAATAAATATTTCACTTTTTTGACTGACACAAGCTGTTTTTTCATTAGGGAGGGTGTACGTCTTGCAGCCGGGAGTAATTTTTTGAGAGGTCGGCGCGTCAACTAGCCTATTGTAAATGAATTTTTGAAATGCGTCATCTTTGAAACAAGGCTGTCTTCTCTCAAGCAGATCCTGGCCCACCCCAGTTTCTGTGTTATACCTATTATTTGATAACAGATGGCCTCTGATTTTCTAAAATAAACCTTTTAAAAAATAACTTTGACGTGTTTTTGTCTTTGTGGTGTGCTGCAAGAATTCTTTAAAACAAAAATGAGGCCATTAGGTCAAATTAACATGAATATAATGGAACGTTAAATGGGTCGCCATTTATGAAAGTGGTCCATAGGTGTAGCTCATCCCTTACTATGCGCATGCTGTCAGCACAAGATGAAAATATGTGGGCCACGCCGCGTGGACTGCTAAAGCCAAAGCTAGGAATAATCCGTTGATTTATTCTCAATAATGCTGCTTCACGCTTAGGGTAGTAACAGGAGATCTTGAACTATATTTTCATAGACATAACATGACATTACGGCTTTTTTCTTAGCTAAAGTAAATATTCTGTCACCTGTCATCCGCAGGGTATCATTACTGTTGCTACGCAGAATACTAGAACAACTTATTAACCTGCACTGCTGAATTGTTTTTTTAACCAATCATGACAAACGTACGAATTCGTGGATGCGGTTCATTGTATTTATGCATGACAAGGCTATCCATGACTGACTGCCCGCAGATTTTAGACAGCAAAAGAAGTTGGCTCATCGAACTTGGCTCATCATAACTGTATTTTCATGTCAAGAAGAATTCGATATTTTTAATTCATTAATTAAGCTGTTACCCCGGGAAAAAAAGCGGTTTTCTTGATACTGAAAATTGTTATTGTGAAGGATTAAGCCATTTTTTCCGACTTTGACGTTACTTATGTGTTTTTTCAATGCACTTGCAGTGCTGTAAACATGCAATATGGAAAGTTATTTGGGAAAAGAGTATCGAAGGCGTATTGGCGCCATATGCGTAAATAAGCAAAACATAAGATGTCATTTTAAAAGCGGAGATGAAAAGGCTTCCTTAAATTAATCAAGTCATGTCGCTCTTGCATAATAACTTCTAACGGCAACTTCTCATAAATATCTCGTTAATAATTGAATAGTTTTGGGTCACTTCAAGTCGAATTTAGTTGCATTAAGGCACTCTCTTCGGAAAGCAGTGATGGAGAAAGGAAATCTACTTCTTTGTCACAAGATTGCAGCTTTCTTATTGTTTCTTGAGCTAATAACTTCTTTTTGTGAGGTAAGACTTTTTTTCGCACACAAACTTAAACAGCAAAAACTAGTTGATTGTAGGCTGTTTCAGTTCTTAACTTCCCGTTCTGACACAAGAAACGATCCTTGCATGCACGATAAACACTGAATCGAAGCCACCGGCTGCGAAACATTTTAAGCTGTTTTTGTTTTCGCGAACGTAAGAGCAAATTTCCAAAATAAATTACCAAAAGTGTGCTTCAAAAATAGGGATATTTCACTTCTTACCCTGATAAGGCAATCCTATAATTTCAGAGTGAAAGTTAAATCACTAGGGATTGCCGCGGTCATGCATGCGAATTGAAACTGTGAACTGAAGCGCTTTGCGAGTTGTCCCTAACTTAGAAGTGATAGTAATTGTGCTTAATGGTGTTTAGAAGGTAAGATGAATTATCGCATCGTCGATCTTGTACCCTAAACTAATAATATAATGAAGGTGATCAAAATTCAAATTCAAAACTAGTGCCGATAAGTCCTAAAAATAATGATAATTGTCAACTGAAGACGAATTACTAATCATGCACTCACTATTTTAAAAGGGAATTTAATTTCGCGATATTATGTCAGAGACTCCAAACCTGAGCTAAACGGAATTTCACTTTCAGTATGGATAATCTACACAGTTTGCGTTAAACCGTTAATTATTTATTCGCGCTAATCTCAATATTGTTTTCATTGGCTCCATAACTTGTTCTGTGCGCGTATCCAAAGTCAATATTCTGCAGCTGTTCTTAGTTTTAATTTTGGAGAGGATCAGTTTCCAAAAATTCATTTATAAAAGACTCAACTAGTTTTCATCGCGCAAGTTTAACCTGCGAGGGAACTTTGTGTTTCTCCCGTATTGTCTGTAAGTAATGTATCATTAGTTACTCATGAAGAAAAGTCTTTGAAAAAAGTGATCTAACAACAAACGATCTGAACAAATTGAAACTCTCAGTCATCTCTTGCACAGGAGTTAGGCTCTCTGGACCGAAGTCACCAAATACCACGTGATTTAATGCAAAATGTTTAGGGTCGATTAAGATCTTTCCTTGTTTTCCTGTACGTTTTTCTTTTTAGTGAACCGAACAGCAGGTTTCACGTTACGTCATCGCCACCATGTTGGTGGACGAAAACAAAAGATCTCTCATTAGTTCATTTTGTTCGTCCGCTAGCTATTTGTACATTGCAGCATTGTTGGGGGTATCGAATGGTCTTCTTCGGCATTTGCGAGCATTCGAGCAGTGTGTTTATTTTTGAGAGCACGAGCAGTTGTCAATTTTTTCTTGCGGGCAGCGACCACTTGAGAAAATACAGATGGCGAGTCTCGAGCACTTTAGAAAAATACAGATGGCGAGCAGCGAGCGCTTCGAGTAGTTCGTAAATTTTTCGCTAGCCGGAATTTTCGCCAAGTAATAGCATATAATCTGGCTGACACCTCCAAAACAGAACAATAGGTGCAAAGCTAGGGCGGTACGGTTCAACGAATCCCAGCAGCTTACAGCCCAATTGTCCTCTGCTTGATGCCAAATTACGTCACGTAGCTTCACGTGAGTAAGTGGGTGGATGCTCAAGAACTTCAAGAGCTCTCAAATCTCTCAAGGAGATGTACTCACTGTCTACTAGATCCAAAGCCCGTGATCTAAAGTTTTCTATCTCTGTCTAACCCGACGCTAAAATGGAAGGTATGGTTTTTTTGTTTATATAGTTCTTATGAAATGTAAATAACGTGACATTCAGTCTAACCATTTTGGGCTTCGCATGCATGCATTCGCATGCATAAGCATTTTGGGCTTCGGGTGCAATGATCGACAAACTGGTTTCCCGCTGATTGACTGAAAAATATTCAATGCAATGAAGCTTTATTTATTTGGAGACTTCTAGAATCTAACCAATTATAGCCCTATAGATCAGCTGACAAGCTCCAATACGAGCTCTGAAGGTAAAAGAGTACTGAAATTTCGAGCAATCGAGCACATTTTAACGAGAATCCTAGCATGCGAGCACTTTCAAAAAATTGGCGAGCAAGAGCAAGCGAGCGCCCGTGTATTTTTGCACGCAATTCGAGCAAAGGCCAAATTTTGCGAGCACTTTTTAATCGAATGAAACCATTGGATACCCCTATTGTTATTCTGTCTCTAGAGATTGGCTGCAAACCACCTATAGTGGAGCATCTGTCAACTGGTCATCTGTGGACAGTGGATCACACAACAACATCTTGTCGATAAAATACCGTCACCAGGACAGAATGGCACATGCGCTGAATTGACAAATGCACTGAATAGACCAATTTCAATGTATTGAAATTCAGTATTAAACAAAGGGCATCATCTCGAGGTTCTGGGGAATTAATCTAAAGATCCTCAGAGCCTCGAGATGATGTCTTTTGTTTAGGACTGAATTTTACTATATCGAAATTGGTCTGTTGGCTCATATACCCTTAATTCGCTGCCGAATGCACGAAAGAGATGGAGTAAAAGACTGGTGAAGAAATTTGCCGTGCATTTAGTCTTGTTCCTTGACTTTTTTGCCATGACCAGCTATCAATTATTTTGGTGTAGCCTTGTGAGTCCTCTGCACACGGATATCTAAAAACTGTTTTGATCGGTTATCTAGCATAAATCTTAAAGTTCCCTATGCCCCCTTTTTTTTGTCCACGTTTTGTTAACTTTTCGTTAAAAAATCTACAGTCTCTGGAGTGTAGTACTTCATAAAAATTTTTCCTCATAGAGTATCCACGCCTTTTAGCGAGATTTTGATTTAAACGCAAAAAAATGTTGGCCGAGCCAGTGGTGTTCTGGTAACTAATGACGTCAAAGAAGTTAAGAAGTAAGAAGTTTTGTTGAAAATCCAGAGCTTTTTGTTAAATCTTTTTGGAAATGTCGGACATAGTTACCCCTCGGATGCTAGTGAATGTTCTGACGATTCAGAATGAAATTCTCTGACGTCATTAGTTACCAAGACCCGACTTTTGGAACGTACATCAAAGGGCCCGCTAAAACGCGTGAATACATTATGAGGGAAATTTTTGAAGTACTACACTCCAAACACTATAGATATTTAAACGAAAAGTTAAAAAACGGGGGAAAATAAGAGTTGAAGGGTCTTTAATTTAAACCATTATATATTTCCAGGCCTCCGAATTTAGGTTTGGCCTTCAAAGATCCACAGAATGGCAGTTTACAGGTCGCAAGGTCCAATTCAACTTTACGATGAAGATTCCTGAATCTACACCACTGAAGGCAAAAATCAAACTTCCTTTCAATGGCACCGCGATTTTGCGACTCACAGAGACAGCGTTCACTTTTGCAAGTGAACAACTAACAACAAGTAATAACACAACAAAACTGACGTCTTCAGGAAACGATAGCTTGCACGACATTGCCATGTTCAACTTTGGAAACGTCACTCGCGCATCGTCTGAAAACAGCACTGAGCTTAAGATCGACTTTGAGGTTCAGGTTATGAATCACGCTCATGTTGTCAATGGAGGAAAACAGTGGGTGAGCCTTGGAGTTGAATACAAGAACCATTCGATTTGGGCTTCGCAAATGGCAATCCAAACTATTAATCCAGCGAGCAGCAAGCCAGATTTGAAAGTGGAAATTTGGCCAGATCTTGGATACCAGAGAGTGGTAACAAAGTATGCTTTAGTACGATTGTTTTTTAAGTTAATGCTTACTTAGTCTATTATAATTTATAAAATTTTTTACCTTGGATATTGCCTAGCTTTCTGATTGGTTCACTCAATCTCAGTTATCAGCTCGAATACCGTATGACCTAATATGGAAACTGAGTGCGTCAAGTGTTGCCATGCAAGCTGGAAACTGATTGGCTTTAATCTCCAAGTGTCCAAGAGTTAATTAAAAAATGAAATGATTATAAAACAATTATACTTTTTGCGCTGTCTGGATATTAGACTGGTTATACCCAACTCGGCGCTAAGCTACGCGCCTCGTTGGCTATTTTCCATCTCATATCCAACCGTCGAGCGCTCATGGAATAACTTTCAAATAATTTCCAAAACATTGACTGCCAATAAATCGACCAATGTGGGAGAAAGATCCGAGACCAATGCGTAGGATGGAAGATATAACTTATCAGATGGGAAGCAAGCTTACTTCGAAGCCGAATGAAGGGGTATTTTCTAAAGAAACTGTGGTGCTGCGTCGGTGGGCAAGTAGTATACAAAAATTTGGTTTTATCAACGGAGTTGATAATGTAAATTGGCCACCTTTACAGAGATTCTAAAAGCTGACGTTTCGAGCGTTAGCCCTTCGTCAGCCCTTCGTCAGAGCGATTCGCTCTGACGAAGGGGTAACGCTCGAAACGTCAGCTTTTAGAATCTCTGTACGGTGGCCAATTTACTTCGAAGCCGTTCACTTCAGTCAAAACGCTGAAGCTCCTCTATTATAATAGCTAACAGGGGAATACTTTGAAATTCAACAGTCATGGAAGAGGAGGATGCACTGAAAGTTCAAAAAGTGATTTTGTTTTGCAGAACGTAAATCAGGATGTAGGTAGAAAACTTGACTAGTAATTTCCAGTAACCCTTTTCTTAGGGTTTTCTATTAAACTTAAGTTTTCCCAAAAAATTTCGCGGAATGTTCAAAATAAGTTATAACTGGCATTGACACCATAGCAACTGCATCGGTTGCTTAAATAACTGAAAAAGACACACTGCACCAGAATTGGTAACACTGCAACCAGGCAGCGTTGATGCAGAACATAATAATCCGAGTTTGTTAATTCCCATATTTACCTGATATACCTACAGTGATACAGTGGATTTGCGACTTCGATTGTCTCACTCGGACCTCACCACGGAGGAAGTTGTTAGTGGAATAATTGAATGGCCTTTACCTCCTGTCCTATCGCTACACAGCTGTGTTCAATTGGCCAGCTCGGTTGAGGCGGCCGTGACCAAGACCACAGACATGGTAACTATAAAGGTAAGGGTGTGATAGATAGAGAAAAAGATGACGAATTTTCTGACCTGCATGCGCATGTCACGAATTTTGGTATTTGCAGTCAACTCTGGTCATATTTACTTAGTTACTTTAGTCAGACTGAAAATCGAATTTGGTTTCTGCCTGCGAATTGTTATTTTTGTTCATTTTGTGTTTCGGTTGTGGAAATTGGTTTCTATTGCGGATGTAGTCTCTTTCGCGATTTCGTGTACGTCTTTACTTACAATTATAGTTGTGGTTACACTAGATCTTTAATTTACCCATCGGTAAATACCGTTTGCCCACGAGCAAGGACGTTTTTGTGTGTAAACGCTTTTCCTAGACCGAAACTGCTCTAGGGTTATTTCCATAGATACTTTAAAATTAAAAGAACTTCCCATAACAGTTCCTGGACTGAAAAGTACGGATTATCGGCTCCCTGAGGTGACTTGGCCAGTCATAAAGCAGAACGTAGTTTAAACACGAAACCCCTAATCATATTAATTGTACCCTATTATTTTGCCTTGAGGGAAGTCCTTTATATTGCTGTGTAACCGCATCCCCAAGGGTAACATGAAACCTGAGCTGAACCAAGTCCAAGCCATTTACCCTCCGTGAAGGCCCAAACCCAAGTTGTGTGTGACCCCAACTATTATATTACTTACATTCGGATTGAAGAGCTTAACAACATGGTATCTAATTTTATTGGTTATAGCGGGAAAATGGTCGCGCTGCACGTGCCACACATACCGCAGGCATTTTTGTACATTTCTGTCCCGTACTCGACAAAACAGAAACTTGAAAAGAAGAAATTTGTGGTTTTAACAACAACGCGAGCATTCAGGAATGATTTTTTTTTTCATTTTCTGTCTACTTCAAAACCGTTCACACAAATTAGTTGTAGGATATTTCGCCGATATTGTACAGTCAACCTGAAAGAGATGGAATACTTACGAAATACATATCGCGTTACCGCCACCAGCACCGCTACCGCCGCCTGGACTTAAATTATATTTTAAAGTGAAATTTTTTTTCGGCATAACCGCCATCGTTCCGTAACTCCCTAATTAGAAAACGCACGAAAGAAGGCCACAACGGGAACGTAAAAAGCCAAGAATATGTGTGATCAATGCGCAGAGAGAGCAGATACCAACAAAATCAATTCACATGTGACGTCGTGTCTGTGAATCCAACTCAGGCATGAACATTGGTAGGAGGCGAGTGATCTCATCACCGCTCCATCCCTGCATCCCTAAATATTATATACATCGCTTGCAAACAAAGACGTGAAAAGACCACATTTAAAGTTTCATGGAAGACATATTTTTCGTATTCTTAAGCGCTGTACAATCCCACCCAAGTCCCCTGCTAGGCAATGGGCACTTTTTCGGGTGCCATTATAAAAAAGAGTTGGAATAATCGCGGAGTGATAACAACAACCCATATTTTCTATTTTGACATGACGTCGTTTTTACCCGTGGTGTTTCCTTCAAGTTCGCAATTAAACTCCCTAGAAAAGTGTAGAAAGTGGTTAACTGTTCCTCGTTCTTATCCGAGAACGCAAGAGTGTTTAATAATTTGGAGATGTTATTTATTATACAGGCACCATTTTCTTCTCGGATGTTTAACTAAAAGACCCCAATTCAATGCATGTTTGGGCAAAATTAAATTCACGATCTACCCCTAACCCCCTCCCCATCCCTACCCCCTCCCCATCCCTACCCTCCCTTAGCCCCAACTGAGGAATGCTCAAGACTGAAAGTAGATTTAACAATCAAGCGGTGGAATCTTAGTTTCCTTTTGTGTTGAACATATATTTTGACTTTGTTTTTCAGTTTGGACAACTTACTTTCTCGGAATGGGTTGATCTCAGATGTACATTTAATCTTGATAAACACAAGACGAATCAAGACGGCAAAATCCATGACTGCACCACCCATGTTGTAGTCAGGTACAATGGGTCAATTAATACATGCAGCTCCTCATCAGGCTCGAGGGAGTTTACCAACGAAGAACCAGCAACCGTTCATTTCAAGTATTATGTCAAACGTAAGTTTAATTCTATTTTTTCTTCATTTATACGCTTTTCAGTCTTAGGAAGCTGAAAGCAAACATCAATGACAATAAAACAGATTAAATGAGCAAAAACGGTAGATTTGCTTGCCCTGCGCATGCGTTTCACATGTTAATACATCTCCCCAGCAATTCAACAACACCAGTCAACATCACCATGTGAAAGTAAATAATGCAAAGTAACCACATTCAACGCCGATAACTCGTAATAGTATTCAACTGACAAAGCTGAAACAAGGATGTGAAATCCGGGAATTGTACTCAGGACGTCTTGCACCAGGGCCGCGCGCTAACTGACTGTGCCATCGTCACTTCTTTCTTTCAATTCCCGAACTTTAACCAGTCCCAATAGTACCACTTATAGATTGTACTCTGGCTAATAGGGGCTTAAGGGGTTAACGCCGTTCTTACCAGTTTCATTTATGGGGAAAAGTGGTTTTCACGTTTGGCGGACGAAAACAAAAGATTTCTCATTAGCTCCTTTTGTGCGTCCACAAGCAATTGTACATTACATCATTGTTATCTGTGTCTATTGTTTAAAAAAGTTGCAAATAGATTTATTTGAAGTGCTTACAATGGTTGCAGTCGCATTCGGGAGTTAACACTAGTGTTGAATCAAGCTCTATTAGTCAGTGTTCCCCAAGGGATTCAAAACACGAGAGATTTGACACTAGAGTAGTGTCAACAGCAGTGTTACACTGTGTTTCTCTCAAGTGTGACCGCAATCAATATCGAAAAGTTTATACTTGCGTTGACGTGCCAGTGTTGAATGTTGCAGAATATATGAAAATCACACGTTGGGACTGTAGATATGAAACGCTTTGCTCGACGAACAATCAGCACAGTTATGAAACAACCTAAATGGTCAGTCAGTTGCATGCCAAGAAACTGTATCGTAAATACTTTTGTTCTTGGGCCATCGTAGTTTGATCAAAAATAAGACACAAACAGCAGTGATAAACATATTGAACTTGTTCATTTTGATTATGACTTGACGTTTCGTATGTGCTCTACATACATTTTCAAAAGTAACCGTTGAAATTTAAAACAGCTATTTATATATAACAAAGCGGATGAGGGGACTGGAACCTAGATTAAGCAAATACTTAACAGTAAAATATATAATAATAATAATTATAATAATAATAAAAACAGAAAAGATTAATAAAGCATCAGCTTTTCACTTCCGACGTTGAAGTTGAAAGCTGGCTCAAGTTCTCGAATAAAGAAGGTCTCTTTTATTTTACAATGATAGTCAGTTTTGCCCTTCGCTAAAATATCAAAATGATCCCACTTGATGTTATGTCCAGTGGCCTTGACGTGGTCAGCAATGGCTGAAGTATTGTCATTTTTAGCTAGGGCCTTAAAATGTTCGGTTTTTCTATCGTGAAGCCGCCGTTTAGTTTTACCGATGTAAAAACCATTACAATCCCAACAATTTGCTCTGTAAATAACTCTGGATTGTTGTGAACGATTAATACGGTCCTTGTAAGGAAAGAAAGATTTTATACATCGAGTGCTCTGAAACACAATCTTAAGGTTAAGTATTTGCTTAATCTAGGTTCCAGTCCCCTCATCCGCTTTGTTATATATAAATAGCTGTTTTGAATTTCAACGGTTACTTTTGAAAATGTATGTAGAGCACATACGAAACGTCAAGTCATAATCAAAATGAACAAGTTCAATATGTTTATCACTGCTGTTTGTGTCTTATTTTTGATCTGAAAAACTGTATTTCACTACTTCGGCCGGGAATCGATCTTTGGTCAATAAGCCATTTTCAAAATATCAAATATTCAGCTTGATAGTGAAGCAGTGAGGACCACTTTCCTTTATCCTTGTCCTCACTGCCCTCACTATCAAGCGGAATTTTAATATATCGAAAAAGACCCATAACCCAAGGTGGTCAAGTGGCTAAGTGACCCAGGGGGATTCAGTTCGATCCTGAATGGGGCAACGGTTCCCACGTTTATGCAGGCCTGGATAAAACATTGCCAGATATGATTTCTTTTTTTATTAGAATCCTCTTGTGACGATGCCTTGGGTATGGAAGAAGGAAGTATCAGTAATGACCAGATCACAGCATCATCCTATGCCAACGGCGCTCTACCACACGAGGGAAGAATGGGAGGCAAGGGTTGGGTACCACATGGGGAGCTTAAGTAAGTTCTTCAAGACTATAATTATTAGTATTTAGAGAAAGTACGACGTATGTGATGACTCTTACAGACGAAAGGTCGTGAGTAGATCAGGTCGATCCGAGTAAGTTGGCGACGTCTACGACCACGGGACTGAATCGAACGATAGCGCATGAAAAGTTTTGCCGGGTAATATCCCGTCTGTTTTCTTCTCAAGCATATGTAACTTGAACCAGAAGCCCATTACCCATATTAACCCTCTGAGTCAACCCTGTTCCGTATCTTTTTATTTTTAGAAGCACCTCCCAGGGGAGTTTTCGTGGGTGTTTTTCACAATAGCCAATCATAAGAGACCTATGGTCAGCCATTGATTACGTCACATGCAGCTTAACCGAGACACGAAGGTATTTCAAAATATAGCAGTTCTAGAAGTAAAAAAAGACACGGGACAGGGCCGTTTGACTCAAGGGTTCAATACGTGTGGAAGCTCCAGGTAATGGGCTACAGACTTGAACTGAATGCCTATGGTCAGTTTCATCAAGCACATAATGGCAAATTTCACCTGTTTTCTTCTCCTAGTTCCTAGATAGTTCGGCTACTGTGTATAAGGTATAAGTTGTTCGGACCGGAATAACTGAATGAGAGAAAAGGTTTGAAAAATGGTGGCGTTCTAGTTGACGCCGTCATCGTAAATGCTGATTGAACTCTGACATGGAAGTAACGTTTCTGTGATATTTTTCGATGAGGTTTTTGTCTAATTTCAGAAAAGACAAACATCAATTCCTGGAAGTGAACTTCACGAGCAGAGTAAAAATTCGTCGGATAAGTACAAAAGGTGCTGATCAAAATTTCGTGAGGAGTTTCCGGCTTTATTACAGTGATGATGGAATCATTTGGACCCCCTATAAACAAGGAAGCAAAATCAAGGTGATATTCTGAGCATAGAAATGAACTATTTATTTTCATAAAAAAATAGAAAAAATAAACAAAGAAAACAGCCGGACCATTTAAGTCTTCTGCTTTTCGCCGACGTGGCCCTATATCGATTTTTTTGACCTAAACGCAGTGGGTTGAGATTGTTGGTTCTGACTCACAAAGTGGGAAAAAGGTATCTTTTTTCTTTTATTTCTACCTCTGCCATGTTAGTTTTTTTTTTTTCGGGGGGGGGGGGGGGGGAGAGGTGGCAAGTGACGAATTACCAACGTCATAACTTACGACTCGGTTGGTGACTGGGTGGGCTAAAAGCAAAAAAGACCTTATGGAGAAAATACATTTATATACTATGGAATTGGGAATTGAAAATTGGGTGTTCAAATCCCTGAAGAAGGATGTGTTAGTTTGTCTTGGATTATTATATTGGATTAGGCTCTCGTTTTAGTGGGAAGGCCTGGCGCCCCACACTTCAATGTAAGATATTTTTTTGATATTACCAGACAAAAACGCTGGCGTCCCCAACTCATCAAGCATTTCCTGAACACCATAGTTAATATGTGGCAAAACTATCTGCCGTATTGTAAACACGAAGATAATACGGGGCTCTCCGCTGCATAATCTCCAGGGTGTTGATATTGCCTTGTGAATGAGGAGCCCTAAATGCGGAGTCTGCTTTTGAGAAATGTTGGTTAATTAAAATTAGTTGACGGAAGTAACTAAATGGACAGCTGTAGGAAGATTAGAATGCTGATGACAAGCCACCGCTCAAAACGTCGCCGGTTTCCAATCTGGGTTTCCCATGCGATATGTTGAATTATTTTTTTATGATTTTTTTTATGCAAGCAAGTTTCCAGGTCTTAATGAGATCACTCACCCACCGACGCAACAGCATAAATTGATTCGCATAAAAGTATCGTTGTCACGGTTTTTAGGAATTCCCTGCCAACTATGATGGTAAATCAGTGGCAAACATCATCCTACCTGTGCCATTTAAAGCTGTGTTTGTGCGTATCAACCCCGTTTCGTGGGAAAACAGCATCTCTCTGAAAATCGAGTTGTATGGATGCAATTTGCAAGAGTCTCGTACTGCAGGTAAGCGAAGTTGTTCTTTTTTTTTTTTACATCTGAGCTCGTTTCCGCTTCCCCACATGCACATCTTATTCCATATTTCCGAATATATATAGAGGATATTACACGGTGGCGAGAAGATATGAATTTTATGTTCGAGTGGCAAGAACAATATCTCACGAGTGAGCGAAGCGAACACGTATGTCACCTTTGTGAGTGTCGTATCGTTCAATGACGTCACGATTCCCGCCTTTTGCTTTTGTTGAATTGGTTTCTCGCGTCGCGTTTGTTGTTTAGAATGGGGAGTTTAAGATCTTCGACGCGACGGCAACGAAAACGTCACAAATTTTGCATCTTTAATGAGCAAAAACAATAGCTTTGCACGCTCTGCACGTGCATTTTTAGTTTTTGTACATTTCTTTCACGTTTTCGGCAAATCTGCGAAAACTTGACTACTTTGAAACACAATAAAATCGGAAATATTCAATATTTAGTCTCCATATAATAAAAAAAACATTACACGTTGGCTCGAAGATATGAATTTTATGTTCTCGTGGCAAGAACAATATCTCACTCGTTCGCTTCGCTCACTCGTGAGATATTGTTCTTGCCACCCGAACATAAAATTCAAATCTTCTCGCCACCGTGTAATATCCTCTATTTATTTGCAGGCCCATTGGCATTTACTAGTCGTGGATACCTCTTGGATACAGAGAGGAATATCATGTATGTTTGCAGCATGCCTATGGAAAGGTGAGAGGCACTAAACTAATTTAACATTAGTAAGTTGACGAATAAACAAAACGGATAGTTAAACATTCTCACTGAAAATCTGAGCACTCATTGTCCCGGATAGCAAACTAAGATACGGGGAATGCGATTTCGGGAGACAACGAGCAGCGACGGGACAACCCGTCGCCGTTGAAACAACGTTTCAGAAGTGTTCGTTTCAAAGCGCGCGGAAGCGAGGCTTTCGGGTCAACATTGGAGAAGAGATTTCGCTCGCGAAATGTGGAAAAAGTAATGAGTTCATCTCTTTTTTTTCTCGGAAGAAGAGAAAGTACAGTTGTTAAATGAAAGCTGCCCCTGATAGTTTCGCACAATTGGGGTTGTTTAATTCTCTGGTTAACACAACCATACGCTATCCAGTGCCTTAACATACTTTCCACGATAATATTAGGCCAGGCAAACCTCAAATTACTCGAAAAAAGAGTGAAGGAAACAGTCGAGAATCAAGAAATCACACTGTCCTTCGATAAGGAGATTTTGCTTTGACTCGAAAGCCTCGTTTTCGCGTCCTCTGAAACTAACACCGCTGAGACGTGGGCTCAACTGTAATAACAGCTATTTTAGTTTTAACATTAGCTCATAATAGCTCATAAACAATGAAGGCCGGGCCAATCAAAATTCAAGAACTGAATTATCAAATTATCATACTGAACGAATCCACTCCATCGCAAACTGAAGAAAAAGTAAAAACAGGCCTGCAAAATTGCTAAGCACGGAATGTTAATCAACCGTATAATTTTATGCCTCTCAATATAAATGAGGTTGAGTGAGTCGCCAAACTGTTGAGCTCGGTTTGCGGGGCGGAGAAAAACAGACAGGCCACTTGGAGAAATCTGGCTACGTGCCTTAGCACA
>OX421445.1:63568115-63575615 GCA_949126865.1 Montipora capitata
AGTCTCCTTTTTGATGGCCTGGGCTGATAAACCCAATTAGGATGTTCCGTTCGGTGTTTTTCCTTTAACCGGGAGGCTTCGTCGAAGTACGGTCGCTGCTGTTCTGTGGACAATTCGTTCCATATCTCTCCAAGCTTCACGCTTATTTCAGCATTGTTCGCGTTCGGGTATCTCTTAGCGATTGTAGATCGATACAGTCGTGCCCAGATCATAAATGCATTCATCGGTCGTTTTACCTTAGGTGAATTACTTTGTTGCAATTGCGCTTGAAAGCTGTGATACATGTGAGGCATGCGCAGAAATGTTTGACTCATGGGATCAATCGGGAAGCCTCTAAAGGCGCCAGGACTTGTAACATTTGTCGACTCCGGCTTGGCGCATTTCGGATTTTTCTGAACTTGGGATGGAGGACTTGAAAATTGCGCAATTTTTGTTGTTTTCTCTGGGGTAGAGTGGCTGTAAGAACCATTTCGATCCGTAGCACATTTTTTCAGACACTGATAGTTTCCTCTGTTGTCGTATGTTTGCCTTTCCGCTTGTGTTTTGGATTGCGACTCTGATTCACTTCTTTGTGAAGACTTGCTGATAATTGAACCATTGTCTTCGTTCTTTGATGTCGTCAAGTTTGGCATGATTATGTACAATTCAAATGCAACAATGACTTTGTTTCGCAACAATAGAATTTACTTGAAACAGTCGCTGTGTTTTGAAGACCGTTGGCTATTTCCATGGCAACGCAAATGTTGCACGCGCGCTACGAATGCTTGGCGCGAGCACTTGGCATTCGAAAAATGAGCTCATGTGGTAATCTGCTCGCGCGTGCCAAGAGAAATAAGATATAGTACAAATGATGGATATCTGTTTGCGGCTGATAGCCATGTTGATGGCAAACAGCAGGATGCTTGTTTTTTTTTTTTTTTTAATCAAGAAAGTTCTATTATTCTCTCTCACTCCTCACTATATTGCTTCATCGATAGCTTTGGCTGATAGACAAGAAATCTACTTATCGAGCAGCCTGCCTTAGGTAAATTTGGTATTTCCAGAAATGTGCGTAATTGTGAGGGGGCTGCTCTTGATAATCGACACGAAAACCTTCTTAGAAGTGATCAAGTTAACAAACGCTGCCTACAACATGACGTCACAAGGCAATAAACTCGTCCCAGTCTCTTGGACTCTTTTTACGAATTATTTGCCACCAGGAGCTCAATAAGGGGAGCCTTCCTCGAGTCAATCTTTTCCCGAGTAAAGTTATTTTAAGAACATTTATTATTCCACTATTACGCCATTTTACCATATTTGGTCAAGAGAACGCGCAAAATATGAGACGATAATACACTGTGGTGTCCCGGTTTAACCGATTTAGAACAGAGCAAATATGGACGGAACGGGAGGTTTTCAATGCAAGAAATTGTTTTCAACAAGATGCAAAGCCTGAGAATTTAGCTTGTCATCGCTTCAGTGTCACTCGTCATTTTGTTTATCCAATCAAATAAAGATCTCTGGCTGGCTTTTTGTGCTGTTTACATCGTTCGCACGCGCCATGAAGGACAGATGATGCATTTTTTAAAAACACTCTTACCAAATAAAATTGAAGCAAAATAACACCTTTTTTGTAGTGGAATAATAAATCTATTATTCGATGGTTTAACATATAACACTCGCGGACATTTTTGCTCATTGCTCGTATTTTTCCTCGTCCCTGCGGGGCTCGGAAAAATACTACGCAACTCGCAAAATATCCGCCCGTATTATATGTTAAACCATCGAATAAGATGTATGTATTTCCCGCGAAAAGTATCATACTGATTTTCCTTGACGCTGAGATGGCTTTCTTTTATTGGCTGTTACGACAGCAGGCGTGCTGAATCTCCCAAGGGAGGCGTTCTATAAATAAATCTCCTCGGGAAAGGGTTGACTCCTCGGCCAAGCATGGGAGATAGAGCGAGGTTCAATCGAGTGTCGTAAATTAAAACCAAAGTTATTACACGTAGCCGACACAAAGCGAGGGAAAATGTTCACGCTCGAGCCACGACAGATCATCTCACGGATAGATGACCACCAATAGACCGATTCGGCCAACTCAATGTTCTACCCAATTCAAATCCTTTCGGAATAAAACGTTTTCTTCCAAGTATTTCCATAACATTTAAATGCGAATGCTACATTTTCATTATAGTTAATACAGGGGACTGGTTTTGAAGCTCGGCAAACATCAAAGGAGCAAACAAAGATGCCAAGATTTAGGTTGGAAAGTCCACGACCGTGCACAATCTTTTGTTTTGCGCTCATACACTATGCATGAATTACATAACCAACACGTTTCGATTGATTAGTCCTCAGTCCGTAGTAAACAACTATTGTGTTTTGTGCACGATCAAGGCCAAAAAAGAGAACAAAAACCTACAAAAAAGAAATTTGTCGGGTTTCATAACCATTCCCCTCTATTAAATATGATTTTAATGCAAATGCCACACGCAAAGAAGCTTAAAACTGAGAGTCTTGAATTGGGTACACAATGAGTTAGCCGAAAGGATTTATTACTATTAGCCAATCGCAAAGGCTGATCGAGAAGAAGAAAGTTTCTTTTTCTTTTAACCAGAAGCCAAGAGTGAATTAGATAAGAGTGTTATTATGGCATGAGTAGGCTCCGCAGCACAGTCACAAATGAGTCTATTTTTAGAAGACCTGTTTCCGTGAAAATCAGTTGTCATCTCCCTGAAAAAAACATGGCAGAAGCAGTCATGCTTGACATGGCTTCTCTTGATTGGCTAAAATTAGCGATCCTTTGTTTGTTTCGCGCGCAAAGCGTATCTAAAAATAAATCCATGTGTGACTGTGCTAAGGCATGCGCAAGGCCGCAAAGTGATAGATCAACACTCATCTAATCCACGGGTCTTTTCTACAGGTACCGGAAAGCATTGTGTTTTTGGTCACTTGGGATTAATCTTTTTGTTTCTATTGCTTTACGTAATCTCTGCTCCGGTACCTGCAGAAGCAACCTAAGTTACTCTTGCAGGATTACTAAGAGCGAACATATTCCATACTTAACCTACATCACGGCATTTTTACAGACTGATCTACTTTCAGACATAGTTAATAGAGGGGAATGGTTATGAAACAAATGTCTTTTTTGTAGGTTTTTGTTCTCTTTTTTGGCCTTGACCGTGCACAAAACGCAATAGTTGTTTACTACGGACTGAGGACTAACCAATAGAAACGTGTTGGTTACGTAATTCATGCACAGTGTATGAGCGCAAAACAAAAGATTGTGCACGGTTGTGAACTTTCCAACATAAATGTTGACATCTTTGCTTGCTGCTTTGATGTTTGCCGAGCTTCAAAACCAGTCCCCTCTATTAACTATGTCTCAGACTGCATTTTCTGCAAAAAACAACAATAACAACAACAACAACAAACAAAGGCAGTCCCAGTTCGATGACGCAATGACGTCAAGTTAGTCTTGTAATAGACCTTATTCACGATAGCCGCCGTGTTGGATTTGCTATTATCATGCCGATTAGCAACACACTTCTGAGGGGGCAAATAACACAAGTTTGAGAGGTTATAACGAACATCTTGGCTACACAGATGATTTGTTTCACGTTCATTGAATGTTTATCACCTAAGCAGTAAAATACAATCATTGCACAAGTTACTTCGAGGTTTTTTTTAGTGAAAAATGAGCAGATAACGAAGTAGAAAGTCAAAATGTCAATAGCAATCAAAATATATAAAATTGTTATATAAAGGTACTTAGCTCTAAATACTAAAATGGACTTTTTGCAATGTTATTTCAATATTTCGACGAGCCGATTTTCGGCAATTTGCTTTTTTTCCAATGTTTTCCCCCAGCATAACACATGGCTAATTTGCATGACAATTTGAAAACCAACATGGCGGCCATCGTGAATAAGGCCTATTGGTCATCGGGCTGCCTGCGGGAGTCTCATTCGAGGGAAATTCAATCAAAAAATAAATAGGTCTGTGAAAATGCCGTGATAGGAAGTAGGGCTGTTGTTCGCTCTTGTTCTTACCCAACAAAGAGCATTAGTTACAACGACGGGGACAAAAATTGCACGAAAATATTTTTGCCTTTTAGTGCTCTTTGAGTTATACTACCGGAATTACTAAGTTGAATGAGTAAGCGGCGTAATGATCTTCTTATTATTAGAAAAAAAAGAGGCACATTTTATGACTTGAAATATATAGTAAAGTAAAGTTAAAAAATACAAGGCCGCTTTTTACGATCGGAAATAAATATACAGGCATAGTTAATTGAGGGACTGGTTATGAAACCTTAAAATATTCAAAAGCAAGAACGATGTTGTCGCGATCGATGTTGAATTGACCGCGACAGTGCACGTCAATCTGTCGTTTTCGCTTTGCACGTGGGTTTGTGAATTGCGCATAGTTTAATCGAAGGATTTGATTGGTTATCTTCTCGAAAAAAGGAGAGTTTTGGGCAGGCTCAAGACTAAAAATACAGACAAAAACATGAAACAAAGGAACTTGTCGAGTTTCATAACCATATCCATGCACTTATCCTTGGTCTCTTTCGTTTTCGGTGTTTTTATCGCTAGAAGACCAAATGTTGTATCCAATTCAAATCTCTCGGGGTTAAGATTCTTTGGGCGTTTTCCATTTACCACAAAATCCCGGAAGTTTCGATGGAAATGGGTAGGTGACAAAAGCGTTCCATTTAACGCAAGTCCATTTGCTACTTGGCGAAATGGGGAGTGCATTTTTGCGCGGAAAAATTAATAATATGGCCGTGAATAGCCTGGAACTGGTGAGATCTTTGAAACTTGTAAATAGAACACACATTTCCCATCGGAGAGTTTCCAACGGGAAAACAGAGCTACCTTTTTTTTCCCAGAAATTTCCTTTTTCCAGTGGAACGAACTAAAAAGTCGTGTGCCATTTACAAACGAACCGGAATTTCCGGAAATTTTTTGTAAATGGTAATCGCCTTTGTGTAATACATTCACATTTAAATGATATGGAAATACCAGGAACAAAGCGTTTTATTCCCAAAGGGTTTGAATTGGATGCAAGATTGAGTTAGTCGATTTGGTCTATTAGATCCTTCATCACTGAAACACTGACTGCACTGCATATGATTATTATTCGATTGTTACCTTTTGTCCTATTAAAACCATTGGTTTTTTTGTTCAGACGCCAATGTAAAACCTCTGAGCAGACCTTGGCTAGAAGCCCATACCAGTTAATTTTTTTGAGCGTACCCTGAGGCGTGGTGTGACGAGAAATTTTATGTTTACATTTAAACGAATTTACACTAAAGATGATCGTCGATTTATGACATTTCTTATGTGTTGCCCTTAATTAATCTGTCTCTAAATTAAAGTTTGGTTTTTGGTCATTCGCGGATCTCTACAGTGCCAGTTTCTTCAGGGGCGCCTTTATAGAACATCCTGTATGGGAAAAAGGTTAATGTTTTCTCAAGATGAAATAATTATTAGAATAAATTTAATGGTAGGTGGTAATTTGTCACGTGTAGTGCTTGATAAGCGACTAAATTTAGATCGCGTGAGTCGGCGAATAAATTTTTGCATGTAGCTTGTCGACTTTTGGGATGGAAGTACTATACACTTAACTTTCAAAGAAGTGACTATTCGTTTCTGTATCACTGATTGTGATAATCCGCTGCCAGATGAGAGATAAGAAGTCGTTAAAATCGGGCCAAGGCGGTAAGTTAAGTTTATAACCTTAAGTAGCGTACTCAAGAGTGAGAGTTGAATACTCGTATTGTATTTACATTTGCTTCAGTTAACAGTCTGCATTAGGAAATTTAGTTAACGGTTTTGCGTTATGACAGGGCTTATTAGAGACGCTAACCCTGAACGTAAAATACAGCACGCACGCGGTCCAAATTAAATATATAAAGCTTGGTTCCCCTTTCATGCTGCCGACCACACAAAGCGTGACTTTGTACTCGTAAGGCAGTGTATGACGCTGTATTGTTTGTTTTCCACCGTAGAATCCGGTAGAATACGCGTCTATGTTCGAGTGCGACCAAGAAATTTTGAAGAAACAAAGAGACAAGAGGGTCTTGGTGTTGATGTAGACTCGACAAAGTCTGAGGTACATTGATGAGAATTAAAAGTCTGTTCTATGAGGAACTTTGCTTTCATTTCCTTTTTTTTCATTTGCGTAGCTGTTACGGGAGAGTGAAATTGAGGCCGTAAACGATATTTGCCTCTTACTGAATTTCGGCGAGATTTTTTTTTTTCTGGAAATTGCTTTGCAAATTCAAATAACTCTTAATCGTTTTATTGGGGGCTTTACTAATTTTATACAATGCGGCGTTCACATCGATCTGTTCTCCTGATCGAAATTGCATAGCATACGAAAAAATAATTAGCCTTTCATAGCGAAAACTTAAGTTAACCATTTTTCTTTCCAGTCATTTCGTACTATGTCTGCTTAACGTGACCTCTTTGAAACATGCTAATTTTGGGAGTCAACAAGAAAAATAAACCTCACGGAAGGAAAAAAAAAATCAACAAAGTCAAAAACGAGCTTGTTGGAGACTTAGTTATTTTGCTTTCAGAAACGATCACTGAGCCGTGGCGGAACTGTGAGCAAAGTTAAGAGAGCAACAGAAAATGGCCAACATCAGTAACTTTTTGTGCGTGATAATTCTAACAGCCAGCCACATGAGCGTTTTCTCAGGTTTAATCCAAGAACAATAAAGTAATTAGACATGCCTTTATTTGCAACTAAGGTCAATAACACAGAATTTGTAGAATTTTGTTAGTTTATGATCGTTGAATTGAATGACCTCATAAATGTAAATCTCAATAACGTGACGTTAATTGACTCAATTACTGTCAGTGACTTCGAAAACACAACAAAAAGGCGAGGGATGTTCATTTCGTTCTGTTAACAGGTTCCTAACGATATACGAACACTTTGAAATTATGCAAATAATGGTCAGTAATATTTAAGACCTTTTGTGAAAAATTCTAGACCATGAAATCAAAGAATAGATGCAACTTTTGACCCTCTTGTATGTTAGGGTGGTACCGCCATCGGTCTTGACTGCTGAGGTATTTGCCGAAACTCAATCAGTCTGTCGGCTGTATTTCACAACTCAGTGAGGCCAAAATATGGATAAATCTTGCGCATCTTGTGTCGACTGATTCTAGTTTAATGAGTAAGCTTCCATCTCAAAGATCAGCTCACAGGCTTCATATCTGAATAATAGGATATCTTAATTTAATGACATGGGTGACATATTACTCCTTAATTTGGGCGCAAAATTTCAGGAATTATTATAATTTCACACGTGAAATTACAATGTTGCCCGGGCAACTTTTCCTACAGTGCCAAAATGTCGTCCATGTTTGAAAATAACCCGCGTTTTATGAACGTAATTTGTTACCCATGATATTAATAGCTGATCAAATGGTATACTCGTGAAATTAAGCTCAAACCAGTTTCAACACTTTCAAGAGATCTTGTTTTTAAAAGGATTGA
>OX421445.1:63580615-63583115 GCA_949126865.1 Montipora capitata
TGACGCAACTAAGAGCTATTTGCTCCTAATTTTGCGCAGAGAAATTTTGCTAGCGTGGTCTTGTACCTTGCAGCTAACGAGTAGTGGTAATTATTAGGGACCTTTAGATCGGAGAACATGTACGACTACGAGTACAGGTTTGGCGTACCGAGCATGCGCATAAGGTTTTTCGAAGTGCGCGTGCTCAGAACGGAAAAGATGTACTCGTAGTCTTCCTCGTCTTCCGAGCTCAAGGTCCCTAATAGCTGTCCATATAGGGTAAAGGACACGCCTGTAGTAGAAGTAGCTTTTTAATTGATTTGAATTTGTCACTGGTTACAAGCAGTAAAATCAAGTTAAGATTAGTGCCGGAAATTGCAACATTTACAGGTACTTGGTTAGCACGAACAAATTTTTTTGCAGACTTACCGGGCAAAAATACTCATTAATTCAGTCCGCTTGACAGTCTAACACACAATGCTTCGCGCGATGACCAGTCAAGACTTCTTTTATTTTGTTACTTGAATAATAATGCTATGCAATGCAATGCTAGTCACGGGATTTTAAAACACGCGAACTGAACCATTTCCATTTTGCATCAGATATAACTGAATGAAGTACAATTCTGAACAAAGTTGAGTAAGTTCATGGCGATTACTCCATGAATTGTACAGTATGAAGTACAATTACCACTTCATTGCAGCTATGACAAAGCACGAGAAAAATATGACGAAAATTTAAACTGTTTTGCACCTCATTATAATGTAGCTGCTCGAAATTTAGACGTTTTCATGGATCTAAGGAGAAGTCCATAACCCTGAAGTGTCGAATACAGGGGCCTGTTTCTCAAAAGTCCTGAAAACTTTTCGGGCCCAAAAAGCCATTTGTGAAACTGCCAACCGCTTGTTTTTGGAAAGCCGATCTTTTAACATGTTTTCAAGGTAACTAAAAGAAACAAGACTGTGAAGTTGGACGACTTTAAATCCTCTCCGTTCCAGAGATACAAAGGGAATTGTGACACCCCAAAAAATGACCCGTAAAGTTTCGGGACTTTCGAGAAACGGGCCCCAGGTCCCGCTAAATAATGGCCAATCAGATTGGGCTTAATGACCACAACGCCTCTGATTGGTCCGTAACCGCGGAAGGCAATGCCGCCATGTTTTTTTCCCCCGAAAAACTCTAGCAGTAGCCATTAAAGAATTACTTGTAGATAATACCATAAACTGATGGAGAGGGAGAGGGCATGATCCTGCCTAATGAATGAAATCTGGTCTGTTGACAACTAATTGTGTATATTGTGATTATTGGTGCTAAATCCATTTTTTTTAACCAGGAAAGACACATACTATTATGTCGAGTGATGGAATGTGTGCCCATGTGGTCGAAAAACTTTTTAGAAGGATCAGCCTCGACAAATACCATGAATACAAGGTAAACACATAACTGACAATCAGCATGAAAAGAACAACAACAATGACAGTCGCAAGAATGTTTATTCGTCGAATTTCTCAAATTTATTTTGTTGAGATATAAACGCGCTTTTTTTTCTTTAAAGATATAAAACGTGTCTTAACCATTTGACTAAAATTCATGGCTGAAATATCAGTTTTAAGTCAAATGAGACCAACATTTTTCGAGAAAAAGTCTCTTAGGTCTCTTAGGTAATTATTGAGAGCCTTCATTAGTAGTGCAGGAAAAAAACAACAATAACAGTCGCAAGAATGTTTATTCGTCGAATTTCTCAAAGTTACTTTGTTGAGATATAAATGCGTTTTTTCTTTTTCAAGATATATAACGTGTCTTAACCATTTGACTAAAATTCATGGCTGAAATATCAGTTTTAAGGCAAACGAGACCAACATTTTTCGACCAGAAAAAGTTTCTTAGGTAATTATTGAGAGCCTTCAGTATTAGTGCAGGAAATTTTTTCTTTTCAAAAACCATCCGCTCCTTCCCCCCCCCCCCCCCCCCCATCCCTTATTTTATGTTAAGCGTTGAATCTATTTCCTGATATTGGGTTGGTCGGTCGGATTGACAAAAAAAAAAAACAAAACAAAACAAAACAAATCACAACCAGTCTAAGTAGTCTCGGAATCGGCGGTCTGCTACGCCAGCATCACTGCTGCGGATCCTGGAAAGCAACAAGACGTGAACCCAAAAATGAATATGGCGGAAAAGTTGGTTGGTGTTATTGTAAAATTAAGACAACATGAGAAAAAGGATCAACCACCGAAATTCCTATGCAACGTAAAAATGGTTTAACTACGTGGGACGGACGACGCCTAAAAGAAGATGGCCTAATGGAACACGGGAAATCCCTTCCCATGAAAGATCGAAGTGGGTCGATTCTATCGCCCCAATCCCTGTTTGAAGACGGTTGATTGGTTTAGAAAGCAAACAAATTAGTGGCTGGCGTGATGTCTTCTGGATTATATTTGTACTTAGAAATGGCTTGCCATCATGCAGCTCAATCGGAATTTCTTACTGTGTAAAGCATCCAAAGGCATGCAACAGTCATGTT
>OX421445.1:63585615-63613115 GCA_949126865.1 Montipora capitata
CCTAGGCGTGCTTCTATTTACGTGAATATCTGGACATGAGGGCAATTTTTTTCATCTTCCAAGAAACTTTTCAGGGGTGCCTTCTTTTGCCATTCCTCTCAACAATTCCTCGCACATCAAAGGCCATGTTCTACTGACCCGCGCTAACATACTTCTTCTGTGTAAGTCGTTGCTTATTACATAGAAAAAACTACAGCGATTTGCAGTAAGAGAAGTACTCATCAGCAGTGGTCCTGTCAAGGATACTTATTCCGTCTTTATGCAGAGGGTCTCAAGTCTCAATGGAGGGTAGCTTTCACGGCTAACGGTTAAATAATTTGCCTTTTCACAGCTAACGGTTATCTTTTTTCCGTCATTGTTAACTTATGTGAAAAACAAAGAAACTCATAATTCCTTTTATAATACTCATATCTCAAATGGATATGAGCAGCATAAAACTGCTAAAAACATACGCCGTGCAAAGCTAATCGATTCATGCAGGATTACTCTTCTTCCCTAGCCTTTCCTTGGAGCGAGAGAGTCTGGGAGAGAGAAAAGCAAGCAGAGAGACCCTGGGAACGGAAAACAAGGGAGTTAAAACAGTATCGAGTGCTCTGCAGTCTCTTAATATTTCAAAAGACTACCTATCCCACATTTATAATTTAAAAAAATTACCGAATTGCGCTTAATTTTTATCGCGGCTAATGATTATTTTTGGGTCATTTTCACCCTTAACGGTTAACATTTTTCGACGTTTCCTGGCTCACGGTTAACTTCATTGAGACACTCTATGTACGGCATTAGTTATTTCTTCATCTCAGTTTTAGGCTAAGTTATCATCCCAATGAAATTTCCTTTTTCAGGTCACATTCAGTATGTCAGATTATTGTGGAAAGAAAACGCTCCAGAGACGGCAGCACGGCAGAAACACCTGGTCAGTGGATTGTAAAAAGATCTTTGTTTATTTGTTATTTATTTGTTTGAGCAGGTTGAATCATCAGTTAGCTATAAATTCTGAATAGAAATAGTGCGGCCATAGCTGGAATTCTTTCCACGAGTCCCTGCGAGGTTCTTGGATTCATGCAAGTTTCTGTGTGATGATTTACAGAGATCACAAATATACGCAATGTTAATAAAGATTTTTTTCTTATAAGGTGTTTCCAGTGCAAGTGAAAGTAATCTTTTCTCGTGTCATTCTCCGGTCACTCTTTCTCCGTCACGCAGTTTGTCCTTACGCATGCCAGCACGATCAACAAGTAGCTTAGACCGCCTTCGTGAAGAAAATAAATCGCAGCGTTTGCCTCCAAAATCCTGTTCAAGCAGACAACAAAGCTTCATTCCGCGCAAGACGTCGACACCAGCACACACAGAAGCTAACAGGCACAGTATGCATTTGACGTCACTTCCGGAAATTTCACATCCGCCCTCTTCAAGGCCAAACCGTTGGTCACTAGTTGACGTGAGTCGCGCATTATCTTCGCGATCACTGAACTCGCCGAGTGATTCAGAAGGCAGCGAACTTCAGTTCTCCATGGACTCTTTACTCGAAAGCGGGACAGAGAGTGAAGGATGGGTGAGAACACTTGTTTGTACTAGCATCATCTTTCATTTCCAGGCACCACCAAGAGTAAGATTTACCCAAATTGGCCTAGTCCCCATCAGAGTCAGAAAAGTGTCTAGTTTTGCGGGAAATAAACAATAGACCAAGTCGGCTAACTCAATGTTGTACCCCGGAATTCAAACCCTTTGGGAATAAAACGTTTTGTCCCCGGTATTTCCGAGGCCATATCATTTAAAGTGAATGCTACATTATAAACGCAAATATAATACATCATTGAGTTAGCAGATTTGGTTTATTGTTTATTTTCTCGCAAAAAAAAAACTGACGGGAACAAACCTGATACCACACTCATACTCTTGGGTAATGCGCTTTTGGTTCCGGAAAAAATCTTGAACACACGTGACTTAACAGAGAGATTAGATAGATTTAGCATCACGTGGTCACTTTTGCAGTTCGCGTATCACGTTTACGTGAAACGCGAACGGCAAAAGTGACCACGTGACCATGATTTTCCCGCCATTTTCTACGATTGCGGGCTGCTGCTTGCCGTTTCTACGTGAAAGTAGGCATTTTCGCGTTTGCCGTACGCGAGAAATTTTCTTCTGGTTTTCTTCTGCATAAGAAGTTGTTTGCGGAACAAAAAGTACCCCAAAACCATTAGCTACTGATTAGCAACAAGGAAAACAGACGTTTTTTCTTTCTTTTTCTTCGTACAGAGTGGTCCTGGAACTCCTGATATCCCACAATTCGAGGTAAAATACATATCAGTTTTTCTTATGTCCTTCCATTTCTGAGCATCTTATAATGGAGTGTTTTCGCTCATGTTACCAGAAGGCATATTTGCATACCAAAACAAACGGAAGAATTTTCAAAAAAATAGAGTTCAATTCCCAAAAGAATATTTCACTCCTCCAACATGGCGGCCTCTTGTTTCATGGCGGCTGGTTCTCACTCATCCAACATTGCCGCCGTGACGTCATGTGAAAACACTCTATTAGTTAAATGTAACGCAGAGTTCCCTGCCCTTTTCAGATGCTTCCAGCTTTACCAAGTTTATTTTCAGTCCACTCTTGGCTTTTAAGATAACTGGGACCTAACTTAACGCAGGGGAGCATTGCCGTCGGAGAAAATAACCTCGTTCCGCGGTCGTTTTCAGTATCCTTGGGGTAGGGGCTGGTACTGTGGGAAGGTTGCATTGTTGGGGCAGGAACATGAGCATAAATTGGATTCGGGTGAATGCGTTTTTATTGGTTTACTGCGCACCCATTGTAATTTGTTTGTTTGTTTCTCTGTTCTTTGACCTAAACCCCAGGATGACGACGAGGACGAATCGTTCTTGGAAGGCATAAAGATCCGCGATGATGTAGTGATCACTGGACGAATTAACATGTAAGGATCGCTTTGTTCTGTCATTGACCAACATCCACGCCTTAGGCCTTGTTTATATGGTCTCGGGCACCCGAGACAACCCTCCCCCGAGTTACCCTGGGCGAGATATCTTTTCACTCATTTGTTTACAACATTCTATCAACCGTTTACATGAGGTGGACGAGACAACTCGGGAGGGCGAGACAACTCGGGGAGGCGAGTTGTCTCGCCTCGGCAGGTAGGGTAACCCTAGCAGGCGAGACAACTTTTTCGCATGTAAACAGTTTGGCTCGACTACCCGAGACGAGACAGCAAAGTCTTAAATGCGCACGCATAAAATAAAAGTCAAAGAAGCAACAATTTGGGGGCTTATACATGTTGCTAGCTTTTGCTTTCGAATGAAAAGGTTTTACCCGCCAAAATTCTCACCGCGGTCAACGGAAACTCTCGATTCAAAAACATCCTTTTATTTAAACTACATATGAAGTAAAAAGATGGTGCATTTATATAGCGCCTTTATCACAAACGTCTCAAAGGCGCTTTACAATGATCAATTTACCCCCAGCGGACTGGAAGCATATACAGGCGCAAATGGCAGCCGCTTCTAAGCAGTCCATGCATGCTGGTACTCATTTTACCGACCTAGGAAGGATGGAAAGCTGAGTGAACTTCAGCGGGAAAGAAGGTCGCCAAATATTCCACTCTCGGCAGAACCAGGAATGGAACCCGGGACCTTAGGGTTGGAAGGCAGAGATCTTACCACTGCGCCAGCCCCTCCGCTCCGTTAAGATTGTCAGTCTACTTTCTGAACGTGGAAATGCAACTATACTTAATAAAAACGAACTAGAAAGAGAGAAGGGCAAATGATGATACGATATTTGTAGAAGATGCGTTTTTAAATATATGCATAACTAAGTAGGATCAACTTAAAGTTTGTCTCGGTCACGCAGTTCTCATATAGACGCTCGGTAAAGTTGTCTCGAGAAGGAGGGCTGTCTCGGGTAACCGAGCTCCTTCGAGTGTTTGTCGAACGAAAAGTTCACGGAGGTTACAATAGATTTGATTTTCATCTCATGGAGGCCCATTTATCATCAATGCCACATCTTTTTCAACTGGGAACCCATCTCTTTTGCTGATAAAATTTGCTACAATTAACGGCCCGTGTGCAATCAACTTGATAGCCAAGGTGACACGTCTGATGGAAGGCTAATTGTACATTTTTTACTTCGTTCTTAATCTATACAGCTGTGACCTTGCCGGAAGCGAGCGAATAAAGAAAACCGGAGCCGAAGGAGAACGACTTTCTGAATTACAACACGTCAATTTATCTCTTTTGGAGCTGGGGTACGTACAGGGTCTTTCGCTAGCTGAATCTGTATTAATGTTTAGGTTCAACGATGAAATGATAAATGAAATAAATCATGTATTGAACTGCCGACATGAAATCAAGTGGACCAAACCCCGTTGAAGTCCTGAATTTTTCAGGCTTCCCTACGCAATTGCTAAAATTGCGTTCACAACTGCGAGGATCACAGCTTCGCTTGAATGTTTAGGTCGGCAAAGTCAAGAATCCGACTTAGTCGACTTGAGGTTTAGTAAGGAAGTTTGTCAGTTGTTTTGTAGCCTTGTATGCCAAAAAGCTTTTCAAATAGAAATGACAATGTTAAAAAACTTGTTTTTACACTTAAAGAACGAAGTGGAGTTACCTCGAAACTGCCAATATACAGAGCCCTCAGGATTTGAACCCGGGATCTCGCCATCCGTCCCGAAAGTCGCTACCCTATGATTTTTGACGTACCTGTATGTAGGTTATTTTATTTCTATCGCTCTCATTGCTTTGCAGGAACACAATACACGCTTTATCTGAAGGCAAGAGAACTCACATTCCTTACAGAAACTCTTCACTCACTCGACTGTTACAGGACAGCCTCGGTGGAAACTGCAAGACAAGTTTTGTGGTGAGTGGACTTTTAGTATACTTCGCATTCACAGCCGGTTACTGTGAGTAGTTTATTTTTCAATTATTATTTTTTTTTTTATGGGAAACAAGGTTATCCTATCGGCGGATGTTTAATTTCCACGAAGCTGAGGAAATACTGGTACAATACAATACAATACTTTATTGACACTCCCTAATGGGGTTTTTCAGTGACCATTGACATAATTAACATACAGGACATAAGAAACATAAGAACTGCACACAGATAAATTTTGAAACAACGATAATTAATTTAAATGATTGGGTAAAAACAGGTGACGGGGTAGTTCATCGTAAACAAATCCTTTAGAAGATAATTTCTCAAATTACATTTAAAACTATTCAAACACTGGCTAAGCCAGATGGGCTCCTGGCTAAGCTTAATTTCAGATGTTAGATTATTCCATATATTAACAATTCTATAAGAAAAGGATATCTGCCCTGTTGTAGTTTTAAATATGGAATATTCAATAGATGCGAACCTCTAGTCGGCCGCCCACTTACGTTTCGTCTAAAAATTAATTTATTACCTAAATATTCTGGGGCCATTCCAGTCATACACTTGAAAGCCATAACGGCATCCCTGAAGTATAAATTAGTTTTAACGGCCCCAAAATACTTCCTTGTGGGATTCCGCTGACCAATGGTAACGCACCCGAGAGTGTGAAATTAATACGCACGACGTGGCTTGTTCCAAACAAATAGCAAGAAAACCATCTGAGAGCTGATGCTGAAGCACCAACATCTTGTCAGTTGTCTTGTAGTTTATCTAGTAAAATACCATGGTTGATACTATCAAATGCCTTGCTCGTGTCCAAAAGAACAACAGCAGTTGTTTTCTTCCAATCAATTGCGCCTATGATGGCATCAGTAGTATGTATCAACGAGGTTTCAGTTGAATGCCATTTCTTATTGCCACTCTGTTTTATTGACAATCGCTTGTTAAACACTAAATAGGGCATGAATTGATTTAGTGCGATTCGTTCACATACAGGCAGCAGTGATATGGGGCGATTGTTGTCTTGGTTAAAAGAAAAGTTTATATCGATAAATAAATTAGAAAAGAACAGGTAAATAAAAATAATGGTTCTAATTGTTTTCCTTTATTATAGATGTGCATTTCGCCATTGATAAAAGACTTGAACGAAACTCGATGCACACTGGACTTTGGACAGAGGGTGCTCAAGATAACCACAACAGCCTACGTCAACGTGGATGTATGTTGAACAGCTGCCTTAGTTTTTTTGTTGTCATTTTCTAACAGATAAAGGCTTTTTCATGCTTTTTTTTTAAAGATATCCTTTGTTTAACTTGGTTAGAGAGGTGGTGAGGCCATGTTCTCTTCAATTAATTTCATTTTTTTTAACTGTTTCCATAGCTAGTCTAACGTTGTTAGAATGGGAAGTCCATTTCAGTTATTTCTTTTTGAATGAAAACTTATTTAAGCCCCATTTACACGAGCAATTTTTCCTTGACAAGTCCACTTGTCAAGGAAAACTTGCCGACTGTACACACTAGCAAGTTTTCCTTGTCAAGTTTTCCTTGGCAAGTTTTCCTTGGTAGTGTAAATGAATAATATGACAAGTTTTCCTTGACAAGTGCATAATATCCTTGTCACATTTTCCTTGTTGTCCGTCTACACGAGCAAATTTCTGACTTGACAATTTTTCCTTGTCACGGAAAAGCTAGCACGCCAGATTTTCCTTGACAAGGAAAATTTGTCCACTATTCCCCATCTACACGAGCAATTTTTCCTTGTCAAGGCAAACTTGTCAAGGAAAAATTGCTCGTGTAAATGGGGCTTAGACTATGAAGTCTTCGTACTTCGACTAGCTTTCAGAACGAGGCTGAAAGAAATCGACGTTTTTGTAAGAAAGGCTATGATATCGTTATTGATGTGATTTCTCCGGCTTATGGCGCCAAATAATTGGTTGAAATTCCTGGCCCTCTTTCTTCTATCAATAACATAGCAGACGTAACATCACAGACTAGTTTTTGTAAGATGAGGAAAAACTGTTTCTTGTTTCTCGAGTATGATGCTTTGTTGCATTTTTTTCCTGAACAGCAGAATACCATAAAGCATTTCTTTTCCATCTGTCACCTGAACGTAGCTCTATTTTATCACCTCAAGACTTCTGGCATAGTGTTTTCCCAAAACGGATCTTCTTAATTGACCTTATTCATAAATGACGGTCAATTTATAATTCTTTTGTCAAAGTGCAAATTAGCCTACCAAGTCTCGATACCGGCCATACAGTGCATTGAAAACGATTCTTGCTCTAAAATGAGGTTTGGAAGGCAAATTTGCACTTGGACAAAAGAATAATAAATTGACCGCCATTTATGAATAAGGTCTATGGGAAAATTTATCCTGTTCTTGGTGGGAAATACCAAATCACGGTTGGTTACCCACCCACTTGGTCAAGGCAAACATCAAAATTACCATAAGGCTCGACAAAATATTAAAACTCCAACTGCGAAGCACTTTCTCGTTACAATACGTTCCTCTGGCTATAATTGCGTTTCTTAGCACGTTCTTTTCATGAATGCCAGTTAGCCTCTGTGGGTTTCATTGTCTCGCGACAAACCTGAGGTAATTCTGAGTACATTTTTGCTTTCATTTGTAGTGTATCGAGGATATTTGTGGGTAAAAATACAGACTGTGGACTCTTCTCTTCTGTTCTTTAATTATGTTAACTTATTTGTCATCATTGAGTGTTGTGCTTGTAAATTCAGTGTTAAAAGAGAAAGAAAATTATAATTATGGAACGTGGTTAGAAATCGTTGTCTGCGACGGTCTGGACCCTATTTTTAAGAATACGTATATTGATTTTTTTAATTTTTTATCCTATTTCCTCGTCTCTTCAAGGTTTCTTAAAGGGGAATTTTTAGAAAACGGGCCGGACATTCTCACTCAAAGAAAGTTTTACGATTTGCAAGTATAATTTGAGAATTGTATTTATGTCGCTCTGTCGGAAGGAACCATCAGCCACAAATTTCAGATAAATGATCTTATTGTTGCAAATATTGTGTTATATTATTCTCCGTTCAATTTTTGGTTTGTGGTTTTGCTGTAAGACAACGCAATGCGATAAGATGCGAAGTTTGGATTTATACCGAGGAGCCGGAATATACAAGTTTATGAAATGCACTGATAGAAATCTGAGACTGTCTTGTTTTTATTTGTATAAAGGTTGATTACATGAAGTTATCGGAAGATTTAAGACGGAGAATCGAGATTCAAGGTATGATCTTGGCGCAGTTTTCTTCATTTAATTTTTTTTTTATAGAATTGAACTGTAGTTAAAAGGAACACCCATTTCGAAAAAAACACTGAACATTTAAGAAATTGTCGACTTAACGCAGTACTTCGCCTCTTCGAATTCATTTCCACGGAACTGGGTCTCGACGGAATGCTCAAGTTTGCCGAGTAGACTGAAAAAGGTGGCCTAGATTAAAATGTTTTATGATTGTAAGTCCACTCAACTCGAATTTAGCCACCTTTCCAAGATGAATCTAATCACTTCGTTTCGGTTTCGTTACCACATTTCTCTCTCAATTGAAATAAATTCTCTCTGGAAAATGTAAACTGAGATTACGATTTCGAATCTCAATAATTTTCGAACACACGCTTTTCCCTCGTTGTGCGGACAACAACATATTGTAACGGCTGCTAATTGCGAACTAAAGCTTGTCAGTATACCTTTCAAGATTAATTAATAAATAATTTGCCATTGGCTAGGGAGGAAAGCCACATGCATACAAAATATTTTAATTTACGTTTTGAGTCTTACAGTTGCCGATAAATTTCTGTTTTCGAATACTTTTTCCTTTGTTTACATCGGGTGGCGAGTTCCCTAGATGTTTTACAAAACTCAGATATTTTGCTCTAGTACGCTTGCCGAAAGGCTTTGGCACGGAGATTGCGGGTGTTATTCGATTTCTTCACGCGTGGAACCTTGAAAGCGAACATGTATGCCCCCGTGATTCTTATCTTTTGCAACCATAGTCTGACCAAACGGTGAACGAGCACGTAAATTCGAATTGCGCGGCTGATTTCATCACAGTTTGTATTGCTTATGAACGGTTCATTTCGCCATTTTTGTAGGGTTAAATGTTCCTTTTAGAGAGCTGCTCAATTTTTGTGCCTTATTCATTTTCGTCTTGGTAAGGAGGGCACCTATGCAGTTATCGTTTTCTAAACACATCTCATAGTCATTTGCATGTGTTTGCTAAGTCCTACATGCATTTTTAAATCAAGCCCTCGAAGGTTTAACCAGCTTGTTAGTAACCAACACGGACAATATCGTCTTCACGTTGTCCTCAGCTTTATCAGCCTGACACAAAGTGTTTCTTGCATATTGATGAATCCACACCTGCGGGCGATTTCCGTAAATAAAACGCGTTTTTGTTCCGGCTTATGCATTATGTCGTGCTTGTAGAGGTTCTTCATCCGTCATTGCCTTTATTTTCTCTTTCATTTTTACGTCAGCCGCTGCAGCTTTCTTTTATCGTGGGAAAGAATAAATAACATTCAGAGTTTCGGTAGAGCCAGCCGTAAAAAGAAAGCGACAAGACAAAAAACTTTATAATGAATGTCGCAAAGTTTCGCTTTCAAGCAGGAAATTTTCATCATGCAATAAATGACATGACTGGCATGATTTCGTAATTGTCGTGGAGCTCAGCCAATCAGAACTACTAGTACTCTTCCTGAAACTTGCGCCACTTTTGTCAGATGTAGGCTAATCGACTTAAGATCGCTCGTGAAAGTGCGTCTTCCCAAGTGCGCTGTCGTTCAAATGTCAAATCAAATCTTTATGGGCGATGCCTTCACTTATGGAATCGACGCAAAAATACTATTTGCAAAAAAAAACAAATCAAAAATCAAAACTAAAAAGAAAGAGAGAAAGAAAACTATTTCCTCCCTGGAGTTGTTCCATCAAGAAGCGCATGCGCTCAATTTTCGAAAAATGTAACCACTAACTTGCAGATTCTTCAAATTGTCAGCGCTATCTTCCAGTGCAGTTCAGCTGGCGTCTATCGGTGCTTCTCATTGGTCGGGTGAAATTCTGTTTTCTGATTGGCTAGTTTGTTGTTTTGGTTTTTATGAAGCAGGTGGTTGATGAAGGGAAACAATGAAGTCATTTACGAACGATATCAAGACTTGTGGTTCCAGGGAAACAGAATTGAACTGAGCCAATAAGACAACGGGGGGAACATTTGTAAACAAACCCCCACGTTTCATAGAGAAAGTCTAAATTTACCGAGCGGTTGTAATATGCGTCAGTGAAGAGAACTTCAAAAATTAATCTTTTTTGTTGAATAATTCTGGCTCAATCACAATGGTTTTTCGGTCCCCTATGTCAGAGGAATCTTACAATGGAGGCAATTTGACAAATTGAAACGGATGGTTCATAGACAAATGACCTGTGGAAAGTGAACGATTGTATAGCCGCAGTCACCACTGGCTCGAAGAACAAGCCTTCTCAGTTTTCTCAAGAGTTTGGGACACATGCTCACATAGGCTGTCGACAGGAAAATGAATTTAATCGAAAAACTGCTTCGAAAATCTCCGCGAAACGGAGGTGCGAACGAATTTTGTTTCACGGGAGATCGCCTTGAATATTTAATTTAACCAGCTAAAACATGTCTCGGCTCCTGGCATGTTTTTTTTTTTCTCGAAAATCTTCCCTGATCTTTTATATTGTGTTTATATTGTTTCAGAACTGGAGATAAAATCACAGAAGGAGAATTTTGAAAAGGAAAGCGATGTTATCAAGTCGAATGCGGAGTTGAAACTTGCTGAAATACAAGCACTTCTTGAGGCTGAGCGCGATCGTTACAAGACCGAGGTAAAACAATAGTATGTTTTCACGAAATGTGTATTGTGATTACTCTCGAAAAGAATGAGGAAAATGCATCTGTTTTCGATATTCTTAGAGTTTTAATTTCCTTTTCCAGCCTAATCCAAAAGCGATTTGTCGCGCCGCTCGAATCTCTTGCCGAGTGGGCCAGAACTGTCATTCATGCTTTCAGCTTCTCAACGAAGCCGCAAATGAGCATATTGTTTTATAGTGATTTGTTTAATGGTCGGAAGAGAACTTTGAAAAGTGGAAATTTACCAACTTTAGGGCGCCGTAAACAGGCACTTGAATTTTGCAATTGTTGTTTTCCCCATGTAGAAACATAACGATCCGATGTCAGTATAGGCCAACAACATTCTTTCATAAAATGTTCAAATCACTGGATTCTCCTCCACAATAAGATTCTTCAGTGCTCCAAAAGAAAAGGAAAGGAAAAATACAGCTTAAGAATATATAGAAATATCGATAATAAAACTGGGATCCGGCAAATCCCTTATATTGTTCGATCGAATTTTCCGATTCACTTTACAGTTCCTACATAACACTGTGTTCGATCTCTCTTACCAACATGAAATTAGATTTCCGCTAATATATGTTGAGTTAATTGTTGTTGTAAATACAAATACTGCGTCCAAACTGTAAACTGGGAGGGCACGAAAGAGTTCATTCGGCGTCACCACGGTTACTTTGTCTATATTAACTGAGCGTTTCTTCAGTTATCTCCGTTCCACTTTTCTATCTATGAGCGTTTAGCTCACGAAATGAACGCTATCTATATCTTTGTTTGTAAAAATGAAAGCTCAATATTTTAATATCAACGATGTTTCAACTAAAGGGCAGTGCGTGAAATTTATCGCAACTAATCAGTTTCACGACATTTCAATATTTATATTTTCGGAGCTCATGTTAGTTCTTTTCTTGTCGTTTGTGTTTCTAAATTTCTACGGATACATAAACACGGCAAAAAATATATATTGCTTAACAATAACGAGGTATTATAAGTATTGATAGTAATATAATATGTAGCAAAATAACACGTTACGTTAATTAAACTTTTTCAGTGGAACCTTGAAAAAATCTGCAGTGCAATGAACGATATTATTTAGCCTATTTACAGTAAAATAAACGGAAAAATCTCTACATACTGGGACATTTAACAAAAAATGTTTCTCACTGAAGGCTAAAGAGAATAGTACTACTGAAGCTAGCCTTATGACGCCCGAGTTGATCAATCTCTTAAAAAGCGCCATTTACCTATGATTCAAGCAAAATTTGTCTCCGAATGACTTATCATTTTATTACAATCAAGGTTCCACTGTACTGTGGAGAGAAGTTCTGGAGTTAAAATTACACGGAAACTCAAGCAATATCAATAAAATTCGGGGCAAATGGCGACTATTTCAGACAGTTCGTTTACCCTCCTATCTCAACAAATTAAAGGAAACTTCTTCGAGGTGATTTGATTCCCGATATCGCCTTCTTTGTTGTCAGATTCAAAGCCTTGAAAAAGAGAAGGAGAGCGTAGAGAAAGAGCTCTTTGACGAGAGAAGCCAGAGACGTGTTATCGAAGGAATGCACCATGCTTCTTTAGAGGCAGCTGTGCTGGTAGAACGTCAACGACTCTTGAACAGCGAAGGACGCGAAAAGTCGAGGCTGCAAAACGCGCTCGATGAAGAAAAAAGACGCTCATTGGTAATAGAGCAACGCGTGAAAGAGGAATACGAAAGGGCGCTCGCGGATGAACAGAGACGAACGGAGATGGTAAAGCAACTCGAACAGGAAAGACTTGAGAAAACTCTCGAGGACGAGAAACAGAGACTCAGTGAGCTAGAACAGCGACTGCAAAAGTCCGAGTCTCCGAGCCACGAACGCTACACGCAAACTTCATCAATGTTGGACGACACGGAGTTTCCTCGCATGCCTCCTGGGACAAACCAGACTGAAACCCTGTATAACGTTTTACTCGCCGAGATTATGTCGCTTCAACTTCTGTATCAAATGCAAGACCTATCACAGGCCTGTAGCGTTGATAATCCGCAGTCGCGCGACAGCGGCTGTGCAGACTACGAGGATGACGTCATCCATTGCGTAAGCTCAAACGTCTTAGAAAAAGGGGGATTGTTGTTGAACAATTTACGTGGGCGACAGCGAGGGGAAAGTCGGTTTTCTCTAACGAGCACCGACTCTTTGCGAGAGTTATATTTCCTTCAGTTTCCTCAATCCCCGAGGCTTTCTCGCGATTCACGAAAACCCGGGTCAGTGCCGATCATTCTAGCGAAGAGCTCGTTAGCCGAGTTGAGGTGTGATTCAAAGAAGACTTTTTCGTCAACAGACTCTGTCGAGGCCAAAGGGCATAACGAGGCATCGAGCTCTAGCATGGAGTCCTTCCTGGAGGACGAACCTCTGAGCCCTCGCTGCCGAAATCGACCCAGCGACAGTGGCTGCAGCAGTCAGCAAAGTGACTATGATCATTCGTCAAAGGAAGTGGGCCAAGGCCAGCTAAGTGATTGCGTTGGACGTACACGAGCCAACACTTACCCTATCAAGCGGTGTAACACCAACGTATGCGTACCATTAGCGGAAGAAGAGGATGAGGATTTGGAGTTTTTCAGTGAATGTGCCGAGCCTGATGAGATTCAATCGGTAAAGAACAAAGTCGTCCACTTGGAAAATGACTTGTGCCGCTTGAAAACCGAACTGGATTCCGAGACCATCAACTTCTTCTCCGAGGTGTTTGGTGTCGGAGTGCCTTTTGTCCGAGAAGGAGGTGCGTTTTTCATTAGTTAAGCTTAGTTCCCACTGGCGACATAAGGATCATAAGCATAATAATAATCATAAACATAAACATAAACATAAGCTTCTTATGTTCTAGTGGGGACGGCCGCTCTAAAAACGTAAAGCTTTTCCTCGAAGCTGGCCGCCATCTTGAAAATGAACCGACCCGAAAGTACTGGTCCTAGACTTTAATTGGCCAAAACACAATGACCCCGTTGCGTCATTATGTTTCTCATTATGTCGTTATGATTTTCGCGTTCCCACTGCAAAGAAAAGCGACATAGTCATGGTCAAAGCCATAATCATAATCATAAGAAAATGGTCGATCATTTTCTTATGATTATGATTATGTTGATCATAAGGGCGCCTGTGATTATGTTTCTGGACGTTCCCACTAAGACATAAGCGACATAACAGCGTTATGTTCGTGCTTATGATTATGATTATGATCGTTATGTCGCTAGTGGGAACTAGGCTTTAATAACACTGTTTTGTTTTTTAGTTGACAGTCAAATGGAACTTTTTTTTTGTAATTTGTTTATTTTTCACACCCTTAGTCACCATCTGTTCTTTTCACATGACGAGGTTACACGTGAGTGAAAACCACGAATTAATTGTCAACTTAGCTCGCGTTTTCCCTCGAATTGGCGTTGGCTACATGTGCCTACCTTTTTTATTGTGAGAGTACAAAATGGTTAGTTTGGTGTTTGGTTCTTGTTTCCAGATCCCATGTTTCTCTTAGCCCGTGTGGCCTTCGCAGGAGAAAAGGATAGGGCTCTGGAGACATAGGAAATTCAATGTTTTTCATTGGCTAGCTTGCGAACAATAAAATCTTCAGTCGGAAGTAAATTGGCGCGAACCCGTTCGGTAGAATGATTAGAGTGTCTTTGTTCAAGAACTACGATATTACTTATTGCTTCTTGCTGTTCGACAGGAAAGGACACATTCTCTAAGTTGACGTCCCTAAATAATTCTTGTAGAGAATCTTCAAATATAATGTTTCTGAGCGCCGCCATGTTTAGTACTATTGACGACTCATACATGAACTTCGGAAGTCCTAGAATCTGGGACCGCAAATCTTGTCTCCAGAGCCCTTCGTTTTCTCGTGCCGAAGGCCCCACCGACTAACAGAAACGATAGTATCTGGAACGAGAATGTGGTTGACGATATATTGAAGTAAAAATCGTTCAGTATTGTACGCTGAGGCTGCTTTCGAGATTTAAATCTCGCATAATCACAAGAAACTATAAAAAGACTGCGGCTTTGCATACCCGAAAGGCATGCTCATGGAACAACAATTACACGTTACATGGGCCTTTTTCACATGGCGACCATTTTGAGTCCTGAGGGACCGAAAACGTTTTGCAAACCCCTGAACTCGCTCCCAAACACATCGACTAGTGGCTTGGGGTACCAACTCTATTGTCTTTGACCGGCATGGACACCGAGTGACAAAGGTCCATTAGAACTGAATTATTGTGCATGACATTAATGGTGGAGCCCACAGACCAGTGGGACACTGTCCGTGTAGAACCTAGATAAACGACCTAGTTCCCAGGAATTCTTGTAACTCAATGCGTATAGCATCCAACCGAGGTTACGGAGGGCGCTGGTTTGTATCGTTGGCTAGGACTCAGATTTCCTTGTTTGGTCATATCTCGTTAAGTCAACCAAGAGTCTATTTCTTGGCTCACATGACGTCACCATGACCACAGAAGCTAAAGAATACGATGATCACCTAGTTTCCCTTTGGTTCTTCTTCAGAGTTGTCAAGTGTCATGAGACGTTTATTTGTGGGCGTGAAAGAGAAGCTGCTCAACAGATTATGTGCCAACGATGGTGAGTAAAGGAATGCTTGGATTAGTGGTTGTATCGTGTAGAAAATGGAAATGTTAAAGGGAACCTCCATTATTACTACAGAATAAGTTTAAACCGAAGAAAATTATGTTAACAAACAAATTTGTTCGAAATATGTTTTTAAAACAGTGTTTATATCAAGAAAATTGAATTTTAAAATCGCATAATTTCACTTTCAAATTTCGCGGGCGCAGCCATCTTGAGTACTTGTGACGTGTTACGGTTACCCTGTTGTTCTGAAACAAAGAGCTTTTGTCTAATAACAATAGGGCCACTGTAACACGTCACAATTATTCAAGATGGCGGCGCCCGCGAAATTCGAAAACAAAACTAGGCGATTCTAAAACTTATTTATTTCGGATACAAACACTTTCTTTGAAAATACTTTAGACTGACTTGCCTGTAACGGTTATTTCCTGTGATTTAAAGTTATTTTTTTGTTGAAGTGGAGGTTCCCTTTAAGGCCGCATCATATGACTTATTGACAGTGATAAAGACAAACAGAGAAACCAAGGCACAATTGAGAGCAAAGTGACACTCCAGTATAGTGTCACCCTCCACAAGTAACTGCGTCATTATCGGGGGAAGCTACGTGATAAAGGCGCTGAGTATGAGGTTCAAATACCTCTATGACGTTTTTCCGGTGGTGCCGATCTCGACCCCATTGTGCGGCGGATTGACGATTCCTCGCTAAAGTTTTCCGTTTTTACGCTCCAAGCCTTTCATTCAATCATGCTAATAAATATGTTGTTGCTATACGTGAATTTATTGACTTTGGTAGAGTTTGTATTTGTCAATCCCTTACAGTTCTTTTGATTTCTTGTTATGTTGATATATCACTGAGCGATTTGATTCAAGCAGTTTCTTTACACCATTGAAAATCTGCATGCGACAGCTTTGTCATTCCGTTGCTATCAAAGAGTCCATAATTTGCCTGCATCAACAAAAGGCTGATACTCTACATGTTCCATCTTAGCAATACTATTAGTGACGAGGTGATGGCTTGTGTGACTTTTTTTCGCTTGAACACTTACAAATTACAGTATGGGTCTCAGCATAAATTCATTTATTTCTTTGTTTTGAAATTTAGTTTCGTTTCGTTTTTGAATGTTTTAGACCAAAGCAAACTTACAGCTGAAGAAGATAAGCAAGATCTAGACCTTACTCCACCCTTACTGGAGGAAGCGGTGAACCTGTTACTGGTGAACAAGACAGTAATGAGCTGTATTCTTGTATTACAAAATAGAAGAGACGCAGAGAAGATCCAGGAATCGACCGGGGCTGAGTTACCTACTGTAATTTGTGCGCCCTTGAAGGTGTGTCACTTCACCGCGTAGAAATGGATTCGAGTTTTCTTTTTTGCTTTGTTGTACTGGCTTCAGCATTTTTGTTTGCAAAGTCCGCGATTCTGTTGATCAGTACCGAATCTGATTGGCTTCAGTATTTTAGCAGGAATCGGTTAGATAAACATGTCACTAATCTCGCACTGTTTGCTTGTAAATCACCGCTCCGCTATTTGAATCAGTTCGTTAGACCATTAATGAGATGTAAGGCATTCGCGTGTCAGTTAAGACTCTTCTCCTTATTTTTGAAATCATATTTCGATAGCTTGTCTTGTGTGTAGTGGCTCTGTAAGCTTTTCGATATTATACGTTTGTGCGTGTTTCTGTAACTTAGGATATTAGTCTGGGGACGCTCTTCGGTGACGTTACTCGGAGAATGGAAATTTAGGACTCAAATATCAAGGGGACAATCGCCCTGCGGACGTTACTAGCTCTCTTTTTGGCCGGGTTCTGCGGGAAAAGCTTCCTTGCTCTGCACTCAGAATTTTTTACGCCACTTCTGCATTCATGTAGGTTGACCGTGCAGTCCAAATAGACTCTGAACCCGTGCGATCTCTGAGACGACGAATAAGGAAAGGTAAACGATAAATGTATAGAGGACATTATAATTTATTACATGGCCCGAGCACAGATGCAAAATTTCTCTTCGAGCGTTGAAAAATATTTTCACTCGTTCGCTGCCCTCACTCGTGAAATATTTTTTTAACAAGAGAAGAGAATTTCATATCACCGAGCGGTCATGTAATGTTCTGAATATTAAATAAACCGTACCAATGAAATACCAAACTATTGCACTTTAATATTCTCTTTAGTCCTAACATAGAACTACGGTGCCATTTATTATGTAACCATAGCAATCGTGGTCTTCACGTGTGAAGATGATATGTTTTCGCGCGTGAACTCATGCACCTGGTATTTTATTGGCATTTATTTTAAAAAACAAACTGTTCATTTTTTTCTGTTCACGAGCTTACATGATGTGCATGTTGTGAAAAATAACTATTACATTAAGTATAATGACCGTCAATCGTAAAACAAAAAGACGTGAGTAATTATTTCAAAAGTGATGATCAGTTTATATTGATCGAAAAAATTTCTTTTGATTTCGAGAAAATAACTGTTTGTTTTGGAATTAAGAAGGTTACGGTATTAGACATTTCAACGGTCCCGTTAATTTCTTTTGAAGAGTTAGGCGGAAAAGCAACACATTTCCTGAAAGAACTTGCAACATTTTTCGTTACAGAAAAACGTTGTAGAGACCTAATTATTGTATCGTTTGTTCTCCTAGATGCTGCAGTAGTAACCGATTCTCCAGCAAAGATTCAAGTCAGCAACAAGGAATGTCAAACGAGTACACAAGAAATATCTTGCGGGTAAGTTCACGCACGTTAAGGGAGCCAATTGTTGTCTTTTTCAACTCATTACAATCTTGAAGAACCGACAAAGAGTGATTTGTGCGCGAATAATTCTCACCTATGTAATGTTGGGAAAACGTTGCAAGTCTCCTGGTCCCAATAACTGTACAGCTGGGTAACCCTTCATTTAATTTTCCCCAAACAGCTACCCCTGCGTAAGATGATTTTTATAGCCGGTTGATTTTTTTATGCCGGGGAGCAGGGAATGAATGAATGAATGAATGAATGAATGAATGATTTGTTTATTTCAACCTCTCGCAGTCATGACTGAATTACAGGTTACAGCTGCGTATATAATAGACCTTATTCATAAATGGCGGTTACATTTATAATTCTTTTGTCCACGTGCAAATTAGCCTACTAAGCCTCATTTTAGAGCAAGAATTATTTTCAATTCACTGTATGGTATCGAGGCTTGGTAGGCTAATTTGCACTTCGACAAAAGAATTATAAATTGGCCGCCATTTATGAATAAGGTCTATAAACATAATTCTTACAATTTGTACTATGCTTATATAAAATATATCGAATTTTGATTAATTACTAAATACATATTACGAATATTTATAAGTGACGAAATTCCTAAATCGAATTGTGTTGTATGGGACTTTCGCCTCACTTTCATGTCGCAGATTATATGGCTTATCCAGCCTCACAGCACAGTTAGGTTTTATAATATTATAAAGTGGGTTATTGGGTTGGATGCAGTCAATGAACCTACGACAAGCATCGGCTCGTCGGGAAACCAATGTAGTTAAATTGGATCTTCCGAAAAAATTAAATTGGATCTTTGGAAAACCGAGGCATCTGGAGAAAAACCTCCTGGAGCAGAGTACGGAACCAATAAACTCAAACAAAAGTTTCAATTGGTGTCGAGTACGGGAATCCATCCCGGGCCAAGATGGTGGAAGCCGATTGCTTTAACCACTGACTCCCAGAATTGATCAGTACGTAAATTCACCTCTCAATTCCAATATACTATGAGGCAGACAGGTATAGATGGTTTTCACTCACGTGACTTGGCGGCCATATTGTTGTACAAAGCAATACAAAATGTATGCATGGAATCTGCATAAAAATAGAGTTTGTTTCCCAAAGGAGAGAACGTCTATTGTTCTTGTACACCAACATGGCCGCTGTGACGTGACGTGAAAACGATCTATTCCCAGAATGATGATTATTATCAGCTTAAGGGCATCATCCTGATATAGCACCAAATTCTCATGACCAGACAACGAAGAAATCTATGGAGGTGGTTAGGAGAATTACCTTTTCCATCCATTGTGAGTCAAAGGGTTAACAACTGTTCCAACCCTGCTACTCTAAACTAAATATTTTTGTTGAACTTAGTCAGATATTCGACTTTTTGTCGAGGTTTCGTTCGGTGCAAAAACGATAAAAAAGGAAATCAACAAATAACAACAAAATACGAATCTTTCATTTTCCGTTATGAATATAACATCTGTCCGTTTCTGCCCGATAAGAAGCGCACAATTTGACGATCCCGTCATCTTTTATTCAACAGGTCAGCAGAAGGGTCTTCTCCTGATGAAGATTTCCATTACACAGAGCCTCTTCTAGATCCTTGGGTACGCCGAAAATCGCAGTGTAGCCTAGAGCGAATTCTTGATCATGACGGCAGTGTTCCCTTGATGTCACGTGACCCTGATGGAGCTTCGTTGAACGGCGAAAATCCAGCTATTGGAGAAATAAATGATGATCACATGGAATGCGATGTCGATGACTCGATAGGGTTACACGTGGATATGGGCACAAAAGAAGCAGGTGGAGATAAAAGAAAGAAGAAGAGGGGAACGATCTTTTCGTGTCTTGGTCCTGCAAGGTTCTCGTTTAGAAAAAAGACTGAGAAAGCTGGTAAATTGAATTCCGAGACAGTAAAGTCATGAAGGAAATCCTAATTTTCCAGTTAGAGCGGTTTTCAATTGTGTCGAAAGTAATTAGTGAATTACTTTGGTTTTGCATTACTTCAATCGGTGATTGGTTCAAAGTTCTCTGGTCACTTTTTCAACCAATCAGAAGTGAAACCAAAACCAATCGTGGCTCGCGCGTGCACATTTTCCCACGCTATGTGTCGGCTACATGTAATTACTTCGAGTTTTGATTGGTTTACTGAATTGTCTCCGTCCTTTTTGATTGGCCAAAGTAAATACTTTGGTTTTGGTTTTCCCACACTCATTTGAAAACCGCTCTAACCCCCACCCATACAAAATGTACAAAGGACAGAAATTTCGACCCATTTCCTGTTAATTCCATGTCGTAGGAATAAAGATTCGTGTTCGAAGCAAAGGGCAATCTTAACGTCTTTCCAAACCCAAAGAAAATTCATAGGCTCGTACTCATTAAAAGAATGGGAGATCAAACAACCATTATTTTCTCTTCAATTTACGGAATAATGAGAGCAAGTAATTACGAAAAAGGAAAAGTTTAATTGACGGTCAGTTTTCGCGGGGTTAAAGCCTAAAATTAGTAACAAATCGAGCTGTCTTTGTCATAATTCTTGCCGTCGTCGTTGGCCTAGGATTTCTTTCAGTAAGCACAGTATATACAAGAAATTTAGCGAGGCCGCCAGGTAATTAAGAAATTCGACCGAAATATATTAAAAATAATCATTAGAGTCCCATGTCATTCTCTTAAGTTTGGCGGGAGCATCCATTGTACCTATCATACCACTAACAAAAGGGAGTTCCTGACGATACCAACTTTCCTATTTTTAGTTATTGGACATTAACGTTTATTTAATGTTATTGTTACGGTGATCTACCGAAGTGTTTTCTTCAGTACAAATATTATAGAGTCTAGCGTCTCAGGTAGGGAATGCATGTAGCTTTCAACAGAAAAACTTGAAATAGACTATTTCCTATTCCCATAATGCAATACGTTTTGGGGGGTTGTTTACATAAAAGTTATTTTCTCGTGGGACTGTATCATGCTTCAGTGAACTGGATATCCATTGTTTTAATGCAAATAACCCTCCCCCACCCCCTCCCCCCAAAATGAACTGTGTCATGTGATTAGCGAAAATTGCGAATGTTCGAGCATTAAGACACATTGAAAGTTTTGCAAGGAAAAACATACCACCTTTCCTGTTACCTCCCGTTGTTCAGAAACGCCTGAGTTCGAGTTGGTTGTCAGATTACTTCACTATCGAATCGTACACCCCCCTAAGTAGACTGCACGCAGTCGCTCATGAGTCATTCGAACCGCCCGCGCGAGCCGAGTGGAGAATGGTGACATCTTGCTCTATCCCCATTCTCCTGTGGGGTCGATTGCGTCACTTAGCGGGTGGTTCGACTGACTCATGGATTGCAAGCATTCTATACACCTCCGACCCCCGCTTCGAGAATTACAGGATTGTTCCACTTCAGTGGGGATCCGTACCGCTGTAAATTTTTATTTAATTTTTATATTTAATATTAAGTAGCGGAAAATAGAAGTACTTGAGTTTGTTAAAATAAATTAGATTAATTTGAGCTTTGTTATTTTTGTAGTAAAAAAAAGTAATTCAACTGAAATATTTAGCACAGTATTATGACTGGCCCTTTGGCTATTATTATCTAAAATTATGTTGGACGAAAACGGGAAAAAATTAAAACAGCTAACTTGGGGAAGTGTTCTTGTTGTATTAATTTTAATTGTAACCACTGAAAGCTTTAAGCATACTCAACCCAATGAAACACCGTAAAGGCCCGTTTAAAGGGGCTAGGTCACGCTATTTTAGGCATTTTCAGAACTGATCGAATGGTCATAGAATTAACTAAAATATCAAAATAACTGTTCAAAACTATAGAAGAACTCTAACAAAGCACAGGGAAGCCAAGAAGGGACATGGATGGACAAAACTGGAGAGGATTGAAATGGATTGAATTTGGGTAAATTTGAAAAAAGTCGGCCCACCTTTTTTCAAATTTATATCAGTCTATATCAAAATGTCATTTACAAAGCTGGAAAATCATTCTCAGTTGTTATGTGGCCGTGATTTTGCAAATGAAAGACTCTTGCTCTGCCGATTTGACGTTTAGAGCTCATAATTAACAAAATTAAACAAAATTACCTAAAATAGCGTGACCTAGCCCCTTTAATTATACGTTTAATTCAACTTTTGTTGAACGAATGTTGGTCAAATGTTGAACGCAAGAACAAAGTTGTGCGGAGGCCGTTCAAACTGTTCCAACATTGCGCCCACAAAAGAACTAACTCTTTCGCGAAATTTGATTGCGAGGAACTAAGAACTAGAAACAAGTCTCTCTCGTCCAGATAAACTGCACCATATTGACTTTTGCGGCCTGATGTGAGCATGCGTGTGTTCTACAAGTGTTGAACAGTGTTCAAGTGGCTTCAACACCATTCAACATTTTCGAGAATAAAGGAAAAGTTGAATTGATGCTGAATGAAAGTTTAAACCGATTTAAACTTGATTCAACACGCTTTCAACAAGCTTTCGACATTTTTTACGCTTTCAACAATGTTGGACGACCTGTTGAAACGCACCGAACATTTGGTTCAACAAAGCGTTGAATGCATATGTTGGAACAAATGTTAAAACCGTTTAAACGGGCCTTAAAACTCCAAAAATCTGAAAAGTTTTGAAGAAGTCTTGGTCGCGCACGTTAACTGATTGAGAAGTGATCTGAACACAGAGCCACGGCCAAGCGATTGATAGGCCCGACATGCCGATTGTTGGCTCAGTTTTTTGCCGAATTAAGGAACTGTGTCATGGCAATGCAGTTCATTTTATGTTCTTTTACAATCTACTGACCCTTCTCGCTATCCAACTTCACGTTAACTCAAAAATTACTTTTAAACAGCACTAACCAAAGCTTCGTGACGAAAAAATGTCTGTCGAACATACACTGTTAACGTTATAAGTAATGCAAACAACAGAGATCAATTTTGAAAAACTGTTAGGCTGAACAATTTTCAAAAACCCCCAATCACAATCCATTTTAATCTTCTCCAATTTTGCCCATGTCTGACACCTTTTGCATTTCCTGTCTTATTCAAACATTCCTTCAATGTGCTAAGTAGTTATTTTTACCTTTCGCTTGATTTGGTTGCCAGTTTCCAGTCGCTGAATTTGGCTGAGTTTTGCGAGACAGCCCCCTTAATGAAGGGGTTAGTTTCTGATCATGACCAAACTGTGGGGTTGCTGCGCCGATGGGGGTGGCACGAAGATTTGGTTTTATCAGGGCTAAAGCACGAAACGTTAGTCCCCTTTGCGGCCGTTATTGCGGCGTCACGGAACGCTCGCCCCACGAAGCGTTGCGTGACGGTAACGTCTGCGAGGGAGACAAACGAAACGTCTGCTCGAAAACCTTTCTTGCGGTGGTTAATTTACCTTCATTAATTAACTTGTTTGATGTACACAAATTTTGTCTTGATAGGGCATCGAGGAAGGTCGCGGGCTCCAATCCGGGTCGGACCAACACTCGGGGTCTTGATTATAAAATAACTGACGGCAAAGTGCTGTCTGACAGTTGGTACGGATAATGGAAGTGTGAGGCGAGGGGGGAGAGGTTAAGGGCAATTTGCACCGTAGCAAAAAGTGGGGGGTTATAGCCCCTCCCTCTCCGCGGCCCCTGCTGTCATTAGCGACCTTAAGGAAGGAAGACGACAACGGCTACCAGAACGTTGTCTAAAAATATTATTTCCCGTTACTGTAATAATTTTGCGATTACTCTAAGTTGCTCGGCTTCCAAATCCAAGAATAAAACTGGTGAGAACAGCATGGACATTTAGAGAAAAAAATTGAAAATTCATCGTCAGGTGCTCTCGTCCTCCACATGGCCTCAAATTTGATCATTTCACGTCGTTGTCAAGACAAGAACGGCCTGTAGCCGTCGTCGTCGTCCTTGCTTAAGCTCCCCATTGTGATAACATCTGAGAAAATCAGACTTTCAGTTGGATAAGGAGTAAGGGACGGACCATTAGAAAAGCGATGGTCGGGGGAGGGGGGTGGGGGATTTTCAGCTGGTACGATTTTTTTTTTTCGCGCACTACTTGTGCAGGAATTTTTTTTCCAGGTGAAACCCCCTGCACGAATTTTTTTTTAGACAAATATTGCTTTTTTTTAACAGTGAAATCTTGATTTATTATCTATGTTTTTGTGATTTATAAATTATTCTACACTCACAACAGATCAAAGGATACAGGCCACTTTTTAATGTAAAATCTTTTCGAAAATGTACACACAGTGAGAGAGGAGGAAGCCACTTGGAATGGACGGCTTCCCTGTACATTTTTGCAGTCCCTGCCCTCTGGAATTCCTCTCCCACAGCCCATCATAATGATGCCATACTGTATTGTAGTGTGCATACATATTGTAGTGTGAATTAATTTATGCCACCTTTAATTTGCCATTTCATTCAGTGTGAAAAACACCTCAGTACACTAGATGTCTTTACTTATTAATAATAACATAGCAGGGCTGGGTAAGGCCCCAAGAATATTTTGAATAAGAATTACTTTTAATAGACACTGGCAAATATTATATAATTATTAAATAAAAGTCACAATTGGACCTTCCGTCTGCATGAATTTTTTTCTTTACCTTCTTCTTTGCGTGAATTTTTTTTCTTGGCATTTTGCCTTGCATGAATTTTTTTTTTTTTTTTTTCCCCACCCCCTCCTTTTCTAATGGTCCGTCCCTAATTAACAATTATTCGCCGAAGGCGAAGTGAATATTGGTAAATATTTACCCAGACGTAGTCGAGGTAAATATTCCCCAATATTCACTGAGCCTGAGGCGTATAATTTTCAGCGGTGAATATCAAGAAAGTGCAAAACAACGGGCTAAAACAAGATAAAAAGGCACGAAAAGTGCTTGATTGGCTTAGCAGCCGCGCCTCCAAAATGTTACATTCACCGGGTAGCGCGGTGAATATAACACTGAATTCTTATATTCACCGCTGAAAATTATACTAATCATGTACACTCGACTCTCGGTTATTGCATTTCTGGCTTTCTGATTGGCTCCCCAAATTTCGATTCACCGAGGTTAGCAGTGCGCCAAGTGTCAGTGTGTGAACAAACTCTCGGCGCCAAGTTTAAGTATTGTCCGGAAAAATGGCTGAAAACAACAAGTTTGAAGAGGTGTCTCCCTCGGAAATACAGCAACTTTTCGACAAGGCCGTCTCAGTCGGAAGCTAAAAAGAAAGCAGAGTTCGGCATAAACATATTCAATGATACGAAACTGTAAAGTACAAAAGCTTGTAATTCTCCTGTGTTTGTACTTGATAAAATTAGCAAGGAAAAACCTCGTCGTGAAGTATCTACTAAAACAATTACTCCATTCGTGCTTATTAGATATGAGGTGATTATAGCCAACGAGGCGCGTATTTATCACCTCATATCCAATGCGCACTCATGGAAGAATTGTCAATTATCCGCACACCCCGTCTCAGAGCCAATTGAAAGCGACCTTAAGAAATCCACTCGCTGTTCGAAAAGAGTAGTGGACTACGTCATCGATCACCTGTGTTGCGGCCTAGCCTTCTTCTAAAGCAGGGGCATCTCAATGCATTTTATAGCAGTTTGTGACTTCATGTAAGGACTGGAACTACATGCCTTTCACTCGATTCGAAAGGGGTTCACATGGAGACAAGTTTGACCACATTTTTAAACTGGCGAATAAAGCGAAACTTTGAGCAAAAGGCTTTCTGCCCGGGAAGACATTCACACCAGCAACGACAAAAAAGAAACGTTTATGCAGTTTAAGAATCGGAAGAATGGCGCTTTTATGTATCGCTTTGAAAACGCAGTATTTCAAACGACTCTATTTTAATTAGGGCGTTTTGAAGTAGTACATACGCAAAAACGCAAGCATGTAACGGCAAAAAGCTCCCTAATCGTTATTTGGGAAATATCACTAGTACTTGATGGAAGATGTGGTATTTATTAGCATATTTTTTCTTCTGATCAAGCTTTCTTTCCAAAAAGAACCACCTGAAAATGAGAGTGCAAATTTCACGAAATAAAGAAATTGAATTTAAGCATGTATTGTCAGTACACACACTATGTCTAAACAAACCGACTGGAATAGGAAACTTACTTTGTCATTGATTTTGACAGCCTATTTCAACATCATTTATGTATGCTTATAATACGGACAGATCAACGACAACGAATGAGAATCGGATAGGGGTGATCAAAGAGAATTTTGTGAATACAAAAGAGAAAACCACATTTTTGACAGGTGTTCTGAAAAAAGTTTGTGTTTGCTTGCTTTAATCCTAAAACCACAGCCACAAACACCAAGGCGACCAGTTTGAAATTACGGTAAGTGATTGAAATACTTATTATTCCGGCCCCATCAATAAACAACTTTGTGGTGTTGATAAGAAAAACAAGGTGCCTAAATCTAAGAAACGAAAACCACAACAATTAGACCTTTGATCAAGCAAATCAACGCTATCAATCTCATTAAATTTCCAACTTAATACATATCTTCGTGTCCTGCTTCACTGATGCCTGACGGCTTGTTGATCTAGAGATTTGGAAACGTATTTTTTATTCACACGATGTCAGTTAAGGTAATACACACTTTCCCTAGCTAGTTTATCTATCAATTCGTGATCACCATTAAAAACTACTTTTCGCCCCTTCAAATAATAATTTTTATCGGATAGTATTAGAGAGCACGTAGATTATCCGGAGTTCGAAACAAATTTGTCAGTCAGGCAACTTGGCTAAATAAGGCAATCTTTTCGGATCAGGGGTCGCTGAGGTTTCTTCCCGATATCTAATGAATGAGATCGTATTTTCAGGCTAGCACTTGCGGATTAGATCAAACGGTCCCGTTGCTGCGAAGTTGACATTGAAAGAACCAGAGCTATTACCTTCCACAAAATCTTTCTAAACAATACTGACTTCGCATATTACAAGCAAGTAACACCACACTTCAAGAGCTTTTGTAGTTATTATTTTAAATTTAATCATTTTCATTTTACTCAAACAGAAATCAGATTCCCAATCTGAAGCTTCCACGCTGATCTCCTCCAAAAAGATATTAAGCGACTTTCAAGATCGCATGTTAGAATGGATGAACAAGAACTACGGTCGAATAATGGATCTCTTTCGGAGATTTGATTCGGACAACAGTGGTACAATTTCATACGAAGAATTTGCGGCTGGTATGAAAGATTTAGGTGAGTTAGGTTCGAGTGTATTTACAGCTTTGACCGGAAACTGGTTTTAAACCGCAAGCAAACGAAAAAAAAACCCATTTAATTTCAGTTTTTTTTCAAAATTTTACCGCGGATGTCTGAATTTGTCAAAAACGAATATTCTGGCTACTCTTGTTTTCTTTTAACAGAGAGGTCCAACTCTTTAGAGAAGGATGAA
>OX421445.1:63618115-63643115 GCA_949126865.1 Montipora capitata
TGGGGGAGAGGGGGCATTTCTGTTCCATTTTATTCTGTCCAAGATTGTAGTTCCAGTCCAATACTGAGAATACGAATAATCATGGTCTATAATTCAAGACGGAGCCGTCCAGAGAATTTGAAAACAAAAATAAGCGAGTCTCAACTTTATTTCTTTCGGATGCCGGCGAAAGAATTGAGGAGTCAAGCAAATTTGACTGTTCAACGTTATTTTCTACGGTTAATTTATTATACTTTGTTGGGGGGGGGGGGGAAGTTTCGTTTAAATCAAAGCCAAAACGCACATGAAATGAATAACCTGTGATTAAAACGATCCGTTTTCCTGGCTAGTCAAAAAAAAAAAAAAAAAAAAAAACAAGAAAAGAAATAAAAGTTTGCCCGGCTAGTTGCTTGTTCAGCGTATCTTGCTAACCTGTAAACTGTTGATTGCTTCACTTTTTGCCTTTTACTCAGGTATCTCATGTTGGACTTGCGCAGTTTATCTTTTCAGAACTGGACCTCGCTCACTGGCCACATAAGCTCGCAAGTGCCTTCCAACATCTCCATATATGGAATATCGCTGATTGTGAAGAAGGAGCTTGGACCGTGTGCGTTGAACATACGAATTTATCATCAGAAAGATGGAGAAACGACGGAGGAGATGGATCCCAACAAGAAGCTCACGGACTTTGGGTTTGTTGGAACGTTGCCACCAGACGAACCTCAGCCGCTTATATTACTTTATGATTACGATTATCCCTTTCTGGACTGTCCAATCTTAATGGCAAACTTTTCTGTTTAAAAGACGAAGAACCGAGCTCAAGTTCGTCCTCAAAATTTTCTCTGATACTTACAACCCCAAATAACCATGACAACGTGATTAAAGGTCGAACCATTGCCATATCCCATCCCTGCTGCTTTTTTCCCGCGTTTTTCTGACTCAATGTCTGATGGAATATCAGCATGAGAGAACATTGAGGGAGGAGTGGGAGCGTTCTTTCCATAATTAAAGTCATATTCCACGCCCTTCATCGAAAGCGACACCCAGGTGATGCGTGACAATAACACACTCAGTCAGCAACATGGAATGACGTCACGTGGTTATAAAGACATCGTATATCCTAACGCTGTGGTCCAGGCTGCAGCTCCCCAGCTGCAAACAAGAGCTTTTGCTTCGGTCTTTAATCGGTCGCCATCTCAAACGACGAACGGTAAGCACGTGAGAAATTCTGCGCGAAATAATCAAGAAATGTAAGGAAAAAAAAACATAACTACAACTTTAAATTCTGAATTGACCGCGCTAATGAAGGCTTTTTGTGAGAGACATCAACTTTATGATGAAACTGAGAAATATCATGAAAATCAACGGTAACATATTTACTTGTGATCGAGAATAGAGTTGTCGCCAATTGCTTTATGGCGGTCTATTGAGTGTCCAGAAAAAAAATCTAGCGATTCGTTTGGGTGATTGGCTTAATAATTCACGACAATTAGCGGTACTTTTTTTCCAGCAAATCACCGCCCAAACCAATGTGACGACATTCCCGCGCGAATTTTTGCGCAGCACTGGTTACTATGGATTTGCTTCGTATCCCGATCGTCCCAATGGAGTAACTGCGTCTTCTGTGTTTGGTTAAAGTACTTAATTGCTACTTAGCCTTAGCACTAAACTGAAATCCGAAGTAAAAGTAATTTTGCAAGTGCTTGAATCTAGTTTACGAAACAAACATAATACGCAAACCCAATGAATTTTTTTGCCAAAAGCTTTAACAAAAGACTCTAAGGAGTTAGCGCATGTTGGTTGCGCCTACAGTCTACTCGAAACAAGCCCTTAGCTCTTGCGTCATTTATCTCAAAGCCAATTATCCAGGTGCATGTATTTGCCTTGGGTCATAGTTATAAATCCTTTGATTGTCAGCGTTTGCTGTGATTGTTAAATTTCCCTTGACTCCTACATTGAAAAGAATAAAATTGGTTTATCGGCCAGTTACTGACCACTCCGGCAAAAACATAAACCAGTAAAGTTGATCAGCTTAAAATATATATCAGGATACGACTGGTCCAGAGAAAGAAGTATATTCCACTCTGGACTTGGACGCAGACCCCAGGAATAAATTACAATGCGGCCAGACTCGGTTCCAACAGCTACAAGGTATCTAAAAGGAGATAGGTATACCAAAAGTGAGATATAAACCATCCTGTATGATATACGCGTGCGATGAGAAGTTTAAAGGGACACATGCAGTCACTGGAAATACTTCGAGACGACGATACAAAATTGGAAAAATACTAACCTGTGAATGGACAACTTTTTGCATTTTCAGCAATCTATTTCACGATTTTGAAATTAGGCAATACAACAAGAACCAAATATATCAACGCTCCATCTCTTCTTTCGCGTTTGTCAACAGCCTGCAATCGCTGGTATTAAGAAAATATTAGCCACGAAACTTAAACTTACGTTGAAGCATTGATTGTCCCTGGAGCTACATCTACTGCTGTATTAGGTTCTCCGACATCTAAAGGACTACCAACAGCTTCCCAGGTGTCTGTAGGCGGGTCTCTGTCACCCCATATTATCACCTGCAAGCGAAACAAAACAAATTAGATGTATGACATTTCATATAATCTGATCAACAAATCGAAAGTGGTTCAGCGTTGTCTGTACTCTTATCGACAACGATATTCGTCATCAAAGTGATCAAAATGTTGTGGACTCACGAGGCGGAGTCGAGTGAGTCCACAACATTCAACGCCAAAGGCAAGTGTTTATTTCAAAGCGTGACCAAAATCATGACACAAAGAAAGAGCAAGCGTTGTCTATAACTTTCTCGCAATATGATTGGTTTATTTCCCAAAATGGGCTTTCCTGATTGGTTATTACATTGCGGGACAAATTGACGCGAGCATGACGCGCACAGCGTTGTCTAGAGTCTTATCGATAACGGCAAATTAGCCAATCAGATTGCGAGATTACAAGCAATTGTGGTTAAAAAAAACATTTCATTCACCTCTCATGGCTTATAACGTGAACTCGCAAGTGATCGGCTCCCAGCTGAGTTGATAGCTCAGTTCGTAGAGCAAGGAAAAGCAAATTGCATTGGTTCGAATCCCGTCCAAGCCTGGGTTTTTTCAGGATAGCTTGGAACTTGTTTTCCAACATTACAACTTAAAAGTTGCAATGATGACCTTTGCAAATTTCATGTGAAAACAAATCAATTCAGATCGCGAATGATGATTGTCATGCAATGGTGCAGGCGAACTTCAGTGGCCATTTGCCGTATACCTTTTTGTCCCTCGAAGCTGTAGCAAAAAATCTATCATCTCCAGTCCAGGCACAAGACCAAATAATCCTTGCATGCTGATTGGTTTTGTTGCTTCGAGCCACGAGTCGAAACAATGACCCTATAAGAAAGTAAACAAAACGTCTACTTTCGAAAAATTGTTTCCAAAGAAACTTGTCAATGAATGCAGTCCCGGCCAGGAGATGGAAAGAAATTCTTTGAGGTCGTAAAACTAAGAAATTAAATGGAATAGAAATCCCGATTAAATAACTATCAAGGATGACAGCTTTTGCTATAAATAGTACAAGCTAAGCGGACTGGAACCCAACTCCAGTCCTAGGCTTGTCAGTCATAAAAAAAACCTCTCAGATTTGTCTCCGACTACACTAAAGTAAAAATTGATTAAAAAAGGACCCAAGTGTCACTTTGCTCTCACCTTCCTCGCGTTCAAGCTTTCGTTTAAAGACCGACCAACAGCGGTCACGTGACACCGACAGAAGACGCTGACCGCTGTGATCGAAGCACATCTGAGTAACTGTGAGCGTATGAGATGCAAGTGAGCAGACCTGCCGCCAGGTCTCAGTATTCCATAAAATGATCGCCGCGTGTTCAGCTTTCGAGGCCTGAAGGACAAAAATTAAACAAGTCTTCTTCCATGAGATCCAAACAAGTGTCAGTCAGGAAAACCAAGGGGAGTAGTGTGGGTGGAGTTGTTACGCGAAAGGTGAAGTGTTTTGTACGAATAATCGGCAACAAGAGCTTCTGTACATTACAAGGGAAAAAAAACCTTATCAATGTATCGAAAATAATAGAGAGTTTAAGCAAAGACAACGCCAACGTCAACGTTTCAAGTATCACCTAGCGCTACTGTAAGCAATTCAGTTTATGATCACTCCATCTGGTTCAAGTTGAACCTGAATGCGGGAGAACTCTCCTGTAAATGCAAAAATTTGGTTTTATCAACGGAGTTGATAATGTAAATTGGCCACCCTACAGAGATTCTAAAAGCTGACGTTTCGAGCGTTCGCCCTTCGTCAGAGCGAATCGAGGAATTATGGGTTAGGTGTAGTTTTTATAGTGGAGTAGGAGCTACGCTATTGGAGGTAACATGGCAACGTGAAAAATAGGAATATATTAGTTAAATGAAAAGCGTTCGTTAATACCGTGAGGATTAAGGGTGCCGATTTGGAAGATGAACTTTTGTTCTAGATTCTTGCGGCTTTCCGTCCTACCTAGATGTAGGGAAAGGCTGCAGATAGCCTTTTTGGAGTGGTTGGGGAGATTAAAATGACGAGCGACTGGCTTAGATGCATCTTTGTCATCCTTCTCAACATCGCGAAGGTGTTCGCGGAATCGGTCACCGAGTCGTCTACCTGTCTCGCCAATGTATAATTTATTGCATAACGTACAACGTACAGGTTATGCAATAAATGACATTTGCGGAGGTACATGTGAAACGATCGGTGATCTTAACAGATCGCTTAGGTCCCGATATCTTGCTAGTGTTAACAATGAAAAGACAAGTTTTGCATCGTGAGCGCGCGCATTTGAAAGTGCCGGGTTGCTCGTTAGTTTTGAGCGCGCTTCTAACTAAAAAGTTGCCTACGTTTTTGTCGCGTTTGAATGAAATAAGTAGAGGTTGCGAAAAAATTCTACCAGTCTCGGGATCATTTTGGAGTAATTTAAAATTATTAAGAATGATACTTTTGACTGCGTGATTATGAGGATGAAAAGTGAGAGTGAATGGAATTCTGTCATTCTTATCTTTTTGTGACGTTTGTAGTGACGTTTGAGAAGAATGACAAAGATGCATCTAAGCCAGTCGCTCGTCATTTTAATCTCCCTAACCACTCCAAAGAACACATGGCTATCCGCGGCTTTTCCCTACATCTACAGATTGTAGGTACGACGGAAAGCCGCAAGAATCTAGAACAAAAATTCATCTTCCAAATCGGCACCCTTAATCCTCACGGTATTAACGAACGCTTTTCATTTAACTAATATATTCCTATTTTTCACGTTGCCATGTTACCTCCAATAGCGTAGCTCCTACTCTACTATAAAACTACACCTAACCCATAATTCCTCGATTCGCTCTGACGAAGGGTTAACGCTCGAAACGTCAGCTTTTAGAATCTCTGTACGGTGGCCAATTTACATTATCAACTCCGTTGATAAAACCAAATTTTTGTACACTACTTCCCCACCGACGCAGCACCACAGTTTCTTTAGAAACTACCCCCTTCATTCTCCTGTAAATGGATTGGTTAAAATGGTTTTAAGGAAAATAAAAAAAAATGAACGAGTTCAGGTTCTGTGTCCACGTTGTCGTCAAAACATCAAATTTGGCGATTTCACGTTCTTATGGAGTTTAAAGGGGCACTGTCAAAAGTGGGTAAGAATCTAAATTAGTACTTTGGCCCACACGCACAACATTCCGGACAGCCCACTGACACGATATGAAATATATTCATGGCACAAAGAGCCATTCGCATTAAATTTTTGGTGTCTTTCTGAAGACACAGTCTCCAAACTTGAAAAAAACTGGCCAGTTTTTTCAAATGTTCATTCCATTTCCATCCTCTCCATCCTCCATCCAGAATAGTTTCAGTGCACTTCAATGGCCATTGGCAACAAAACTGCAGCATTATTAATTTTTGTGGTTTTCATTGATACAAGGACCTCTTTTAGCGTTTTGATGTTTGACTAAAATAGCGTGACACTGCCCCTTTAAAATCTACCACGGCAAAGTCGGCCGAAACGTCACCTCAAAATATAACTGTCTTTCAAAATTATTCCATCTCGTTCACATCATACAATTTTAGTGAAATGTCCTCACAAATAAATTTGTATATATGAGCGGTTTCAGAGTAAAATAGAGAAAAAAAGGTCGCATTTGTATGGATGCTCGCGTTGTCGTCAAAACCTCAAATTTGGTGATTTTAGGTCGTTGTAATGCAGAGAGCCTCAAATCTATGTGCTAAAATTCGGGCAACACGTGCATCACCATAATTTGACCTCTTTTTACCAACGATATTAGTGCTTTGTGACGTCCTCGTTGCCTTAGCCGTCGTCATTTCACTTTAAAATCCCTGTTGTTAAGTAGAGTACGACAAAGGAATACTCTGAAATGCATGCAGCACGTGCAGCAGGATTATTTTACCTCATTCTTGCTTTGTGGCGTTCTCGATGCCATAGCCGTAGACGTTGCTCAAACTGTCACCGGGTATATATACGGGTGTTAGCTCGCGCCATATTGTAAGGACGGTGCCTACTATTGTTATTGCGCATACGTTCTGCGCATCTCGAGACACTCGGATTTCCTTTGGTGGTGCTTATTAATACAGGGATATTTTTGCGCGGTTCAAAACTATGCGGAGAAAGCAGATTTTAGCAAGTGCTCTTGGTATCCAAAAAGAAAATTGGGGGTAACCGTGCATTTTTCAGAGATAATTAAGCTTCAGTTTGGAATAGGACGCCATACATTGCTTTGTATTTTAAAGCTTTTCAAAAATATTGTTGATTAATTATCTTCGAAAAATGCGTGGTTACCCCCAATTTTCTTTTTGGATTTCAAAAACACTTGTTAAGATCTGCTTTTCGCGCATATTCAATAAACTTTGAATTAGTAAGCACCGTCCTTAATCCAATCAGAACTTGCTTTGCTCGCGTTTCCGATGCTTGACGACAGCGTAATCAATTTGATTGCCTATGAACTTAATAGTTGATTGGCCAAAGAAATAACTTCGGTTATGGCAATCCCTGCACTCAACTAAAACACCGCTCGAAAAGCGACCGCAAGTAGTTTGATGAATTGCGCAGGGGGTTGAAGCGCGTCTGCAGGGCTTGAAATTGCGACCAATATAGTCGCATTTGCAACTAAATTTTTCCCTTTGCGACTAAAATATCTGGAAAAGTCGCAAATTTGCGACTTGTTGTCACCTTCGCTCTTTCGAAACAAAAGGGTTAGCAGTTGCCACTTTGCTGCTACTTTTGCTAAAATAAATTATTAAATGACAAAATTATTTTGTTTCTCGCTGTAAATTTTCTCTGAAGATAGCGTAATTGTAGAGTAATTGAGCTGTGATGTTACGTGCACAGCTCCATTCCTTCGATCATTCGCCATTTTCAGCGGTTTCTTTACACACAAGTATTGCGGGCTCATTTTTTTTTTTTCTAAACTGCTGACAACACAATGCAGCGCGGCAATTTTGCGACTAAAATGCGACTGGATTTTTTTGTTAATTTCGAGCCCTGGACTCTGAGGCTTTTCTTTTCATGTACTGTTAAACTAATTAAGTTCATACAAATTAAATACCTTACACGCGGAAGCCAATAGCGTCCCATCAGGACTCGACGCCACGCAAAATACTTCATAACCATGTCCATATCTATAAACGTGAGTAAAATAGGTGAGAAATGATGAGTTCGAATATTGCAAAGAATCTTTATTTAGCTCAAGTTCATAATTTCAGTTATGCGAGAAAGCTGCAATCTCACGCTGAATATAGCAGGGCAATTGTCACCTGAATCTTGTTTGATCGGCTTAAGGCCCGTTTAAACGGTTTCAACATTTGCTTCAACATGCATTCAACATTTTGTTGAATCAAATGTTCGGTGCGTTTCAACAGATCGTCCAACGTTAACATTGTTGAAAGCGTAAAAAATGTTGAAAGCTTGTTGAAAGCGTGTTGAATCAAGTTTGAATCGGTTTAAACTTTCATTCAGCATCAATTCAACTTTTCCTTTGTTCTCGAAATTGTTGAGTGGTGTTCAAGCCGTTTGAACGCTGTTCAACTAATGTAGAACACACGCATGCTCACATCAGGACGCAAAAGTCAATATGGCGTAGTTTGTCTGGACGAGAGAGACTGGTTTCTAGTTCTTAGTTCTTCGCAATAAAATTTCGCGAAAGAGTTGGTTCTTTTGTTGGCGCAATGCTGGAACAGTTTGAACGGCCTCTGCACAACTTTGTTTTTGCGTCCAACATTTACACAAAATGTTGAAACCGTTTAAACTGGCCTTTAGCTTTCGCGCGTCTTCTATGGCGCAGTAGTAAACCATCCGAGGCTATCGCTTCGACTCTCTACCACAGCACTATGAATTTTTCCAACTAGTACTGTCCCCAAGTCATCGTCGAAAAAAGTTCAACACTTCAATTTACTTTGACCCTCAGTTGTCTGTTGTCAAAGGAGCAAACTTCATGATCTATGCAACCCAGTAAAATACTAAATCGAATTCGTTTTCATTCAGGAAACAAGGAAGCAAGAATTTACTCACAATTTCTGAACTTCCGGCCATAAAGTGTTCTGGAGCAGGATATCTTCAGTAGGAGGCTCTGCAGATAAGCAAGGCATAAAGCGAAAGGTCGTTTGTTGAAAGTCACGGTTTATGTCCAGAAAAGCATGCGACGACAAATTTCACAAACTTTCACGTTTTTATCAAACCGTTCCGAAAACGCTATTTTCACAATGATTCTTGGGTCCAGAAATACACGTTACCACAAATTTTACAAATTAAGCGGGTCTTTTTTTTAAACAAGTCATCAAAAAAATTTATTTGTAACCTAATATCTATTTTTTTTCTTTACCGGCTTTTCTCTTTTTTTCTTGCCTTTCTCTTTTTTTTTTAAAAATGAGAAACACTGTTCTTCTAAATGACATGTTATTTCGGGCAGCCAGCACCCCTATTATCTTCTGTACTATTGTATAATTATTGTATAATTGCTATTAGTTTATTGTAACTATGGAGTGAAATAAATTATTGTTGTTGTATAAAGCATTGTTGTTGTTTGAAAGAAAATTGGCGAATTTACTGCAAGATTTTGGAACCATAGGGAACTTGACCCCTAAGGTGAATCAGAAAAGTAGGAAGGAGCGGTTCAAAACACGAACGCCTGAACCAGGTTGATCAAAAAGTGCTCAGCGTTATCCGCTGGAAAAATCACTATCCAGCGTGTATCCACTGGATAATATATTCTTGGCTTACACTCACGTGATTAAAAGGCGATGTTGGTGTACAAAACAAAAGCAAAGCAGAATTTTTTCGCTTTTGTCCAGTAAACCAACATGGTCACCATGACGTCAGAGGAAAGCCAAGGATAGTTCTCTTCCTTTCAAACAAGTTCGGGTTGGCCTCTTATCGCAATACAAACCATTTAAGGAGACTGGTGTGAAGGGGGCAGGCTCCTCACTGGCAAACGCTGAGGCTTTCATAGGTCTCGCTGGGTCCTCAAGATCTCGTCTCAAGCTCTCTATATCACCTGCGAGAAGAGGGTTTAAATTAAATGCCATTAAAAGTAACTACCACAATTGACTATTAGCTTAAGTATCTCTCGGGAAATCTCAGCTATTCGGAAGGAAAGGAAGAATTAACTGTGACTTGATAGCACGAGCTTTCCTCGGCTTAGCGCCAGCTGCATGTATTTGCTTGACCACGTGACCAAAATAAAAGGAGGGCCCTGGTGACGAGAATAGTATTTGTTTTGCTTGATAGCGCCGACTGGCTCATTTGACAGACTGACGTTTGTTGGTGGTCAAGAACACGCTGTTATTTGATTCGTCAAATACAATGTCACGTGACAACAAACTGGGTTTGCATTTGTGACATACTAGAGAATACTGACAAGAGAGCTGCTCTGTAACGTTTATTCATTGATTGCGTTAGTGATTTCTTACCTTCAAAAACAGCTTTGTTAGACAAACCCAAAGCAGGTACGCTAGCTCCGACAGGTAAGCTCTCATGCAGCTGGTGAAAAATATAAATATCGCTGTCATGTATTGTGAAGTCATTAATGACGTCAAAAATTATTTTGAATGTTCCTTGTTTATTCAGTCGCCGACTGCGAGTAAGGGCGTTTAGCAGGTCAAGCATTATCAGGTGAAGTGAAGTGAAGTGAAGTGAGGCTATTAGTCTCTCCCCACGGTGCTTTTCAGGACTAATTTACAATACTTTGTGGGGGACTTTAGCCTGACTGCTTGTTACGCAGTTACAATTAATTTTAAGGAAGTGAAAGATGCCCCCGTCCAGATAAGGTCAGACCACAACACCGGGGACTGCGTCCCCTACTCTTATCGAATGGTGAGTGGGTTCTTTAACGTCCCATACTATTTAATTTCCAACAAGGGCTATGAGACGGGACCTCCGGTTTACAGTCCATATCCGAGAAGACTTGAAAGCCAAAGGCAGCACTTTCTCCTCAGTTATTTTAAGACCCTGAGTGTTGGTCCGGCCGGAGTCGAACTCCCGACCTTCGGCATGGCGGCCAGATGCTCAACCAACTGAGCCACCGGTGCGCGGTGGCATCATCATTGGCTTCAAATAAAAAGACAAAATAAGGGCAAAAAGGAATCTTTCGTTTTAAAGACCTGTCTGCACGTATTAATAACAAAAATACCCAAAAAAATTGAAATACATATCGTTCCTATTGAATAACGAGAGCTTTAAGGAAAACGCAATTGAAACCAGCGAATGAGCGCGAAAATTGCCTTACAAGACGAAACAGAAGCTACATAAAGCAATTAAAAGAGGCATTGATCTTAGACACCTTGTCGTTTGTATCTTGTACGTCACAGAGTGCTCGAAATGTTTCCATGAACTGACGAGGGGCACTAAATACCCTTAGAACCTGAAACGAACAAACAATCTATTAAATTATTTTGATTCTTTTGATATCAAAGGCATCGTCAAATTAATGGTTTCATTTTTTTGTAGGAGAGGCCAACGAAAGGAAAGGCACTAAAATAAGAAACGAAGCCGCAAATGTATTTTCTTATTCATCTCTTTAACTTTGTCGTTTGTTGACCTCCAAATACCGAGGACCTAAAAGCACTAATCTTAACACCTAATGCAGTTTATGAACCTTGCCTCAACGAATAGAGAGCAAAAGCAAGAGAAGGAGAAGTAAGAAGTAAATGAATCTCCTATATTTGGCCGTATCCCGATGAAAATTACAGTATTTGATAATTAATGTTGGTTCTGTGTCATTAAGTGCGTGGTTGTGTCAAGGTCAAGGATGACACCTTATTCGTCTGTTAAGCCTAGTTTCACTAGCGATGCAAGCTTTAGCGCAAGCTTTAACTCAAGCACAAGGGCGCTTATTTCACCGTAAAAACGGGCCTGACGAAAGCATAAACACAAGCGCAAGGATCAAAATTTTTCCTTTTCCTTGTGCTTAGAGCGGTTTTCAATTGAGTGTCGAAAGTAATTAGCGAATTGCTTTGGTTTTGCATTACTTCACTCAGTGATTGGTTCAAAGTTTTCGCGCCACTTTTTCAACCAATCAGAAGTGAAACCAAAACCAATCGTGGCTCGCGCGTGTACATTTTCCCGCGCTTTGTGTCGGCTACGTGTTATTACTTCGAGTTTTGATTGGTTTACTGGATTGTCTCCGTCCTTTTTGATTGGCCAAAGTAATTACTTTGGTTTTGGTTTTACGACACTCATTTTAAAACCGCTCTATGCTTGCGTTCTCTTGCGTTCGCTTAAGTTGTGTGACAACGGCAAGAGACGCAAGCACAACGGAAGCTGTGATATTCGTACAACGAAAAACACCTGTTCCAGATTCCACTCAGCGCAGCGCCGCGTTGTAAGAGGAAACAAGGAACTAGTGAACCTTTGTCTCTGCTTTGTGTGCTTGTGCTTGCGTTATCGTTATTGTTTTCACTTGACACGAATCTCTTGTACTTGCGTTTATGCTTGCGTCGCTTGACATAATGTCAAAGCCAAGGCTTTACTGTGAAAGAGGATCGAGCTGTCATGAAAACAACATAAAAATAACCTACGCAGCATGGGCCATTCTCGAACCCAGAGCTCTTCTCTTGACTGAGGGAGAGAAGAGCTCTGGGGAACCCTGAAACAAAGTGTCTTGTCATTGGTTTTAGCGAAGAACAATCAAAAGCTTCTCTAATTGGTGCATTCATGTTAGCACGAGGAGTGAGCAGGCGCCGTAAGGTTCAAATAGCCAAGTTTTGGCTATAAGAACCGTAATGCGCATGTTCTCCTACAGAGAGTTTCCCAAAGCCTTGGGTCGATCCGAGGCTCTGGTGACGAGAATGCATACATACTTACATACTTAATTGACCACTCCCCATAGGGGCTTTTCAGGGCCAATGAAACACAATCAGCGAAACAGCAGAACACAACAACAATAACTGTTAAGAATCCCAACTGGCCGGAGGCATACCAGTCGGCTATTTACAAGTGCAGCTGGGAAGTTGAACCAGGGACTACCAAGAACAAATTCAACGAGTGATCAGAGCGAGTCTTGAACCCGGGATCTCCGGATCTCTAACCACTGGGCCACACTGCCTCCATAATAATAATAATGATAATAATAATAATAATAATAATAATAATAATAATAATAATAATAATAATAATAATAATAATAATAATAATATCAAGTCATTTTCATGGGGGACAGGGCTTCACTTCTCTTGGTAATAATAAGAAAGTATCTAATCCAGTAAAAGGCAATTTCGCTAAAGTGGAGGTCGCAAGTACCCTTGTTATTACTCACCTTCTCATCTGCACCAGATGCAAGTCTGTACCTACTGAGCATGCTCAGACACTGCATATCATAACCATGAACCTGTGGACGAGCTATTTCACACCAAACAGACTGAAGAAAAAAAAAAACAGTATCAAGTAGATAAGCCTTGTCCCCAAGATCAACAACGGTCCTCGACACTACCGTAGTTTGAGCTTGGTCTGTGGCCCGTTGGAGGTAACTGGAAACGTCTGTCTCTTGCGGTCTGCGGAATACGACCTGGGAGACGGAAGAGTGAAATCTGGCACTTCTCACTTCCGCTACTTTTTGCAAGAGAATCAAGGCCTACGGATTTGATTGTGACTGGTCCCGATGGATACTGCGATTGTTAGAGTTAAAATGCACAGAGGGAGATAGAGAAGCATTTCGCTGTGATGTCTGAGATAAGCTGGGATAGGTCCGACGCACACAACATCAGATCGTGCCCCACACCGTTAAAGAGTAAATGAAAACAAAGTTGATCGCCGTAAAGCTAAGGCAGTTTTCCTAGAAATGGTTTTATCAACTGAGTTGCTACAGTAAATAGAGCGTTAGGTTTTACAAGATGAAAAAGAAAACAACAGATAAGTTTCTGTACTTTGTATTTCTGAAAGTCGTCGTGCACGCCAGCTTCAATTTCGCACATAAAAGTGACATCACTGTGAAGAGACCTGGGGCCCGTTTCTCGAAAGTCCCGAAAACTTTTCGGGACCGAAAAGCCATCTGTGAAATTGCCAACCGCTTGTTTTGGAAAGTCGGTCTTTTAACATGTTTTCAAGGTAACAAAAAGAAAAATAACTGTGAAGTTTGACGAATTAAATCCTCTTCGTTCTTGAGATACAAATGGAATTGTGACACCCGAAAATGGCCCGTAAAGTTTCGGGACTTTCGAGAAACGGCCCCCAGTCCCTGTATTTCCGTGTTTTATTAAACAGTTAATGACTGGTCCCGATGGATACAGTTCATTTTGTTTCCCGAGAATCTCAATGTTTCCCCGAGGCGCAGCCGAGGGAAGCATTGAGATTCGACGGAAACAAAATGAACTGTTTCCCGAGGGACCAGTCATTAAGTGATTTGTTATATAGCACAAAAAGAAAAACGTGCAACGGCCACAGCAACGGCGGTCGTCTGTCAACATTCGCGGGTAACAGTGCTCTGTGACCCTCTGACGTCATAGATTTTGCACTGTTACCCGCTCAGAGACTTTTGGCGGGAAACAGTTTTGTTGTTAAATGTCACGTGACCTCGAAGTAACCAATGAGAGCGCGCGGTGTTGGGGGAAAAAATTCAGCTATACTGTATAACACAGCAAATTAGCTTAAGATAACAGTGAAAATATTGACCTTTGATGTCTCCTGTTTCCAAGGAGCATGCAGTCTTGTAGTTTGATCACTACTGGCACTAACGAGAAACTGTCCATCGACAGGATCCCAGTCAATATCCTGCAATAAATATGTTGATATGATTAATATAACCCTATCACTCAGTAATCGATACAGCTGCACAGTTCAAGACATTAGGGATTTTAAGAAACGACGACAGCTAGGGCTACGACAACGCCACAAAACAAGAATATGGCGGATTGGTTAAAAGAGGAAAAAGAATCGTGCTGCACGTGCCGCACGCATTTTATCGCCGTACTCTGCATGACAACAACGTGAAATCACCAAATTTGAGGTTTCAAGTTAAGGACAACGTGAGCGTACAGATGCGAATCTTTCATTCAAATATTTTTACTCTAAAACCGCTCTTATAAATTCAATAGACCTAATCGGCTAACTCAATGTTGTACCCAATTCAAACCCTTTGGGAACAAAACGTTTTGTTCCAGGTATTTCCATATCATTTAAATATGAATGCTACATTATCATGCAAATACAATGCACAAAGAATCTTAATCCCGGGTGATCTGAATTGGGTACAACATTGAATTAGCCGATTAGGTCTTATGTAGGATAATTCGCGAAAGACTTATGATGACTGAACACAGTTTTTGATACCTACGTTTCATTTACCTTTTCCTCTAAAACTATTGATCCTTTGGTCGCCAAAAATGGTAGCAGGAAAGTTAACAACACGAACCTCGGTTTTTTTGATAGTTAAGCTGACGTATGTGCTGTTGCCATGGCAACAGGAATAAATATAAACAGGCCTTCAAAATCGGTTTTGTTTATTTGCAGAAAATCTGGTCGTTAGATTTTCTTTTTAATTTGCATGCAACAAGCTTGTAACGATGGTCAAAAGTAAACACTATTTTAATAATAATTTGACAGAGAGATCTTTAATCATCCATCGTTGAAGGTTCAATGGAATATCTATAACTTACTCTGTTAAAATTGTAAATGGTTTGAACCCAGGAGTCATATCATTAAGTAAAGTACGATCGTCCGGGTGAGTGTAGTCCTGAGAAGGACTGTTTGAGATGACATTGACTGACGTTTCGACAACCTGAGCGGAAGTCATCTTCAGAGTCAAGTGACTCTGAAGATGACTTCCGCTCAGGTTGTCGAAACGTCAGTCAATGTCATCTCAAACAGTCCTTCTCAGGACTACACTCACCCGGACGATCGTACTTTACTTAATGTTACTCTGTTAAAGTTCAAATTTTTTTGAGTACCCCAGTCACTTATTTCCTAACGTATTTTCATACCAAATTTCCTTAAATTCTAACGAGTGGTTCTCGAGAAATCGGCGTATTTCCAAGAAAGTTTTAACTTACTACGCATGCGCTGCATTTAACTGGGTTCTTTCGATAACAAAGAAAAATCTGCGAATTGCGGAGTTCTTTGCATCGTTACCTTTTCTAACATACCTTTCTCATAAAAGACTAAAGCCATCAAAACACTTTGTTCAGTTATGAGGAAAAATAGTACAGATAGCGGATGCATTGAGCAAATGAAATGATTGCTGTATTGAAACCATTTTGTTTATTTTTTTGCAATCCTTGCGCGCGCGCTGCATTGCGTTTGCTTAAGATTGTGCAAAGTTACATTTTGAAATGACGTTTTCGTCGCCGTCAACGTAGTAGATCCTACAGTCCCTACATGTATTTCTTCACCTGCACCGGGCCAAAATGCCCACTGACTGCCACTCCTGGCTCCCAGCGGCTGTCACCCTGCCAATCAAGAGCAATGAGTTGACGACAATTAATTTATACTATCATACTAGTTGCATTTGCAAAAAGAGATTGATTTGTTTCGAAATAATGTCAGTAACCTAAAAAGCTTAGACCAGCTCGTTGATTGACAAATAACATTTTGCTTAACAATTAACAAATTCGTGCATCCATTCAATTTATTGTACAGTTGCAAAATCTCAGGAACGAAACGATCCGTCAAGATTACCGACAGTTTTACATCCATCTCTTGTAGTGTCATTCATTGTATAACCTGTACCCCATCTTTTGCGGAGACAAAGAAAAGAATGGCATTGAAACGTCGAAATCAATTCAGTACGCCACTATAATTGTCCCAACCGGAGTCTCGTTATTGGAACATTAGTTCTGTGAGATCTCTCCTGCCAAATTGTCTTTGGCGAAGTTTCTAAATAAATAAAATAAATAAACCGCTTCTCTCATAACATGCTATTTTGGCGTATCACTACATCAAGGTAACACAGACAGCCACAAAAATCTCGACCCAAAAAAAATTGTTTTTCAATTAGCCACTATCAAAAATACCATAATACTCTTTGTTTGTCCCTCAAAAATTTTGCGTAAGAATTGTTTTTATTTTCTTTTGGGACTTACAATTGTCCCGAGAGAAACTGGAAACAATGCTTATGCAAAATTTGGGAGGGGCAAACAAAGAGAATTATGGTATTTTTGATAGTGGCTAATTAGGCACTCTCAGTCTCTCTGGAATCAATGAAAGCTTTCATTCATTTAATTATTTGTGCATTCACGTCACCATTGTTCCACTGATGGCAAACCTCCTCCATCTTATATTATAAACCGCTTACAACCCACTATTCCTTGATTCGCTCTGAAACTGACCTTATCATATTACGTACAGTACATACCTCACACAGTGTCTTATTCCACAAATGAAAAGACCCCTGGTATCCATGTCCCAAGATAGACAGACCATCATGACTAAAGACTCCGCCATAAAAACCGAGTGTAGTCCCACCCACTTCACCAACACGAACCTGTGTAGGAAGTTTCGAACATTTTGAACTTAGAGTAGCTTAACTCCCAAGATATATTAACTGTATTAACCTCAAGGTCGTGGGTTCAATTCCCACCCTAGTCAGAGTTTTTCTCTGTCCTTGTGTGCGCCCGTTTCCATCAGTAGGGCTAACGCTCACATGGTTCATATGGGGTAGAAACTTAGCACTTCATATTACACTCTAATCAGCTAAGTCTGTTCAAACATAAGTGCTACACGGCCAACGTTTGTAAAAACGTAATCCTTCCTTATACTTGTTCAAAATATATTAACTTTAACTAATATTGGGAGGCTTACGCAAGCGGAGTATTAAAGCCTGCGCAGATAGACGTTTAGCAGACACTACTCCCTGAGGTAGTGAGTTCCAGGTTAATCGTTTTTGTAACACTGTCCCCCCCCGCCAATCGAAATTGTTATACATAATAAAGGGAACGTTCCAGTAACTTCAGAGTTGTTGACATGTTTTGTTAATTACGCTCACGACACATTCTGCTATTGCCTGATGAACAAGTGTAAGTTTTTCTTGCATTTTTTGGCAAACCAAAGACAGAGAGACAAGCTGGAGGCGGGCGTACGACGCAAGAACGTAGCACGAGTACCCTGAGAGGGAAGGAGAACGTCCTTTTTCTTTTTGCAGTCCTCCCCTCTCATGTGATTAAGTACAACACGTTCACCTAAAACTTCCCTCTCTTGCCTCCATTTGCCTTAAAAAAACACAAAAAATTACACTTGGTCCGCAGGCTACATTTCTCGGACTTGATTAAATTTCAGACCAAGACTTCTGATAACCTCTGCTTTTTTAGTTTTTTTTAATTAATTGTCCCATCAATGCAAGGCAGCAGCTGCAAATGCAAAGATGTGGTTCATACATACTTAAATAACAAGTCTCAGCTATGTAACATTAAATTTAATACAATGTTTAATGCATTCAACCAAAATGACACTTCTGTTAAAGTGAGAAGTAATACCGGTATACACCTCCAGCAATTATAGGGCTGCAAAATGTAAGTAGGACCCTAATCCTAGATTTATCTTTTTCGACCAGTCATTAATTACCAACTTGGATTTGACTTTAATTTTACTTTTTACACAAGCATTTTAATGATCATCACCTTTTCAACCCAGACACCTGAATCCTCATCAGGAGACCACAACATTAGTGTTTTATCCATTGAAGCTGACAACAGAGCCATGGGTTGAGAAAATGTTCCATCATCTTCACATATGATTTAAAAAAGAGCAAACCAATTTCAAAATCACTAAACAAAGACACAAAATAGCACAATAACTCATAAAAAGGCCATTTGGGACTAATCACTTTTAATACCATGATTGTGATCTAGCTTTTCTTTTAAAAAAATATCTGTCCAACTGTCTTGTCAGACCAGGCCATTATCTTCTTCTTTGAAGTTCCATGTCGACTTTAAAACATGCCCGCATGCACAGCGTTCCTCTTGCTGGTGCTCGCCTCATTTCAATTTCCCTAATTTTTCATTAAGATTGACCTCATGTACAAGTTTTGATTCTGCTTATCAAAGGGCCTCAAGTGAGCCTGACAATGGTCTATTAGCTAGAGATACTCCCTTGTGGTCTGGCATACCTCTCCTAACAGCAGGTTGCCACTCTATACCATATATCCAGCCTTCATGTCCAGTTAACACTGATTCAAGTACGACAGCAAACTCTTTCTCTGACCCTATATATCAGTCAACAAAGGATAAAAGGCTTAAATGAAGGGTAAGTGGTCAAGGTTGGTGAAGAAATTAGATAATAATTTTATGATTGTCAAAATATCGCAGGACGAAGCCATGATTTGCTTCCTTACACAATTTGATTACAAAATTCTAAGGTTGTAAGTGTCATATAGTAAAGAGAAAAAATCCTGGCTCCAACCTAATATGGGGCAGGGGTTTACATTCACTCCTTAATTAATGCAAATTTCAGGATTTGGTTGACAGCAAAAAGTACATCAATGTTTGAGAACCACAACAATCTTCTACCAAGAAAGTATCCTTAAAACAATGGATTAAATTACCGGGTAATGATTCATCAAGCAAAAATTACGATCATATGACAATAAATTTTTTTTTTCGCGAGTTACAGTTGTTGCCCTCTATGTTAATGTACGATTCCTACCAAATTTAAGACAGTCTTCCTCTCCCCCACCCTTCCCCAAACAGACAGTGATTATTATTGGCCCAAGGGGAGCACGGGTTGCACAGTGATGAGAGCACGCACCTCCCACCAATGTGGCCAGGGTTCGATTCCTGGTCCTGGCGTCATAAGTGGGTTGAGTTTGTTGTTGGTTCTCTCCTTGCTGCAAGAGGTTTTTTCTCCGGAACGGGTTCTCTGGTTTTCCCCTATACAGAAAAACCAACACTGCCAAATTCCAATTCAATCCGGAATGCACGGACACATGTTGAATGAGCTCCTGGGTGCTCTTAAGGTGTTCCATGGGTAAACAAATTCCAAATTCCAAAATTCCAAAAATACTCTTAATCTTGACTCAGTGGCAAGTCCTGATCTACAACATCAGCTACTGGACAAGGCACTCTGCAGTGTATAGGGTGAATGGGGCTGGCACTTAAATGTTTTAATAGCACTGAAACCTTTAAGCTTTGATAAAATCAACATATTTTTACACAATTACCTCTAACTGTGACATGGAAAACATTTGATGTGAGTTTTAACTCTTGCAAACTGTCATGTTCCAATAATTCCATTTCAGATTCTATTTTACTGACGCATGAAATTCTCCAGATCCTTATAAAGGCATCCTGAGCACAACTTGTGAGTAGGAGATTTCCACTATCTTGAAAAAAAGGATTCAGTCACTGATACTAATTCGGCTTGTGGCTAAATGGAAGTTAACCCTTTCACTGCCAATGTTCCCCATTGAAGAGCGAAAGCGTCTGGCTTAATTGGCAGTTGAAGTAAAATATTTGAGAATCACTAGTTAGGGGTTAACGAAGATGAAGCAAACATTGAAGACGTTTCAAGCCCTTTCCCTTAATTCCTTTTTTTTTCTCCTTTTTTTTAACTGTTTTTTTTTTTTTTTCAGGGGTACAGGGAAGGCGCAGTGGTGAGAGCACTCGCCTCCCAGAAATGTGGCCCGGGTTCAATTCCAGACTCGACATCATATGTGGGTTGAGAAATTGTTGGTTCTCTTCTCTGCACCGAGAGGTTTTTCTGGGTGGGTACTCCGGCTTTCCCCTCTCAAAAACCAACATTCATTTATTGTTAATTTCAGTTTACAGTGTCCCCAATCAGTACTACAGTGCTAGAAATTTGAATTCCCTTTCCCATTGCTTCTCAGCTTCCACTTCTTCTGCAGTGTGGTGGGTGCCTGGATAACTAAGGTTAAGATGTTACTGGATGTTACTGTCTACGGGTACACTATCACTCACAGTAGACTCAGACAAGCTCTTTCAGTCCTTGGCTTCAGATCAGGCACCCAATTGCCCTAGACAATTTGATGCAGGTTCTTTTTTTTCTTTTTTTCCACTGAATCCAGATTTTACTGGAACTTGAAATGGTTTAATACTTTAAAATGAGCGTAGTAACAAAGGATTCTGATCAAGCATCTGGGTGGTACATGTATAATGGTTTGTAATCAATACACAGCGGTGCATGACTAAACTATAACCTTCTGTAGCAAACTCCACATCCCTTATCCAGTCTTCATGACCCAATAAGCTCTGAACTCGGACAAACTGCTACGAACAAAAATTGAGTCAAACATTACAATTAATTAAATCTTGACTCCACTAACAGCTAAATTAGCAACTACATATTAATATTTATTAAAATATGAATGCCACTGGTTCTTTCTTCCTTTTTAATAGTTTCTACTCTTGCAAATGGACCTTCTACAGGCTCTGTATGCTAATTGCAAATTTTAAATAACGTGACTGTCTCAGTGGAACTGTTCCTTTCTTTTCTTTCTTCCTGCCAGTGGGTAAATTGCAAACTTTAAAATAATTATCCCTGACGATAAATACAGTCATGTCGGCAGAGTGACACAGAACAACAAAAAACAGAGCTAAAAACGTCCGTAACTTATGAGCATGACTGGCACTGTATTACTTATTATTGTTCCTTTTTCACCTTTAAGTTGTTATCTTTTTCTACAAACAGATGCAGTCTGTTGTCTTCACCTCCACATGCAATTACAGGAACTAAAACGAGACAATGAAGGCACCATTGTTAAGTCAGGCCACTGTCCTGAAAACCTTTCTGCTTTAGCTGAGGGTATCATAAAATTGAAACAGGCAAAAAAAAACTTAAAAACTCAGGACTTAATAAATAAATGTCAATTAACGGGCCAGGCCTTTCAAAAATTTAATATGTAGCACCCACTTCTGCATGCACATAAAATGTATATCCATTCACTAATATTTAAACTATTTATTGTCATGATGATTGTTTTATGACAATCAAAGTCATTGTAATGTGGACAAAATTATTATTGTCCACATTATGGTCATCCAAGGGCTGGACAATCTGCGAGTCATTGGAGCCATGCAAATCTCGCATTTAAGTCTAAGCACCCATTTCAAATAGCGCTGATAAACAGTACAATGTATTTAAGTCAGTAAGCACCCATTTCCAATTGGCCGCCTTTAATAACTGTGTGGTTCGCATGGCTCGCTAGCTTATACATTGTCCTCAATTGGTCATCCTCATAGTCTTTTGACATCATCATCACTGCCAATGTCGCCCTTATTGGAATTATTTAAATTCAATTATTACCAGTTGTCCGAGGAAGAATTGAAAGTGCTAAAGCTAAGATGAATCCTTTTCCAAAAGACACAGTCTGCAGACAGATGAAGTGATCTATAGGTAGAAGACGTTATTATCAAAAATGTAAAGGAACTCCCTTGGACATAATAAAGCAATAAGTTTGCTTCCCAAATGGTAACAACTTGAGCTGCTACTAGAAAATTAAAATCCTAAAAGCTTTTTGATTGTGGCAGGCATGGTTTTCTGATAAAATCCCACATTTTTCCTCCTACAATGTATTTACAGTGGGGGTTTAAGCTCTACCCTGAAAACTTGGTATTACAACTGGTTACAAGTCTCTGTCCCTCAAAATATAATTATTATAACACCTGGTGAAAAGTCCTAACTCAACGAGAGGGGATTAGGAGGTAGTCTGAGAAATACCGGTAGACAACTGCTATCGATCACTAGGGCTCTAAAACTAATCCTGACAGCCGAGGGAAAGAAATTAATTTTCAGGTATACAAAGAGTTTTAGCGAGGATTTGAAAGGTGGAATCCAGGATCATAGGACCTGCTTCCAAGAACATTTACAGTTGTAAATAGATGTAGAGGCATTTCATGGTCGTTTTTCTTATTTTATGCAATAACTTGAAAGTTTAGTTGTCTGATTTCCTTGATGCTACCCTAATAACCCAATGACTCCTGGAAGTGATATTTTACTCTGTCTAACATCAGACGATTTTACTCGTCAACTGGTGGCATGCCGGGGTACCACCCATTATCCGGCTCAAAGTCTGAACTGGCCAGTATTTAAGACAATAGGGCCGTTTATACAGGAGAAAATAAGCCGCGGCGTACATAATACGCGAAAGGAACTATTTCTACGAGTATAAACTCCCTCGGCTGGCCAGGATCATTAAAGCCGCGGCTTGAGAAAGCTGTGGACGTAGATTTTGTACCATTTATATGGGGTGTTCGCGTCTTATATAAGCCATGACTTGTTTTCTCTCGTATAAACGGCCCTTATGTGACTCTTAAGGGTAAACAAGTGACCTTACAGTACAGCTGACTACCTTCTGCTCCTTTGCGCTCCCATATTCTAACTGTTGAGTCTGCTGATGCAGATGTTATGACTGCTCTTTGTTCTTCTTTATTGGAACTTGGAATATTGATACCAGCAACAGAATTTACAGCCCCTTGGTGGCCTTCCAAAACATCAGAAGCCCTCCACTATCAAACAGAGTAAAGTACAGTGACCCACTTATCCATACTGGTCATGATTCACATTTCATTCTTTTCCCAGTGCATTTAAGGCTTTTAAGTTGTACACGTAGCAAAACAAATAATAAAACAGACTGGCTCTGAATGCTGCGGCTGCAACAACTGCATTCTAATTGGCATAAAAAGGTGTCACCCTTTGAAGAAAAACTGTCATTATCCACGCAACTCATGGAAAAGCCACCCTCCAGCATACACTGTACATGTCTGCATGTAAACCTATTGGTCACACTGACCTACCAGGAGAAAACGTTATAATGATAATTATAATGTTTTGTTTTGTCAGTCATCAATAAAATAGCAGTATGTGCGGTTTCACTGGTTTCACTGTTTAGGTTTTTTTTTTTCCTTTTGCAGAGCTGGCACTTTTGTTGGATGCAATGTAATGTCTGACTACTCCAGACTGTTCCACAATGCAAACAGGTTACACTCCAGAAAACACACTAATATTTTCAGTCCGCCATCTTACTTTTATTCACTGCCCAGATCCCAGAATACACTACAAGCACTGAGGTTACATGTAGGCAACCCACAGAACAATCACTACAATTACCGTATTTACCCGTGTATAAGTCGATCCCGTGTATAAGTCGACCCCCCATTTTTGATGGTAAAAAAAGCAATTTCTTAATTTCTTTGTTCAATGTTACTGGGACACTAATCTTGTATTCTTCGATTTCTGGAAATGTGAATACACAAAAAAATCAGGGCCTCAAGCACTTAATAGTTTTATGGTTCAGCAGTTGTATATGCGGGCATTTTGTCCTTGAGTTTCGAAAAAAGTTCTCAGAAAATCGAACATGTAAACCTCAAACTAACCTGCTTCGTTGTTCAACGATAAAGGGCTTTAGAGGATAAGCACAACATCACAGAAGCAGGAGTCAATCTTTGAAAATAACTTGCGAATGATGCGAAAATGTGCAAGGTTTAATTGGTCCTTGACTTATAATTTCTCACATGACAAACAAAAGAAAACTCATAAACCAAACAATACTAAGTTTGCAAAAGCATTTAAATCAGCCAGGTTTGTATAAAGAATAAAAAACAATCATTACCAACCAGCATTTTCACGCAACACGAGTGACACTGCTTGCATGCAAACACGAGGTACTGCGCCAGGTTACTAAGCCGTTGAACGATCGCGTTTGTTTGAAGAAACAGTTGCCTTTTAGAGCTTTCCGCCTTTGGAAAACGAAAATTTCCAGTGTCTATTTCACATTTGTGCTTGTGAGTATCTTCAAGATTTAGATTTGGACAAATCCTTTTTCATTTTAACTGGAATTGCTTACATTCCTTTTGAAGTCTTTTGTCATTCATTTTGAAGTCATTTGTCAGCTTTTGTACACTGCATCCGTTATGCCCAAGACAACATTATTATGTTAATTTTGAATAAATTACTTAGCTGGAACTTGACTCAAAATCTTTGACTCGTGTATAAGTCGAGGGTGATTTTTGGAGCTTCTTTTGAGGCCATAAAAGGTCGACTTATACACGGGTAAATACGGTATTAAGAAAAAAATAAGAACAAATGAGAGGATAAAGTTCAACAACCATTTATATTCTTAGGTCAATATTTTTAAATTCAAGAGTACTTGGAGGACATAAAAAGGAAATACTTCTACTGTTATTCCTCAGTTTCAGAATACTACAAAGGTTTCTTCCCATTTTTCAACTTCAGGTCCATCTCAAAACATCATCATATTACTTACATGAATATTACAGTCTGGATCCGATATTTTCTGCCATACTATTACTGATTTATCTGTTGATCCTGAGATTAATTCTATCTCATCTCCTGAAGGAAAGCAAATTGCTAAATGGTTACTACATTGTATTATTTCACAGAAAGGCCAGCAAAATTTATTAGTTTAAAAAGTAAAAAGTAAAGCAACCATATTTATGTCGGCTACTTAGCTACACGGAAAGGCAACAAGTCGAAACAATAAGGATGCGAGATCCGGGAATCGTACTCAGGACCTCTTGCACCAAGGCCGCGCACTTATAAACCGACTGTGCCATCCTAATGCTCCTGCTTTTG
>OX421445.1:63648115-63663115 GCA_949126865.1 Montipora capitata
TTTGTGTATGTAATCGCATGGGCCCGAGGACAATTTAGGATTAATAGCCCACTTTCGATATATTAAAATTCAGTCCTAAACAAAACGCATCATCTCGAGGCTCTGGGGAATAAATACAAGGATGTGTATGAGTTTATTCCCCAGAGCCTCGAGATGATGCCTTTTGTTTAGGACTGAATTTTAATATATCGAAAGTGGGCTATTTCATCTGCATTTTCAAAGTTTTCACAAAACTGACTGAGGCGACGAGGGTCATTTGGAAAACATGAAAATTCAAGTGAAATTAATCTTTAAATGCATAAGGGCACATTGTGATTACATGTTTATCCAACAAGCCTGTTCCACCCTTTTAGAACAAAGATACCACACATCTAACTTTATTGAATTGGTATAGGATACAGTTCTATTAATATTTTGTTTAGAGCGAAACTTTAATGTAATTAACATTGTTTCTGTTGATTGCATATTTCTATGAGCATTGTTTGCTGAACCAATCACGAGAGATGTTTTAATAGCTGCATCCTGACCCTTTTAGCAGTCCCCCGTCTATTTTCTCCAATGCATTGTTTACGTTTAAGAAACCAAATCTTATATTTATGTTTCTGAGGATGATCCTTCGCCAGGAGCCGATGCTTCTGGTCCTTGCTTTCTCTGTTAAAGGTGTTCTATAAGTTGTAAGCGCTGTCTAAAGGTGACTGTGAGTTCTCTAAAGAACTCAGAGCCTGTTTTCTCCATCTAATCCTCCGATTCTGGAACCACACCTTGACTTGTGCTTCTGAAAGACCAAGTTGCTTGGCGATGTAAATCCGCTGGGCACTCCCAACGTACTGTTGATTCTTGAAATGTCGCTCCAGTCTCCCAAGTTGTTGAGGGGTAAAAACAGTGCGCATTCGTCTTGGTTTCTCGCGCGACCCCGAAGCTAAACAGGAATTCACGAGACAAAATAGACAATAAACCTCAAAATTGCTGAAATATTTACTGAGTTTCAATTCAGAGGTTGTTTAATGACGAAAATGATGGCTCATTTATTTATTGAGAGTGAGGTTGAGAAACGACGTAGCTAGGCTAAGACTGTTAAGCTTGACTGGTTATTGTAGAATTTCATTATAGTACAATACATGTTCAAACACAGCCGCCCCAAGCTCAGTGTGAGCGTGGCCGACAAAAATATAAGGATTCACGCGGCAAGGGAATCCCGATAAAAAGCTTAACTGAGATAATTATATGAAAAAATTCTCAATTAAAAAGCCTAACCTTATTGCCATTGTTAGATAGCTTCCTTGCTGTGTGGTCATTTTCCAGATCCGATGCGGTTTGAGCCATTTTTCAATTTCTGGGTTGAACGGTACAATAAAATTCCGTTGACAACGCAGAAATTGAAAAATGGCTCAGAACCGCCTCGCATCTGGAAAATAACCCCACAGGAAGGATGTTACCTACAATGGCAATAATGTTAGGCTTTTTAATTGAGAATTTTTTCATGTAATTATCTTCTTAAGCCTTCTATCGGGATTCCCATACAAATCAGTCCTTATATTTTTGTAGGCCATGCTCACTCTCAGCTTGGGGCGCCTGTGGTTCAATATGCACTTGTCGAGGTGAGCAGTGGTTACACGTGTTTAAAAGAGAGAACAAGTAGAGAAAGCTACGGTATTCAGGAGAAGCTTGAGCTTTTAACTATTTCACTATCATCCCGGATCGTCATCGTTGTACAATAAGGGTGAAGTATCCAATAACTGGATACGGATGCTGACGGATAAGAAGTAACGAGAGAGAATGAAAGATTGCCTGTTGTATTTCCACGTTGTCGTCAAGACCCTAAATTTGGTCATTTCACGTTTGTTGTTTTGCTCACTGAGTGCGGAATAGAAATGTACTTACTGCGTGCTGCACGTGCAGCGCGGTGTCGCCGTCAGCAACACCACAAAACAAGAATATCATTGGATAAAAAGAGGGAAAATGATCGCTCTGCACGTGCGGCACACATTTTAGCTGAGATCTTTATGGTACTGGGCATTTTACAACGACGTGAATTCACGACAACGTGAACTCATTCCCTATTTCAGTCCACTCTGAAAACGCTCGTACCAATAGGATACTTCCCTAACATGGACCTTATTCTCTCGGCGGCCATATTCGCTCTTGTCACACGGCGGCCATATTGTCCCGGGAGACCAAAAAAGCTTTGTTTTACCACGCCAAGCCTCACCCCCATGGTTTCCACTGCGAGGGTTGGCGTGGTCTCCCGGGACAATATGGCCGCCGTGTGACAAGGGCGAATTGGCCGTAGACAATAGATGTAGTACCCCGAGCCTCAACTTGAAATGTTTGGGAACGAGTTTCGGTGGGCGAATTTCAATCCCTCGGGACTCAACATGGTCGCCGTGTGAAATACGATATGCAAAGTTATATTTTGAGGCGACGTTTTTCGTGGACGTAGCTGTCGTAGATCTTAAAATCCCTATCATGGTTTTGTGGCGTTGCCGTTTTCGTAGCCTCCTTCGTTTCAAATTTCCTAATCGTAAAACGCGTGAACTCGGTTTTGCGCTTGTTTTAGCTTACCTTTTTCATATTTTGAGGGTATTTTGGCAATAAAAGTAGGTTAATTAATGTGGCCGTAGTTACGAACTCTTCTCTTAGGAATGCGAACAGCCTTTTGCATTTAAGCGCTTTCAGTTTCAAGCACAAAGAAAATTTTATCCAAAAAAAAGAAAAACTCAGAAGAACGAAAATAACCAAAGGTTAGCCTGCTGGTTTAACGCCAGGGCAAAGCTTAATCGAGAGATGTTTGTCACGGCTGAATGCTAGGGGGATTTGGATAATAACTTTTGAAATTTTGTCGCTTCTTGACTTTACTACCAACACCTTTTCATTGTCGGTTCTTAATATATCTTCACAAACAAACATTATTGAGCATTATCATCATTATTGAATTAAAACTTGAGTAAGCCTTCAGTCTCGAGTTTTCGCATTTGGCCGGCTCAATTTAATCTCCGGCGAATATCTCAATTATTGTGTTGCGACTGAGGTAACTTAATTCTACTTATTTGCCTTGTGTCAACATTACGTGATGTCTTCTCTTGATAGCTAGTGCAATTCTTTTGGTTCTTGAATAATTAGAGCATCTGAAAGACGCGCAAATAACCCTTTAAAGAGGTGCTTTTTGGACACATACATTCAACCCAATGAATTTTAAATGTTTCACAGACGGTATAAAGGAAATATTCTCTTTTAGTTCATGACATTTACGGTGCCTCAAAACCAAGAGTTCCGACAACATGCAACGTAGGTATAATGAGGCGTTTCAAGCGAAGTACAAAGACTAATAGACGTTCATTCCATTGATTTCTATTCTATATGAAATTTGCTTGAGACACCCACGACAAATACAATCATTATAAGCCCCGATTTCATTATTACACACTAAATTTATTTCAGAGCGCTCGCGATAAATTTTGTATACTCTTGTTCCCTTGATATTTATGACTTGTACAGTACTTACCACTTGATGGTAACCAGTTGCTCGAAGAGGCGGCAGAATTGGACATGGAAGCTTGCAAGGAATGGTCCTCTCTACTCATTCGTTCATGTGCAGGACTTTCCTTGGACGTTTCTGTCATCAAGGACAAACTGCGACGGCGTCTATCGGGAAGAGCAGAGAACATTGATCCGGGATAGGTTGTTTCCTTCAGAAGAAAGGGAGCATAAACTGGACGGATGGATGAGCTAGGCAGGGAAGGCGCATAAGACAATATTGGAACCTGAGGAGAGAATCCAACTGCCCTCCCACTGAACAGTTCCCTGGGACTTTGCGCCTCTAAAGTAAAAGAATCCGCCGAGCAGAAATCCTTCCCTGAAAAACAAGCACTGCAAGCACCGGAGGAGGGACAAGCAGTCAAGTCTTCTCGGCTCAAATTTAAATCTGGAGATATTGCTTCTTTTTGCATGATCATGCGGGAAACAACAAAATCGGAGCTTATCCTTCCAAAGAACAAATGAATTTAATTCGCCGTAATGGTGTGTGCCGCTCTTTATCTGTACGTCCATGCACAGTGTCTTGCCAATTTTATGCAGCATTTTTCCATGTTACTTGGCGATTGTCTAGCAACTGCAGCTTCAATCTGAAAGCTAGAAAGAACGCGCATCATTTAGCTTTACACTACTTGTTGTTCACCATAACTTAAATAAGTTACAAGACTGTTTTTATTCGGTATTGTCTCAGCAAACTTTCCCAGCTGGTGCAGAACAATTTTTTTTTAACTAGCTGCTGATAACCACTTTGCGACAGGTTTGGTAGACAGATCTTGAATATTAATTGGATGTGTTATGAGCTTTTGTTGTAAAGCAAATGACTCTAATTTCCAAGTTATGTTTACTAACTAATTGCTTTAATAAGGCATTAAAATTAAATGTGAGAAAACGAATACACATTTTCAAAATGTGGAACAAAGTGAAGCTCCTTAACTTGACGGGAACGTTATGAAAAAAAAATCAATCGAACGAGCGCTTCCAGTACAGTGTGCTTGTGTTTTCATTGTTAAAACACTTACGGTGATTTTGAAAGGAGAACTTCAATTAGTAGTACTCCATGAGAATAATTTTTATTTTCTCGGCGACAAAATGTTGTCAAATTGAATAAATGGACTTGCTCCCATTCATAGGAGAGAGCCATTTAAATATTTACTCTTCGTTATTTCATTCAACTTTTCATAACACGAAAAAATGCAAATATTTAACAATTATTCCACGAGCGCGTGTTGGATAAATAGCCAATGAGACGCGAGGCTCCGAGTTGGCTATAATCATCTCACATCCAACAAGCGCGAGTGCAATAATTGTTATATTAAAAACGCCCACAAATTATGGATACTTTATTTTGTAAAAAGAAAAAACTGATGCGTGCAGTTACTGATACTTGAAGAGCATGGTATATGATAGCTTATATACTATGATGGTTAAGCCAATCAAAACTCTAGAATTGCATTATTCAATGATAAAGTTTTCAATAAATAGTATTAGTATCACCCAACTAGTGGACTAATGCAAATCCTACATTTTTATTCGCTACGCTACGAGAGGACTATTATTAATAGTCGAATGAAGGGGGTAGTTTCTAAAGAAACTGTGGTGCTGCGTCGGTGGGGAAGTAGTACACAAAAATTTGGGTTTTATCAACGGAGTTGATAATTTAAATTGGCCACCGAACAGAGATTCTAAAAGCTGACGTTTCGAGTGTTAGCCCTTCGTCAGAGCGAAGGGCTAACGCTCGAAACGCTCGAAACGTCAGCTTTTAGAATCCCTGTACGGTGGCCAATTTACATTATCAACTCTATTATTAATAGTCCTCGAGTAGCGAAAAGCGTGACGCTTTCTTTCGTTTTATTCCCAAATAAATATTTCTTTAACTTGCATTTGCTAACTTTATTATTACCTTTTCTGTCCGACTAGTTGGGTGATACTAAAACAATTAGACCCTTCGCCCTCAAGAGCCACGGGTCAATAGCCCATTCGGCTTCGCCTCATGGGCTATTGACCCGTAGCCCGCAAGGGCTACGGGTCCAATTGTTAATTATTATATGGCAAGAAATTCTCCGGCTAAACGGAGCACTATGATTGGCTGTATTTTAGTCAGGATTTTACAGTACGGATTATTACCATAGAAACAGTCCGTTACAGTATTTTCCCCTGGAAATTCAACTTGAGCGAAACAAAAAGTTTTAAAAAAGGAATTTAATTTTTTCATCACAACAGTACAATTCGTTATCTTCAAGAAGATTACGACATTTTTTTAATTTCCAAGACATGTTTCGATGTTACGAACATCATCGTCAGTTACAGAATAGGGCCGTTTATACGAGAAAAAATAAGCCGCTGCTTACTCTGGCCGCGGCGTAGATAATACGCGAAAAAAACTATTCATACGAGTATAAACTCCCACGCCAGGATAAGCCGCGGGCTTGAGAAAGCAATGAACGTAGATTTTGTACCATTTATACGGGGTGTTCGCGTCTTATGTAAGCCGCGGCTTATTTTCTCTCGTATAAACGGTCCTAATATTTGAAAAACCGTTAGGAATATATACCAACTAGGCGATACATGCAAAGATTCTGTAACTGACGATTATGTTCGTAACATCGAAACATGTCTTGGACTGATTAAAAATGTCGTAATCTTCAGATAATGATTTGCTTTCTGCTGTCTCGACCTCGGTTCCATTATCCACGACATAACAGTACAATTATAGCAAGCGGAATTTATTCACTTACATGTAAAAGATTACTGTTCAAAGTTCGCCGATGGAAAACGAAGATTACGAACATTCACCAAGTGCGAATCTGAACAGAAGTTGGCAAATCTTCCCCATTGTTCCCTACATTTTGGTGACTTGAAACGCAAATAAAAATGTCAGCAAAATGTTTTCGAAGTATATCTAGCTTAAGTTTAATTTGTACTCAGAATTCGAAATGCTTTGGTCAAAGACTTCCCTCGGTTTACTCCATCGTTACTCCACGTTTTGCAACGGCACAGCTTTCGACCTGATTCGGTGAAATAGCCTAGTATTTTGGTATTTAGGCGGGGCGTATTGTATATAGTGTTTGGCGTATTGCAGCGTATTGCGTTGGACGATGGGCATATTGTGCCGGGCGTATTGTGTTGATCAAAAAGATCTATCTTATGTTTGCATTATGACACAAGCATGTACCGCTGCGTAAGGGCTGTTTTTAGTACGTCATTTAAATTCGTCCCGTATAAAGACGGGCGGGAGGGCGAGAGACCAATTATACGTCTGGACGAACTAAACCGTTAAGTGCATCTTCAAAGACGCATCAAACGATTTTGTTCGTCCAGACATATAATGAGTCTCTCGCTCATCTTTAAACGGGACGAATTAAATGACGGACTAAAAGACGCATTTAATTAAATTGCCCAAAGTCTCCCAAACGTATTATGCGTCTCTAGTTTAAAAACGGCCATTATCAGAAGACAATGACACAGTTTATTTTAGCTTTTAGACAGCATATAGGCCTGGAAATTATTCATGAATACACGTTTAAAATAAATGATTAGAGATGACCATACGTTGCAAAGTACAGCCCATTTATTTTTTAAAATAAGTGTTCCCGTTTGTGTTGAGTGTTTTTCTAAGGTTTTTAGTGAGAGGTTCGAATTCGAGCATGTAACATGCATATATGCATGTTTTCGTCTTTTTAAACGGGCTACAGGTGATCCAGTTGCCATAGAATAGTTCAAAAAATGATTTGAACAGTTTCCATAAGAAATCTGACAGCATCACTCACTACTCATTGTTCATCGACTTTATTCACAATGATTCCATTAACAGGACGTTGACTAAATAATTTGTTGTAGAACTACTGCGCATGACTCAAGGGATACCCGCTTGATAGACTGTCCTTTCAATAGATTTCACGGCAAAAATAGCCTTCAAGCATGCTCTTCCCTTGAAGTGGCGGACGGGCGAAATACAGGGGCTTGGTTACTAGTCGAAACTAGTAACCAAGCCCCTATATTTCGACCGCGCGATATTGCCTGCTTGCTGGCTACGGCAAAAAAGCATAACTACATCTTAGAGAAAACAAACATGTTGGTGCATGTCCTTACCGTTTTCTTCTATCCTACCAGCTAACGCTAATTTAACAAGCTATCCAACAGCGAGGCCGCATGCAGACGTTACTTTTTCTCAGCCTTTTAACAAGAGCCGCCGCCGGAAATTGAATAGTCTGAAATTGTAGTGCCTTGACCGGCAAAATGCAGTAAGAGGTAATAACGAAATAAATCACTACGTTGGTCTTTCTTATTCTTGACACCTTTTTCATAAATTTCTTGTCGGGGCGTTTTTAAAATAACTAAATAAATGAAGAAACAATAGACGCTAAATTCACACAAATTAAATGGACAAAAATTCTGAAACTCTTAGGGGCTAAAACGTTTGCTTGTTATGCCGACCCTTGCGCACTATCTATGTCCTCTTAATTAAGGTGGATCAAAATCAAACCAATTTTAACGCTTCCTTAAATAACACTCTTATTAGAAGGCCCATCGGCACTACAACGCTTTACCGCGTGTTAGCAACATTATGGTACTAATTGCTGAAAAAGATGCAGACATTATTGTGACGTAAGATGTCACCGTCGATGACCCCCATTTTTTTATTTCTGGAAAGTAATCAGAAGGAAAAGATAAAACTTCCTGCAAAATTTAAAAAAAATTGCACACCGGATTCAGAGCCATTTTAATCCCGTGATTTTTTAAAGGTGGCTTTGATTCTACAGTACAGAATTTTTTTAAGCTTTGCAGAAAGTTTCATCTTGGCCTTCTGATCACTTCTCAGCAATAAAAAAGGGGGGTCACTGAGTTCGTTTTTGAGATATGAGCAGGCTAAGACCACAATATTGGTTGTTTCTGCCGGGCTTTCCCGTTGCCAAAGTAACTTTGTTAAGTCACAATAATAAGCACATTTTGTTTGGAAATAATCGTGTTTTATATAGTACCATAACATTGCTGTTACGTGATACAGTATTGCAGCGTCATTCGTTCTAAAGAGAGTGTCTTCGTAGTGTTGAAACTGGTTAGAGCCCCCTTAAATTAAATGGCATTCGCTGTGACGCTCGCTGCCAGGGACCTCGAGCCTATCAAATCAAGCCTTGATTTTTCTTTCTAGTTTTTGCTTCCTCCACTTAATCCGGCGATTTTGAAACCAGACGCGCACTTGTGTCTCCGTCAATCCAAGACGGCTCGAGAGTCGTCTTCTTTGCTGCCCAGATATGTATTGATCGATCACAAAAATATTTTCTAGCTCTTGCAGCTGTTTGGCGGAAAACACCGTGCGTCCTCTCTGGGGTCTCAGCATCATCTTTTCGTCTATGTAACTGAAACCAGAACTTTGAGCATTTCTTGAAGGAGAGGGATCTAAAGTGAAAAAGCAAGCATATATCATCATCTTCATTATTACTAGAGGCCAAAAACAAGAACATTAATTAGTGCATGTGAGGAGGGTGATCTTCTGCAATAATAGATTCCGCCTGTAAAACAAACTTTTTAGAATTAGCGCGGACCTTAGTTATAAAAAAATGGTTCCTTTCAGGTTCACGAGGCTTTCGAGGCGACTTAAGGCGACTTAAGGTCCCAGAGTACACCTCTTTCGCAAAGATCCATTTTAATAAATGCTTACATATTGTAAAAAACCGTGCACAAACAGGAAAATTTCGTAGATTTAATCTGTATACTTACTGAATCGAGACAGACAGATCACAACAAGAACACAAAATTGAGTTCGCGGGAGATAAAAGTCACATCAATGTGTTCACTATTGGACACACATTTTCGACCGAGCGATGTAACAAGCAAATGCCTACTTAAAAGCTGGCGAAGTTTAGCGAGCCTTTTTGCAGCCTTCCATAGACCGAATGCATAAATGGCGGCCAAAAAAATTTTCTTTTGTTTATGTGCTAATTAGACTCACTAGCCTCGCTCTCAAGCAGCATTTCTTTTGTATTTTGTACATGCAGGCTGTACAGGCTAGTGAGTCTATTTAGCACATAAACAAAAGAATATTTTTTTGGCCGCAATCTATGCATTCGGTCTTTTTTCAAAATAACATTTCAGCTCACGCTGTCCTTGCCATTCAAAGATTACTCGGTTCTCCTTTCCTTTTCTCAATGGACTTTAGACTAAGGCTGGGTTCTCGGGCGTTCTGCGAAGCATGGAGAGGTCACTGCTTGTAGCGTCATTTAAAAAGCCTTTTTTAAGAGTTTCGTCTGAATACTAGAAAGTACACTGCATAAAAAAACATACTGAAGACTGATGTCGCTCCTGTTTCCGATTTGTGTCTGTCAAATTGTCGCTCGCCCCTGTTTCTGATTTGTGTCTGGACAAAATTAATTTCTGAGCCAGGCAACTCGATTTGCATGAGATCTGCTTCAATGTTTGATTTTTCAATCCCTAAACCCGAACAGCACTTTGGTTCTCTGTGCAAGTTTCTACTTCGTGACTCCTAAAACACCTGGGTCATGTAGAACACTACCAATAGTGACCACTTGCCGGCCCGTTTAAGCAATGCCGGATGCTACCTTGCGCGCCCGCGCTAGTTGAGCAAATCGAGATTGATTCCCCCTACAATATCTACCAATTTAAACATTTACCCTTTTTACGCAGGGAATTCTAGGTTGAGTCTGGGCCAAAACCCTGCGGGGGAATAATTTGAACTTGCAATGACCTGGAAGTTACCAAACATTATATCAAACTCATCATTTGGTCCGGGCTCAATTCAATAGTTGTACGATCAAATACCAGTACTTGAAACGTATTTGCTGTCTCAATTCCATTCAGTTTAATGATTCCGGAATAAAATAATCATATATACCGGCTTAGAATGGTTAAGGTAATGAATTTAATTAGCTTAAGTCGTCCATCGGAAATAACGTTCACTGAATTGTCTTGTTGAGATCTCTTAAAATCAGTTTTCAAATCAAATAATTGCGAATAAAAGAAGGGCAGGAAAAAACTATTAAATAACGATTTTAACAGAAGATTTTATGCGTGATACTAAGGGCGCTTTCCTTTCGTCAGAACTGAAACGCTTTTGCTGCCAAATTTTACTGGAAGTTTGAAAAATAAAGGGAAAGAAAGGAAATGAAAAATTGTCCGCCTGTGTGACGTTAACCTTAGTTTTTCTTATAGTTTAGGTTCATTAACTACAGCACGGCCTTAAACCATTTGAAAATTACTGACTTTTTTATCTCTTTTTATGATAGGTAAAGCTTATGTTACATATTTAAGAAGTCTTCATCCATTAGTTAAGAACAAATTAAATAATTTTCAACACATGGCATCTGCCCTGATCATTTTTCTTTTCACCGTTGCTAAGATACAAAAACGTGGAGAAAATTGTGTTAAAATTTTTCTAATTGTTCTGTGAACCACTTCAGATATCTTTTTGTATACCAAACCTGACCAAAAATTTGGAATGAACATGGTCACCAGTAAAAAGGCTAGTGGCAGCAAGTTTGTTTCATTTCGCCTGGGACTTTAAAATGAGTAAATTTGTCAATTCTGTCATTCCTTCATGAAGAGTCTTACCTCGCTCACACCCAGATCCAATTTGAACACGACGTACTTGAATAAATTCATTTCAGTTACAAGCTACCCTTATATAAAAGATAAGAGAATTCTGAAGAATAGAAAATGCACATGGTTTGATTTTTTTTGCCCTCTATCTAGCAAAAGAACCTCTACCACACGATGTCTCGATAGAGCTGATGTCACGGTACACTGCGAATCGAGCCTTGCATTTGCCATTCCTTTTCAGTGTTTTCAGACTGAGTTGTCACTGTAACTCAATTATGGCATAGATCTAACTGCAGGGTGGATGTTTCGACGTCTTGAGCAGCCTTAGATCGAATGAATTAAATTCCCGGTCACAAATTTGTTTGTTTCCTGCATGATAGCTAATGTAAGGATATCTTAACAGGAAATGTATTTGTTTCTCAACACCTTTATGGAAAGGAAAGATGAATGAGAATGAACTGACCTTAGAAGCCGCAAATGAATTGTTCAGTCCTCTATTTTATTTAAAAATGCATCATTTTCAAATCTCTCTTTTAGTGTCGTAAGACTGTTTCAAAAAGGTGAGAAATACAAGTTCCCTGCGAACATGGTTGGTTTCTTTGTTCAAACTCCGAAAACGTCTTGATGGTCCTGATGGTTGCTTCTTGAAAAGAGTTCCTCAAAAAGAGTTAAATAACGAACGATCTTTTATGGGACTATGAATGGTGGGCAAACAAATGAAATTTTACACAAAAATAGTGTTAGTCTAAATGGTTTACAAATGAAATGGCCATCAATGAAACTCTGATATGCACTTTTGAGCACCTTACCAATTGTCCCGGTGGCAGGCTTGCTCTTTTCGAAAAGCTTTTGCATGTAATCTTGTTCAAGCTCTGACGAACCGACCATTCCGTGGTTCACCCCACGATACGGGTATTGTTTGGATACCGCGACATCTTCACGCTCTGAGCTCTGAGGAGAATAACAGCCGTCCACGGCCTGAAGAGGGTAGTTTGAAGGGGAAGACTGAAGAGAAGGTATGCCACATGCATTAAGTTGCATTGGCATTCGTGTTGTACGCTTGTCTCCTGCCGAGTGGTTATGTATCTGCTCTGTTAAACTCATAGCCCGAGATGTGTCAGAATGGAATTCCGGCACGGCATAAAACGAAGAAGAGGAAGCCATGGGTGAACGAAACCAGTTTTGCGAGAAAGAATTCCAGGGATATGAGGTTCCATGATCCGGTTGCATTTTTGGTGGCACGAGAAGGAGTGCTTGACGGAATGGACCAAGATGCTTATTTATAACAGGAGACAGTCGATACCTTTTCGTCAGGAGGTGAAGCATAAGTATGGGTTTAAAGGTACATGACATCATGTTTATTGATCATGATAGCCATTTCGGCCACTAAACAATAAGTTGTCAATTGCATTATTCACTCTACTGCTTTGCAAATGACCAGCTGCCAATCAAATAAACGGAAATGCAGCGTTGCATGCAGCGAGTTTAGCTGTGTTAAGAAAACTTTTCAAACGTGCGCGAGTTTGCTCTTGATTCCCGCATGACGGACTCTGCCTGACAAAATCCCAGTTCATTAAGAAAACTTAAGCGTAAATTTGAAACGAAGGGAAATATGTTAAACTTACTATTATTTAACAGAAAAGAAGAAGATGTCGTTGCCTCGTTACCATTAGGGACCTTACGCAAGGACGACGACGACAACACAATGGGCTTAATGAACAAAAAAAAAGGTTCTGCACGCCCTGCACGTGCGTTTTACATTTTCGTACATTTCTTTGGCGTCCTCTACCTGACAACGACGTGAATTGACCAAATTTGAGGTTGTGTAGAGAACGTGGAAACCTGACGAGACATTTTTGATTTTCTTCCCAAATAACCAAACCGTTCATGATAATTTTATTCCTGCCATGTTGGTACACACTTTCCATTCCGAAAGACTTGGGGTTGTAACGAAATTGTTACAATTAAGGGAAATGATTTTTTTGGACGACGTTCTCGTTGGCTTCGTCGTCTTCCTTGCGTAAGCTCCGTATATTGTTATTTAGAAGCTGATCCCAGCTGCCTTTCTTCAAAATCAATGCTCTACTGAGCACGTTTTTTATTCATCAGTGTTCATTCCATTTAAACAAAAGCGAAATCTATAGGACAAATGGGCCAAGAGAGGGTCATAGTCTTCATCATACCAAAGGTACGTACATGGGAAATAAACCTTCGTAGCTCCCTAAAACGAGCACTAGCGTTGTTCGGTATCATGGGTCTGATTCGTACATGTCGCCTTTGCAGTTCTTTGATGCAGGTACCCAGAGAATAAGTAAGAGGAAGATAAAAGCCTTTTTTCAGCCACAAGATGAATGTGTACTTTTATTTCACAAAACCTGTACATAAACCTCTTTATATCTTTGTTTTAGCACCAGATACTTGTCTATGGGTTTGTTGCTTTAGCAACGAAATGTCTTTAAAATTAAAGGCTCTCTGGGCGCAATTAAATGCTGAGCTACGCAATGGAAAATGTCAATTGCGTGAAAGCTTGCCTTGTTCTTATTGTCTAGACGCTGATTCTTAAAGGAGATGAAGACAGATAAGTATTTACTTTTTCATTAGTGTTAATTTGTATATCATTGTAACAGTAGCTTACCACGTGGACTTCTCTAAACAGCGAAGCAGAAGTTTGCCGTTTGGGATAGTACAATTAACAGCAAAACCTGTAATCTCCTAGGGGTGCTATGAAACATAAGAATACTGGAAAAAATGAAAGCTAATTTTCGCGTGACCCATCGTTTATAACTTTTGGGTTTTGTATCTGCACACTGCGGTTTCAAATTGGCTTCTCTGTTATATAAGGACGTCCACTTTTAGCTGAGACTATTAATTACGTAAACTTTCAAATTTTCTCTTTTTTAACAATTTGAGCCTAAAAACGTTCTTAACATGTTTTAAAGTTTATTACGTGTATGAAGTAAAGCGGAAGTTGTAATACCGTACTCTTAAAAGAAAGAGAGAGGAAGAACATCTGCATTCACCACTGATTCTAATTATGTCCTTTTAGTATCCCCATCCTAATTCTTAAACTTCTTAAACTGTAATATCGAAAGCATTAGAGATTTTATTTAACGCCTCATTCGGTGACTGGTATTGTGCCATTCAAGTTTAAATTTGAGGCAGTGTGGTCTAGTGGTTAGAGCGCTTGCCCTGAGATCAGGAGATCCCGGGTTTAAGACTCACTCTGACCACTCGTTGAATTTGATCCTGGTAGTCCCTGGTTCAACTTCCCAGCTGCACTTGTAAATAGCCGACTGGTTTGCCTCCGGCCAGTTGGGATTCTTAACAGTTGTTGTTGTTTCGTTCCGTCGTTTCGTTGTGTTTCATTGGCCCTGAAAAGCCTCTGTGGGGAGCGGTCAATTAAGTATGTATTGTATTTCTCGTATAAATTAGCAAATGTAATTCCCATAACTTGAAAGGAATCTCAGACGAATTTATCTAATTACCACCCATTTTCATTACTGTCCGTTTTTATAAGAAGAGTGAAAAGCTTTTGTGTAATAGACTAGTTGATTTTCTTGAACAGAGAAGAAAAAAAAGTTTTGATAATCAATTTGGTTTTAGGGCTATTTTAACCATCTCACTAATGACGCTTTTTATCAGTATAGGGATTCCACATTCTCATCTTCGAGCTTTAAACTCGTGGTAAACTTAAAGTGGTACTATGATCAAAAAATCATTTCCTTTTTATCTTCAAATTTTGAAAGCGTCTTCGCTTAACACCTAACTGGCAAAATTTTGAGCTTTGAGTTTTATCCAAAGGCTGTTTATTTTGAGTGTAAGTTTTGGATTTCATGGTCCGCCATTACTCACGTTCAAAACTGGCCGATTGGACCTCAGAGGGTTGGATCTAGAGAAAATGACGTCATTTACTCA
>OX421445.1:63668115-63670615 GCA_949126865.1 Montipora capitata
TTTTCACTGTCGAGGAAACCCCGACCATTTCCTCGATACTGCCTTTAGTTATACCAACAAGTTCAGTTGCAGCGTCCTCAAGAAACCGGGGAAATTGCCAACACATTGGAAATCTGAGGTCCCCAGCAAGTGGAAAGGGAACTGCATCATTGGTGCACTCCGATAGAGCTAAACGCATCTCTACCGATTTTCAGAATAACACAAAAACTTTAGACACTTATTTCTTCAATGCAGGTTATCCGAAACGTTTTATCATGCACACAATCAACAACTTTTTAAACAACTCATCACAAGACGACAACATCATTCCGAATTTTCTCTTCGAAGAACGAAAGAAAGTTTTCATCAATTAAGCTCCCGTTTTGCGGCAGAAACGAAAAACTCAGTAAAAATTTTATTGCAAAACTTAGCAAATTCACTAATTTAAATTTCATCTTTATAATCTTGTGGCAAACAAGGCAAATCAAAAGCCTCTTTAACAACAAAGACAAAAACACCCATAGATCCAAAGTTATTCACAAAGGAGATTGTTCTTGTGGTGTTGATTACATTGGCGAGGCAGTGAGAAACTGCGGAACATTCAAATCCTGCTCACACCTCCGAGCCTGCAAAACACCTGCGTGAAAACCCATCACATTTTTTCACTTGGCGCGTTCTCCCTTCAGCACAAACATTCCATAAACGTAGGATCGTCGAGGGGCTAATGATCCAACAATTCCGCCCCAGTCTGAACAAACAAGTTATTTCTTATGTTTCCAAACTTTTCCCAACGGGAATTACATGAGATATATATGCTTGGATGGGTGTGGACGGTCATTTTTAACCCTGATGATGGCAAACAGCCGGAAACGTTTGTTTTTTTAACATTTTAATTTTACAAAAATTACCTTGTAAATAGCATATTATTATTATCATCATCATCATCATCATCATCGTTGTTTATCTACGCAGGCTCTGAGCTTTCTGCTAAAAGACTACTTATATGTATAGATTCAGCCAAGCCTAAAAGCGGAGCTCCCTGGTTATTTATTCTTGCCACAAGTTAACCTGGCTTGAGCCTGCGATCCAATCGAAAACCACTACCTGGTCATCGGTCAACTAAAAAAAAAAAAAACAGCTGACCTCGATGAGCTCTAAACTTGAAGCCGCGATATGGTCACGTGATACTAGTGAGTGGATATTTTTTCTGCAGGTGTCAATTGATCATACCATGTACGCTGTAAAAAAGCTGTAGAATGGCCACCATGTTGGGCACAAGCATGCAAGTCCCATCTGAATAAACCACAAGTGGCGGATCTTGGGAGATCTAACCAGCAAATAATTTGTAGACTAAAAACAAAATAACAATGCAAGGCTGGTTATGAGAGTATACAAGTAATTATTATTATTGTAATTTATTTTTATTTTTTTTTTTTTTTTTTCTCGGGTTTTATTCACCGACATTTATCGAGCCTTCAGTGAATAATTCTTATAAAGTATACTATTCTTATGTGTGTCTTTGGAAATGGGTTGCAAAAAAGGTATGATGACAAGGCTTGTTCAAATTGTGTCATTGTTTAATTTTTAGCAATATTGGATTAGCTGTATCGTGAAGTCTCATTTAGTCTTTACTTAATCTCTGTTCTTTATTGTTACTGAACTTCCAGTTTCTTTTTTGTAATAGTTGATGAAAAAATATTCAGTCTCAGACTGGATTCAGTGTACAAATAGCTTTTCTGCGGAGGTGCTACTACTTATGGCAATTTACATAATACAATCACATTTAAATCGACGTTGTGCACAATCTTTAGTTGTTGATTGTTTTTTTACCTTTTCGGTAAAATAGTCGTGAGTTTAATTTAATTCAACGTTTCAATCACGTATAACAGATCATCTAAATTGAACGAAAAAGACCTTGTCTTAATTTAGTAAGACTTTAGAGCACATTTACCTTGAAAGGCGAACAAAATGGAAACAATCATCAAATAACTGTTCTCACATAAATATAAAGGAAAGAAATTCAATGCAATTGACATTGGCAACACATAGAAACCTTCGTTATCTCCGAGTTCAAGGTCATCTTATCAACTCCAACTAATTGTTATTTTCCTCTATGACATTTTCTGTAGCAATATTATGAAGCATTCACAATACTGAACTGGAACCATTTCCCTTCTCATCAAAGCTCGATTGCTTTGATCTTATTGAAAACATCTGCATGTCTTTGTTACGTATGAATTAAAAGCAACCACTCAGAAAGTATAACAAATTTTCCCATTAATGGATCAAGGATCTCGTTTAAAAGCAACACGGTTTCGTAGAGTTTAATCCTACTTTCATCCCCAACAAGTAATTTCCCTTTGTGCCTTTTTCCGAGATAAGTATAGTACGTCAGATATCCTGAGAAGAGAAAGGTTTGATTGATGTCAAATTTCCTGACTAATATATTATCGTCTTTCAGCGAGCCTCCTCAACACTTTAAAAATGTTTATTGACAAAAATAGTGCAACTCTCAAAACCT
>OX421445.1:63690615-63700615 GCA_949126865.1 Montipora capitata
AAGCCGAGCTAAATTACTTGTAAAATGAAGAGAAGTTGTTGTTGGTTTAATATGGAGTTTTATTATTTGGTGCCTCGTAAAGGAGCCGTTTGTGTTGTTGTGTGATCGGGATCGATCTTATTGCTCGTCTTCTTCCTCGCTGTCTGTCTCGAATTCGTCGTCCATTTCCTCGTCTTCATTTTTTTTTTCTTCTTGAATATTCTCGTCGAAGACTGCATCGTCGTCTGTGCCGTCGAGTGCGTTTTTGAGGTGCCACAAGTCTTGAACGAACGCCTCACCATCTCCTCCGGAATATCGCGCCAAGCCTGTTTTACCCCTCGAAGGAACGAAGAGTCTGGGAACGAGATTACACTATCTGTTGACACAGATGGTGTAAAACAAGCTTGTAGCAAACCTGAGACGAAAGTGCAAGTGGATTTCTTCTTGTTTAAAGCGAAATTTTCCTAGCATTTTCCATTAAAGGGAAAATCTTACCTTGACTTCTTTGCTCTGAAAGCCACGCCAACAGTCGGTGATCGAGCTCGGGATACACTCCACGATAAGCTCCCCGTTGAACAGATTTGCCTGATCTATCCTCCCTGATGCCGTATTCTCTGGCGATCTCGGAGTTATTTTCTACAGCTTCTGCTTCGGCGACTATTTTAAGTTTAAAGGCGAGGTTGTAAGGTTTCCAGTCGAGTAACTTTTTCCAGTGAGGTCAGTAATTGTTTTTAAAATATTAATATTCGTCACATCACGATTACGTCGCTTGTTTGTTTCTAATCTTTCCAGTTCAATTTATGGCTTTGAGTATAATTTTTCAGTTAATGTCAATTTGTATTTTACATTACGAAAATTCCATAGTCGATAATACACATCAAGACCTAAAATGGGTCTCCGCTTATAGCCGGGTATTATGCATTTGCAATTCGTGGCAATCAAGTTGATTTTTTGCGTAAGAAGTTTGGGGTCTCGGCTTATCACGGCCGAGCTCGGCTTGTAGCCGAATAAGTACGGTTCGTCATACGTGCATGCGTACCTCGGTTTTGACACGTCATATGCGCAAATGACGATCGCTTACTTCGTGACTGATTTGCACCGACACGCTGATTTTTGGCGAGGGACATTTTTAGTAGTAATCTCTTAGACAATTTCAGCAAATTCCAGATTTTCTCAAATTTAGTTTTCGTGACGCCATCACCTCTTTTCTCCAAACTTATTTGAACCGTGACTCCAGTGCGTACCATATGAGAGAGAGATACAATGACTTTTATATGGAGGCATGACTCTACGAAACGCTAACTCTGCTTGAAGTCGCACTAGTTTGCTGAAGAATGCGCAATAAAGCTAAACACATTAATTGGATGAATTTGGCCACAGATGTGGCGTGTTTAATTTGATCCCGGACACTTAATTGTGGTCTACAAGATTACCATTGTTCAGCAAAGGTGGGGCGAAAAAGACGCGCCCACATTACTAAATGTACGAAATTATTACGTTGTCTGGTGACAGGGGATGGGGGGAGCGGGAAAATGTTTTCTTCGCGAGATACCGACGGTATACGAGGGCCAAGGGAAGAAGGGCGAATTGCTCGAGAAAAATATCTTTTATCCTCTAGGGAACGCCCCCTCTATTTCCAGGGGTGATACTTGACACAAACCAGGCTTACGGACCAATGCTTGACCGTCATGGCTCGACATAAATAATATTCCGCGTGCACAGAATGTTTGGTTTTTTGAAGACTCATTAAAGCAATCAAAATCTTACGTTACCTTTAATCGATATTTCTCTCCCTCACTGCCGTACCGGGAGGAAGGTCGGTATCTATAAGCAGCGAAGGGTCAACCGCGTCTGAAAGCGTTTGCACAGGCCGAAATCTACAGGGATAATCGCAATTTTGACTTCCAACACGAAGTGTCCCTTTAGTCTAAGCATTTGCTACCTATTTTCAACAATGAGATAAGCGTAAAGGTTAGCGTTATTTTTAGCTTTGGGTAAATGCAGCAGTTAATCTTTACTTAAAGAGCAGCATTTGGGGGACACTTTGTGACATAAATTGTCTGTATTCTGAGACACGAGTTATGTTGAAGTTGGCGAGAAGAGCAAGGGGACACTTTGTTACGCTTATTGAAAACCGAGTGCATCTAATTGGGGTCAAACCTGGACATACCTCTGGTTTTGCGGCCTAAGCGCCAATGACGTACAAGCACTATCGTGCTATGTAAACGCGTTATGGCTTTAAGGAGGTTGTCCCGAAAAAAGCCACGACAAGCGAGATAATTCCAAAAACCTCAAATCCTGACAATTCAGCCCGAGTTTCCATATGAAAGTTTATTGAGGATGCGTCAGTCGTGTATACTATTCTCTACTTTCAGAAAATTGTTAGCGCCGTTATTCGGCCACCAACATATTGTATCATCAACGAATTCAATAAAACCTGGAGTAAACAAAGACTTTATCACCTTATAGTAGAAAATATTTAAATATTGTTAAAATATACAGTTGAGTAAAGAAGTCTGAAAATGTCAGGACTTCAATTGGGTTTAAACCCGTGACCTCGCGATACCGTTGCGACGCTCTAACCAACTGAGCTATGAAGCCACTGACGTTGGGAGCTGGTCATTTGTGGGTTCCAATGTTCCCGTGAGGAATGAATCAACGATGAAATGATTTATGAAATGGATCATATATGAACTGCAGATATGAAATCAAGTGAAGCTCCCAAAGTCAGTGGATTCATAGCTCAGTTGGTTAGAGCCTCGCGCCGATATCGCAAGGTCACGGGTTCAAAACCCCGTTGAAGTCCTGAATTTTTAAGGCTTCTTTACGCAATTGCAAAAATTGCGTTCATAACTGCGAGGATCATGGGTTCACTTGATGTCATATCCGCAGTTCATGTATGATCCATTTCATATATCATATCATCGTTGATTCATTCCTCACGGGAACATTGGAACCCACATATGACCAGCTCCCAACGTCAGGAGTGGACAGTTATCGGCAGAGCTGTACTAGCTGAACGGAACATCATTGCTACTGAGGAGTAGAAGGTGGAAAGGTATCATGCATGACCTAGCTTTCGAAATTAAAAGAATTCCACAGAGCCCCGAAAGTTGCAGCGATACCCATCGCGATTGGTGGGTGCACTTGAACCATCTCAAAAAATTCAAAGACCTGGTATAGAAGGTGAGATCTACTTGACATCTTTGGAAGCGCACAGTTGTCGGCCATCCTAGGCACTGCTCACATATTGCGGAAAGCGTTGTGTCACTAAGCTGTGGGAAGCTGCTGGGACATGATTGAGAAGATCCAGAAGAACATCAGAGAACTGGAGAGAATTACAAAATAATGATAATAATAATTATGATGCTGATGATAAATTTTATTATTTATGATCTGGTCATGATAACTCTTACAAAGTGACTCTTACAAAGTAATATAAAATAGGTTTTCATGCGTCTACATTCTCTCACTCAAATCAGTATCTTCACCAAATTCGATGTGCGCAAAATTCTTTTTCACGGAATATTATGAGGATCACAATTAGAGCTATGTGCCAAAAACGAATCGCACTTGACAAACAAATTCTTCATTGCCGCTCCGAACTTTCCAAAATCTGTCCAGCAATTTTAGTACAATCGATTCGCGCTAAAATCCGACAACTTAATTCTGGACTGTTTGACCATTTACACCAAACCAAGACTCTAAAACTTCAACAATTAATAGGTCCGCAAATTACCGACGACACTACATTGCATAGCCATAATACCGTAATTACAATTCCAGAAAATCTTCCGCTTACTGACTCAGAGAAATCTGTTCTCAGTAAGGGCCTAAATTTTGTCCCTATTACCAAACGCACCAACGAATTTACTGTTAAGCAAGATGTTGAAAAATTCCTTCGCCGCGTTCAGTTAAAAGCCTTTTTTCACGACAAAGAGGATGATTCGGACACTTCTAATAAAGATGTTTTTGAAACACTTCTAGTTCGCAAATCCAAATGGACTCCCCCAGAGGGACAATTTACCTCTTTAGATTTTTTTACCAAAAAATGCCGTCACGACATTCACAAACTTAAATTCAATCGCAACACTAAATTTTCCAACCTTTCCTCGGAAGAGTGGGCGGCGCTTAAAAATCTTAGTCAACGCAACGACATAGTTGTCAAATCGGCCGACAAAGGCGGCGCGGTAGTTGTTTGGCGGTCCGACCTTTACCAAAAAGAAGCTTTGCGGCAACTTTCGGATACCTCGTTTTACGCCAAAATTCCTAAAGATCTCACTTCCAAAAATCAAAAACTTGTCAAAGACACCATTCAAAATCTTATAGTTAATCAAGAATTACCGGACACTGCCACTAATCTCATCATCAACACCCCTAGAACTTCGTGCATTTACTTCTTGCCTAAAATTCACAAACCCAACAACCCAGGTCGCCCTATCGTTTCTGCCTGTAGTTGCCCCACCGAACTCATTTCTAGCTACTTAGACAGGATTATGACGCCTATCGTCAAGTCTTTGCCATCATACATTAAAGACAGTACACACGCACTACAAATTTTCCGCGATTTCAATTTCTCCGGCCAAGACAAACTTATTTTCACCATGGACATTACATCTCTATACACAGTCATTCCTAATAGCGAAGGTCTTCAAGCACTTAAACACTTTTTCGATCAACGCACTGTCAAAGAACCTAGCTCGGAAACGCTCCTCCGCCTTGCCGAACTAGTTTTAACGCTTAACTGTTTTTCATTCGCCGGCAACTATTACAAACAAATTAATGGTGTAGCGATGGGCACAAGAATGGGACCTAGCTATGCCAATCTTTTTGTAGGATATGTTGAACACCAATTTTTTAATCAGTACTACGGCCCCAAACCTGAACTCTACGGCTGCTACATCGACGACTGCATCGGCGCTATTTCATCCAGCAAAGAAGAACTCGATCAATTTATAACCTCCGTCAACTCTTTTCATCCGGCTCTTAAATATACCTGGGAAATTTCGGAAACTTCATTGGCTTTCCTACATATCAAAGTTTCTATTAGAGGCAACGTGCTATGTACTAGTGTGCACTACAAACCTACTGATTCACACAGTTATTTGTTGTATTCATCGTCACATCCATCACATGTCAAGAACTCCATTCCTTATTCTCAATTTCTTAGACTTCGACGTCTATGTAGTGATGACTCCGATTTTTCCAGCAAATCAGAGGAGATGTGCCAGTTCTTCGAGAAACGTGGCTATCCTGTCTCTGTGGTCAAAGCGGGCCATCATCGCGCCCAACAATTTGATCGACAGTCATCACTACAAACGTCACAAAAAGATAAGAATGACAAAATTCCATTCACCCTCACTTTCCATCCTCATAATCATGCAGTCAAAAGCATCATTCTTAGTAATTTTAAATTACTCCAAAATGATCCCGAGACTGGTAGAATCTTTTCGCAACCTCCACTTATTTCATTGAAACGCGACAAAAACGTAGGCAACTTTTTAGTTAGAAGCGCGCTCAAAACTAACGAGCAACCCGGCACTTTCAAATGCGCGCGCTCACGATGCAAAACTTGTCTATTCATTGTTAACACTAGCAAGATATCGGGACCTAAGCGATCTGTTAAGATCACCGATCGTTTCACATGTACCTCCGCAAATGTCATTTATTGCATAACCTGTACGTTATGCAATAAATTATACATTGGCGAGACAGGTAGACGACTAGGTGACCGATTCCGCGAACATCTTCGCGATGTTGAGAAGAATGACAAGGATGCATCTAAGCCAGTCGCTCGCCATTTTAATCTGCCTAACCACTCCAAAAAACACATGGCTATCTGCGGCCTTTCCCTACATCTAGGTACGACGGAAAGCCGCAAGAATCTGGAACAAAAATTCATCTTTCAAATCGGCACCCTTAATCCTCACGGTATTAACGAACGCTTTTCATTTAACTAATATATTCCTATTTTTCACGTTGCCATGTTACCACCAATAGCGTAGCTCCTACTCTACTATAAAAACTGCACGTAACCCATAATCCCTCGATTCGCTCTGACGAAGGGCTAACGCTCGAAACGTCAGCTTTTAGAATCTCTGTACGGTGGCCAATTTACATTATCAACTCCGTTGATAAAACCAAATTTTTGTAACATAAAATAGGGCTGGATCCGTTCAGTCCCATCTCAGGCTTAGAAAGAGGAAGAGGCACACTGAGTGCAGCCAAGTGGTTAGGGCGCTTGCCTCGAGAACCGGAGATCCCTGGTTCAAGATCCGTTCTGAGCACTCATTCAATTTGATCCTGGCAGTCCTTCGTTCAACTTCTCTCCTGTACTTGTAAATAGCCAGCTACTTTGCTTTCAATCAGTTGGCATTCTTAACATTTGCTATTGTTTTAGTTTCATTGGCCTTAAAAATAAAAAACCCCTATTGGCAGTTAAAGCGGTTTTCAATTGAGTGTCGAAAGTAATTAGCAAATTGCTTTTGTTTTGCATTACTTCACTCAGTGATTGGTTCAAAGTTCTCGTGCCACTTTTTCAACCAATGAGAAGTGAAACCGAAACCAATCGTGGCTCGTGCGTGAACATTTTCCCGCGCTTAGTGTCGGCTATAAGTGTAATTACTTCGAGTTTTGATTGGTTTACTGGATTGTCTCCGTCCTTTTTGATTAGCCAAGGAAATTATTTTGGTTTTGGTTTTACGACCCTCGATTGAAACTCGCCCTATAATGTTGATGTTGGAGTATGAGAGACTCGGGAAAGACCTGGGACGAGCGCCTTGTTGTAAACAATAACGAGACTACATTGCCTTTTTAAATGTACTTTTAAAAACCTTTTCCCCACTAAAATCAAACATGTGAGTGCGTCCTGTTTTCCCACGGTAAACTTCATGTTTTGTTTGTTTTTCCGGGTTTTTTTGTTCACCGTTTAGCTCTCTTATAAATTTCGTACACCCGGCGTTTCTTAGTTACATAGGTCAAAGTCGGGTTAAAAGAAGCATCACTCATAAGGACCACTTCGACGAAAAGTATCTCTGAGAATGATTTTCCAAATATTTTTGCTGACTTCTGTTGGACGTTCTTTTGCCCAAGGTAAGTTAATTTATAACATGAGATTTCCAAGGTCTTCAGAGTTTTTGAGGAGGACAGGACTTATGAGATACTGAAGAAGAGTTTTAGTTTAAAAAAGGTGTGGTTTCTTAGAAAATTGCATTCAAATGCAAGGATCATCGTTATCCACAAAATTCAGACTTATCTCATACAAAAAGGGCACAGCGGTATCTTCTGGTTAAATAATTCGTTGGAGGAGAGCAATGAGCTTAAAATGACTTATCCATTTTAATTAGTGTTCTTGATAAATTGCCCAATGAACAATTCGAACAACTGAGATGGAATACGTCAAACATACACAAAGCCCATAAGAAACAACGGCTGACAGAAGAGTTATTATCTTACAGGGGTAGTGAATAAGAAAAAAAAATGAGTTGACACCATGACCTAAAACCATTTTAGATTTCTACACTTTCAAGCGCAAAGAGCGACACATAGTGTATTTGATATGGAAGATTAATCGAGAATCTTCAGTCAAAAGCATTGAACTTCACTTGGTTATCAATGTCTTGGCCATAAGTTAAAAAATATTTTTAAGAGATAGTCTTTGTGAATTTACAGAATTCTCTCCAGTATCTGTCATGGCTACTATATACCGTTCAGAAAAAATCTTCAAACATAGTATTACAATAACTGCTTACTGAGCAAACAATTTTGTAGTGACAACACCGAGGAAGAAATTACTTTTAGACAAAAAAGGACAGAACAAAACGATTTTGTTAAATTGATAAAACTCTTGCAGGAAAACAAAAAAAGGGGAAGGGTCCAATTTTGTTCTTATCCATTTATTTTAATTATATATACATGAGAGATTTTGAAAAAAAAGTCGCTGGACTGCTATCGATTGTTCATCCAGCTGTGCACTTTGAACGCAAAACGGGAATATCAACACTCTGAGAGTTGATCTGAGAAGAAGTCAGTCTTGTTCAATCAAACTATCCGGGAAACTTGTTGTTGCATGGTTCTTCTTCTTTTTAGAGCTAGCACTAGCAGTTTTCTTTTTCGGGGAATACCCGAGTCAGCATGAAAAAAGGTGAATCTTCGTTGTCTCAGTTTAATTTTCTCATGGCAAAAAATAACCGAGATTTCTTTTCTGGATAAAAAGTCTGTTATTTGTGGCTATTCGGTTGGGTGTCTGGAAAACCCGAATAGCGAATAGCGAATAGTCGCGAATAGCGAATAGCGAACAGCGAATAGTCGCGAATAGCGAATAGTACGAACAGTGCGAATAGTGACGAATAGTCGCGAATAGTGACGAATAGTCTTCAATAGTCACCGCCTTATGCTGAACAATCTCGTAATCAAAGCAAATAATATGCTCACCTGTCGTCGAAAGAGAGTTTCGTGCATGCTTTTACAGACACTCTATAAAGAAGAACAAACGTCAAAACGCAAAAATATAAATCACTTTCATTAATACATCAAGCTCATGATCATCTCCTCGCACAGTGGCGCCCGAACATAAATTTCATCATCCTCATCGGTGCTGTCCGATCCGGCGAGACACGTTCTGTAAAAAGGAATAAAATCAAAAGATGTGATTAAAGAGACAAACTAGCTACTCTGATAACGGTTGCGTTAATTAATTATCCAAATAAGCAACAGGATTTCAGTGCATTTATTACCTTTCCTTCTCAGGGCTCAAGCTGTCCTTCGCCGACACATCTCTGCTTTTTTAGCGGGAAAATCCCATCCAACGTTGCTGCGCGGTTGACCAGGAAGTACTGGGTACCAAATTTTCGTCATTTCGTCACAATCCCCCCCCCCCCCCCCTCCACCCTTATTTGCAACTATTTGTTACTATTCGTCACTATTCGTGACTATTCGTCACTATTCGCGACTATTCGCACTATTCGTACTATTCGTGACTATTCGCTGCTCGGTATTCGCGACTGTTCGCTATTCGCTATTCGGGTTTTCCAGACACCCTATTCGGTTAGGCTTTCGGTAAGTTGAATACTTCACATATGGTAATTTAACTCTGACGAAATATGTGTCAACTTGAGGAAAAAATGAGTGGGTTAGCTAGCTAGCGTCTATGAGAGTTCAATAATGAATGTCTCATTCATCGTTAAAAGATGATATGTTCATTCACCGTTCAATTAATTCGCCTCACTCTGTTTAGTTTTTGAATATTTTTAGACCGCTAATAAGTTAAACTAAAGATCCTTCATCACTTCTGGCTCTCGGTTATTTTAGCAGATAATATGCAAGTCTTTACAACATCTGATCCAACGGTTTAATCGATATAGGACACACTGCTATTGCGTTTAGGTTTAGGGTTCATTGTTTTGTTGATACTATTGTATGTTCATTTTGTGTCCCTTGTTTTGTAAATAATTATTGAGAGTCCTGAGCCAAATTAGTTGCTTATAGATACATCTGCTGGAGGCTGGAAACAAATAAGCACAATTCCAGTCTGCGTGACACCAAGGGATAATGGGTACGGTAACATGATGTACTATCAAGAGAGTAAGCTGGTTGCAGCTTTAAAATTAAAATTCCATTCTGGACAAATCAGGTAAGCAAGCTGGGATAATGTATGTCTGTAATATTTTGTGTATTTTGCATAATGTATTAATGTATCATAATTTATGTCCTTTGGCCTAATTATATCACAAAAGGTACACATGATAAAGACGGTAGTGAGTTTGCCTAAGTTGCTTATGCCTATGCTTGCGTCACTAATAAGAATCAGGCTTTAAAAAATCAACCTCGTTCCCAGGGTCCTCTCTCTTACTCCATCGAGAAAGTACCTTGAAGCGGGCTGGTCACAAGCCTATGAGCACAAATGAATTGCGCACGGAGGGTAGGTCCTCGACTTAATTTTGTTCACAGTACTCAGCTCCATCTAGGGGACGGCGAAACAGATTGTTTTTCTTTTCCAGATGACGCCCACGTTCTCTTAAGG
>OX421445.1:63705615-63708115 GCA_949126865.1 Montipora capitata
AGAACTGGACAGATCCATTTGCAGGTCATGTGCAACTGTCCAGCATCTCAACAGGAGCTGTTGCCACTACTGCTATAGCAGAGGACCTTGCGACCGCCTATAAAGTTGGAGAGGCAGCCTACGCTGATTTCAAGAAGACCCGTCTCGAATCACAGCCCCCAAAGGTAAGGTTCAATGACAAATTGAAAAAGCAAAAGCTGAAAACCTTCAGTGCTTTATCGAAGACCAAGACAGTGGAAAAGAGTAAAGACACAGAAACTGTTCTGCGCGCTGATCGAAATTTGTTTGCGCGGATGATCGTAATTGCTGAAAGCCGCAATCTGCAAATGCAAGATGCGTTAAAGCACCCATTAGGCCCTCTTCCTGCTTCCCTGGCCTGCAACAATGTCTTTCCCCGCAAGACCAATAAGACACAACTTGGCAAAGAATTAGAGAAATTGATACAGCCAACAACAGAGGTAACACGGCCGTCAGCTTACCTAATAGATGGGATGGCTCTGGTCCAAAAGCTAAAGGTAGATTATCTCACATTTGGTGAGATCGCAGACAAGATTCTATCTAGAGTGTTGCTTGAGGGAGAGGGTAGCAACAGAGTGGATGTGGTATTTGACGTGTACAGAGACATTTCAGCAGAGAGAGAACTCAGAGGTGAAAATGATGCTATAACTTTCAAGAACCTTGCGGCTGGCCAGAAGGTCGAGCAATTCAAGGATTTATTACGCAATGGTGACAACAAAACAAGTCTTGTCAGGTTTGTTGTGGAACACTGGCAAAACACACCGAGTCGCAAGAGACTGGAAGACAAGGAGCTGCATGTAACATGTGGAAACCGATGCTACAAGATCACTGCCGAAAGAATAGAGGATGAAGAAGAGCTAAGATCTGAACAAGAGGAGGCTGATACACGACTTCTCCTGCACGCGCAACATGCAGCAAATGAGCAGCGATATAAGTCAATCATTGTATCCTCAGAAGACACAGACGTTAGAATCCTATGCCTTGCGTTTTCATTTTCCATTGATGTACCGATTTATCAGCGTTGTCTTTCTCAACTGAACGCTCGGTATGTCGACATTGGAAAAATAGCCCATGCTATTGGCCAAAATGCGTGCAAAGCACTTCCAGGTTTGCACGCATTTACGGGTTTTGATGCAGTGAGTGCCTTTGCAGGGATTGGGGAAGTGAAGCCCCTGAAGAAGTTACTGAGTAAAAAGGAATACCAACGCACATTCGAGCAACTTGGAGAAAACTGGTTGATGTCTGAAGATCTTTTGATGCAGTTAGAGGCATTTTTCTGTGATATCTATGGCGCAAAGAACGGTATCTCAGACGTGAATCAATGCAGATATTCGGTCTTCTGTGCAAAGAAAGGTAATAATAATAACAATAATAATTATTATTATTATTATTATTATTATTATTATTATTATTATTATAAACTTTATTAAAGTGTCATATGAAGGTCGCTAATCGGAGACACCTAGCTATCTGCATAATATTAAGAAAGTAGACCACAATGACAAAGAATAACTTCAACGATAAATATAAGTGTTTTGTCGCCCCATACATGTACCTATGATATATATTCATATATTCATTCAGGTGAAGCGGAATTCCATCAGCTGCCTCCATGCCAAGACAGCTTGTATAAGCATTGCCGGCGAGCCAACTATCAAGCGGCGATATGGAGAAATTCTCTACGAAACAATGACGTTCCATCTCCAGTTGGTCATGGCTGGTCTCTTGTAAATGACGGAGCTCAAGTGAGATTGGTGATAGATTGGATGAGCGGACTCCCGGCACCAACAGCTGTAATAGAGCTTATATCATGTATGTGCAAGAAGGCCTGTAATGATGATTCATGTGACTGCATTCGAAATGGGTTAAAGTGCTCCGACCTTTGCCGCCTAACAACTTGTTCTAACCGGCCAGATGAAGAAGAGAACATCCATGTAGACCTGGATGAAGAGGACGTTGAGTTTGACTGAAGTCTCTTGAGTGTGAGTGTGACATTTTACCTACCCATGAGAAACACTTATCAATCTGAGAACACAGCTACCCAGTTTAAATCTTATTTTTACATACATTTAGAATAACGCTAATTGCTATAACGTTTAGTGCTTTATATGGTAAAAATGCACTGAATTGTATTTTTTTAATCACATATCAGAAAAAAGGCGAAAAACCAAAAAGATAGACAAAATTTGAGGGGTTTTTTTTACCACGACCGGAAGTGACGTCACTGTCACGTGACTATTTATCCTTTTAAGGTGATCAAACACTTAACAGACATTAAATCGTATCTATGCCTGCTTTATTTTATGCAGAATCTAGAGAATTACTTGCTAAAAGCCGCATTTTTGTATATTATCAATTTATGCTAATTATGCAGAATTCAAGGTCACGTGACTCCCTTAAGCCACTCTTACAACATTTCCATCATATCTTTTTGAAATCCACACATAATAAGCTTTAATTTGATATATGGTGGCCTTCCTCC
>OX421445.1:63718115-63728115 GCA_949126865.1 Montipora capitata
GCTTTCAGTGGAAAAAATTGAACAATTTTAATTTTAGACACGATGTTTTGTGGTTTAAAGTTATTTTGTTGTCTCAGTGGAGGTTTTCTTTAAGGCAATTAAAAATAGAAATAAGACTTGACTTGCTATATATTTCCGATAAAATTTCCCACACTGTTGTAACATGTCAAGGAGATGATAAAAATGTAGTAAAAAAGGGGGTCACCGTGCTCGTTTCCATGGTACGACGCTGACGAATACGACTATTTGAAAAACTTATTTGAATGCCTTTGTGAGTACTTAACACTCCAAAATAGATTTAACTTTAATGTGGGCTGTTCGACTTCATAATTTTTTTCTGATCTTTCCATTACTCCATGAAGACACCATTCTCAGCAAATATATGAAATTAAAAATGGGGGTCACCGTACTCGTTCAGGAGAAAATAGCCATTCCTTGACGAATTAGGCTTGGCGTCAATGAAAATCCTCCATTTTATCAATGAGCCCGCGCTACTGCCCGCGCCAATGACGCAAGAAATTATGCAGAGTATGGTTACGCAATGCAAAACTAGGGAATTTCCTACCCATTTCTAACAATACAGAATGGTGTCCTCGGTCCACGACTTTTCCGAACGTGATGTTATATTTCCCTTTTAACTAAAATACGACCTATAACAAATCTGTCTGATGATTTATTGGTTATTCCTCTTTCACATGACGAAATTTCGGCTTTCCTGCTATCGGTGATTGTGCGGAAGTGTTGACAGGTGTATTTATATAATATATATGTCTCTACTTTTGCGGCTCAGTAACGTACATTGTCATGTTTACTTGGCTTGTGTAAAGATAAAACGCAACGGGAACACGAGTCTTTTTGCATAAGAGATTTACAGATAAACTTATTTCTGCCCTTGGGAACGAATTTGTTGCAGAGTTGTAAACTTTTTTTTTATCGATTCTTGAAAAATACCAACAATTTTCGCATAGAGATCCTTGGTCAAAGACTTATACTACCTATGACCCCAGAGAACTTAAATATCGCAAGGCAGATAAAGAAAACCTTAGATAAATGGAAAAGATCTTTGCTCTTTCTGAATATTTTAAAAATTATCTTCGTCATACTGTCACAAAAAGTGACATGTTTACGAACGGGTCGTCAGGGCGGCCATCTTGGTGTTCCTAAACAATGGAATGGCGGCCATGTTGATGTACCCAACTAATTCCCCGGGAATTGAGCTCTATTATCATGCAAACGTTTCCTTTTGTTTCGGTGAAAAAACAAGGGTTACTGATCACGTTCACACATTCTATAGCAATGAGTGCACACTTTCTTTTACCAGTGACATCATTGGGAAGTCGTCTCGTTTTATCTCCACCGTCTTTTTTACTCCTACGAGATTTACCTGCTGCATACGATGATTGTCCTCGCTAGTATCCGATCTTGACAGGTCATACTCTCGTCTCCTTCCAACTCGGGATGGGTCCTTCTCTAGGCTCGTTGCTTGGACCGCGGGGGTTTTTGACATTGTATTGCTGAACTGGGATCTTAAAAAGTTCCCAGCCGGGCTGAAACAACTTTTGACAAGCTCTAGAAAGGCACGGCGAAACTTTGTGTTCAGTGCGATATACAAGTAGGGGTTAATGGCTGAGTTGGCGTGAGAAACACCATACGCAAATAAAAACCAAAACAGCGGAATTTTTTCGTATGTTTCTTTATCAAAAAACGTGAAGAAATGCATCACATGCGAAGGGAGCCAGCACAATGCAAAAACAATAACGATGACCATAAGCATCTTGATGGTTCGTCGCTTGCTGAGCTCGGCATTTCTGCGGTTTGCAGCAGTTGGATTGCCAGGAATTTGTCGAAACCACAGCTTGAAAGAGATGAGGCTGTAGAAGGTGGCAACGATGCACAGCGGAGTTGCATAGAGGAAAATGAAGATGAACAAGAAGAATGCGCGCGTAGCTTTGGCATTGTTGGCAAAAGGTTCCCACCTAATGAGGCAATAGTAATTGTCGTTCGGTTCTTGAAAAGATTTGAAAAAATATAGATAGGGAGACGTGGACAGGACAGACAGAACCCAGATAATAGAGGTCGTCTTCGTGATCTTTGGAATTACCCTTGAACGCTTGAAAGGGAACACCACAGCAAAAAAGCGGTCCAAAGCGATCACGACAAGCGTTAAAACGGAAGCTGCGACGGACAAGGCGATGGAGAAGTGTAAAAGTTTACACGTAATCATACCCAGAATGCCACCGAACCAGCGGGTTTTCACATACATGAATACGACCGAGTAAGGCATGACGCTGAACGTCATGATGAGATCTGCGACGGCCATGTTGGCGATTAAACGGTTCGTAATCGATCTCATGTAAGGTCTCGATGCCACGACGCACACGGTCATAGTGTTTCCGCTCAAAGAGAGCAAGAACATTAAGGAATAAGTAAGGATTAGGATAACTTGATGCGTTGTCGATGGAGAGTGGGATAAGGAATACAGCAGATCAGTGGAGTTTGTGGAATCTGAAAAAGAGAAATATATTTAACAAATAGATTCCATGTTGCCGTGCGTCTGTTCAGTAATAGATGACAGATGGCGTCAAAACATGATGTGGTAAGAGCAAAAACACGGCACAACAGGCGATCCCCGAGTGTGTCACTGATGTTCTTGCCACATTTTGACGTCTTCTGTGATCTATTGCTGAACAGACGCACGGCAACATGGAATCTATTTGTTTCATATAATAAGTAACTAAACTTTATTCGCATAAAAGCTGATGGTGACGTCAATCGTGCGTCTGTCCTCTAATAGATCATAAGCAAGAACCAACCAAAATGTGAGAATAACTTGGGTTATTATATAAAGTAATCATCGTATGAGTTACGTTATTAATTTGAATCGCAGTCTTTTATTTTCCCCTTTCCAAAACGTTTTTTGACAGCTGTGGCTATAGGGAAGATATCTGTTTACAAACATTACTTTTTTTATGCAAATTTGCCAACCACAGGAACAAAGGATCTTTTGTTTCGACAGCCAGTGAGGCTATGGTTGGCACATTAATGACAATAGGTGACGTCAACGATATCTTCCCTATAAGCAAATTTCAGTCAAAGTTTTACGTATGCTTCCGATGGAAAAATAACACTGACTGCTTAGAAAATGCGTTCATAGTTCCTGGACTAGACTACACTCTTTCGTTAGGTGAGATTAACCAAAATTTTATTAGCTTAAGAAAAAACACTAAGTCAAGAACGGCTTCACTTCGCTTGTTTGTAGTTTTAAAATGAGTGGTGCAGATTACCGAGTAAAAGTAAATGTGTACCGGCAAACATCAAAGGAGCAAACAAAGATGCCAAGATTTAGGTTGGAAAGTCCACGACCATGCAACAATCTTTTGTTTTGCGCTTATACACTATGCATGAATTACGTAACCAACATGTTTCTATTGGTTAGTTCCTCAGCACGGAGTAAACAACTATTTTGTTTTGTGAACAGTCAAGGCCAAAAATGAGAACAAAAACCTACAACAAAGAAATTTGTCGGGTTTCGCAACCATTCCCCTCCATCAACTATGATTTTGACGACCCTTTTTAACGACACCTGCTCGAAAAGTCTTTTTGTTTTTTTCGATAACCCTTAGAAAACTGGTTTATGACTCATTTTGACTCAGATTCTCCAAAAGCGGAATTGTAATAAAGAGAAGGCTTTACCAAAAAAAACATGTAAATTAACAATATAGAAGGCACATTTATTTTCAATAAATAAGAGTGTTTACTCCATGATTGATATCTATTTTTCGATATAAATTTAAGCTTATTCAGATTTTTGTCTATTTAATTTATCAAATATGTTCGGTCTTGATCCGTACCAGACATGCAAAAAGGAGTAACAAAATGTGTTGTCTTCCATGGAAATGGTTCATGAAAAAAACGTACTCAAAACAAGAGGACCATAAGAACGTCATAAGAGGAAATTACAGATGAAGAGTAATAATAAATGATTCACAAATGGTTTCTCAGCTTCGTCATTGACAGCACTCAAGGATCAGTCTCGTCGTCTTTACATTACAAATTTCAGCCAATTTGTATATGGACCAAGATTTCGGTGAAATCGGTTTCGACAAAATCGATGAAACCTGGATAGCACGTGAAACACAATCATGTGTAAACGTTAACTGTAGTTTCAGCTTTTGAGACAGATACAAAACAACACATGAACAAATATTAGTCTCACCGTTTGCTATGGACATGTTCATTCCGGAGCGGCTTGGAGGTATGCTTCTTCGCAAAGTGCAGATATTCTTGAAAATGAAAACCTCTGAGACCAAAACAGAAATATGATAATTCTAACTAATTGTTTTTGTAAACTCTAAGATACAGGTGATAACATATAAATGCTCATTTGCGTTTGACAGGCGCCCATTGGTCAACTTCTAGCACTTAGTCTTTGGAACCTAATCCAACCGTTGTAACTCAAATCTACAGCATGTATACGTTGATTAATTTTGTGTGGACAAATGACTGAGAAAGAGACAGCCGTGGTTTCTTTTTCCTTTTTGTGCAAATTTTTGCACAGGTTTAATTTCGTAACAGTCACTGTGTGGGCATCAGAGAAAGTGTAAGATAATTGTAATGGATCTGTACATGGCACATATTATATATCACATCAGTTTCATGTCGGTTTATAATTCTCTGAGAGATAGACCACCAATTCTCGGTTTTCACATGACGTCACGACCGCCATGTTGGTGCCCCTAAACAAAGAAAAGGTGGCCATGTTGGTGCCCCGACCGGAAATTTAACTCTATTATTATGCAAACGCTTCCTTTTGTTTTCGTTGAAAAACATGGCTGTTGATCACGTGAGTGAAAACCACCAATTGGGGGTTTTCATCTGACGTCACGGCGGCCATGTTGGAATACAGAACAATGCAGTGACATGTCTTTTGGGAATTTGACTCTATTATTATGCAAAACGTGTGGGGCCATTTTCTATTGTTTTGTACACCAACATGGCCGTGTGATCACGTGGATGCAAAACAAGAATACCGGGGGCCTCTCCCATACTCTTCACGAACAGTGTGTGGTATCCTTAATTAAGCTACCACATGTAGTGTTGCATGATTAACCTGGAGGAAGGCCCACGGTTTATAGTCCTTATCCGAGAAGACTTGAAAGTCTAACCACTTGCAGATGAAATTACATAGGCAGCTCTTTCTCCTCAGTTATTTTTTATAGGTCTGATTATAGGTCCTTCAGAGGTTCAAAGTGAAACCCAGATCTCCAGCACGACGGTCAGCCTCAACCAACTTCATGAGTCCGACGTCCGGTCGTCGACAGTGCATTCTGGCAATTTCTTAAGTCTAACCATTTGCAGATGAAATTACTGAAGGCAGCAATTTCTCCTCAGTTATTTTCATGCTTCATACTCCACACGTGAACCACATACAAAGTCTAATATTGTTGGCGGGGCGTTGCTTTGAGCGAGCTCCGTTTGCTGGGACACAAAAAATACTTTCTCTGTTTGGGATATTTTTGCCTGAGACCTGATGGGCTAGAAATACCAAATATAGAAGAAACCATCTTTATCTCCGAAGCAAAGGTGAGGGCACACCCGCCATCTACAGGAAACTACGAATAGCGAGGGGGAAGGGAAAAATGATCTTGACTTTCTTGAATCAGGAAGTGAAAGCAGCCCTACGCCTAGCTTGTGCACATAATGAAAGATCTAGAAAAATTCCCGGATAGCAGGAATGCCTCAACTACAACATGGGAAATCACTAACTAACCATGTCACACTCAGCATAAATCCATACATTTTTGCAGTTCTGCCGAGAAAAAGTAGCCGACAAAAGGCATTTTGGACCGGAATTGACCGAGGCAGAAATCGATGCTTTAGTGGAAGAGTTGTTGATCCTGAAGTTTTTAATAAAACAATTATTCTACTTGGGCTGGATATAAAATGATTATAACCAACTCGGCGTAACACGCCTCGTTGGTTATCTATCACTTCATATCCAGCGCGCCCTCGTAGAATAATTGTTAATTATTTCCTCTGGGCAATAAATTTCATTGAATTAACTGACCCCGAGTGTCGGTCCGACCGGGGTTTAAATTGAACTCGCGATCTCCCGCAAGACAGTCCTCAACCAACTGAGTCACCGGTCGTCGACAGTGAATCCTGGCAACTTCTCAAGTGTGAACGGCAATGGTTATACGCAACATTTTGCTAGAAACAATCTATTTCTTTGTCAATTCAAGCAAAGTGATTAATAGGCTTGTCTTATAAACGTCACTAGGGGTTAACTTTCGTTAAATCACCCGTTGTAAAGATTAAATGAGCTTGCATTATGAAAGCGGGCAAATATGTCTCCAGTGAAATCTTTAGCTGTAATGTACGAGTCGGAGGGCGGGGAACCTGGGGCCCGTTTATCCTCCCCAAAGCTGGTCTTTTGAAGTGTTTTCAAGATATCAAAAAGGAACATGTTTGTGAAGTTTGGTGACTTAAATTAGTTCTTGCGCTACAAAAGGCATTTTGACACCCTAAAAGGCCCGAATAGTTCGGGGCCTTTCGAGAAACGAGCCCTTGTTGAGAAGCTCTTTAAGTGTTTCAACAGACTTAACTGATTAGAGTGTAATGTGAAGTGCTTGTTTTTTAGCCAATATGAACCACGTGAGCGTTAGACCTACTAATGAAAATTGGCCCACACAAGGACAGAGAAAAACTCTGGGTTAGATCACCGCTGCTCTACCGACTCAGCTACAAGGTCAGACGGGAGCAGGCCGTGGGAATTGACGATGTTAAAGTCACGGCAATGAACATGTAGGAGTACAAGGAAGGATTACGTTTTTACAAACGTTGGCCGTGAAGCACTATATTTCAACAGACTTAACTGATTAGAGTGTAATGTGAAGCACTTCACATTACACTCTAAATCAGTTAAGTCTGTTGAAATCTAGTGCTTTACGGACAACGTTTGCAAAAACGTAATCCGTCTTTAAATGTTTGTATCGTTAGCAATCCATTTCACCATCACATGAACAGAAAAGTAAAAATGATAAAATTCATTTTTATCCTCCCCTTATAGCTTTAGGGGTCTCAGTTACGTTTCACCATGCAATCAGCTGCAGGGACTCAAAATAGTTTAAAGCAGCTATCAACTTCCCCAAAAAGGATACAAAAGACTTATACCTTCCCTCAAAGTCTCTCTTACGTATCTCAACGCTTCTTCTTAAAATGTTTTGTATCATCTTATCGGTTTATTCGTACATTTATCCATTCCGTCTACATAACATCATACTGAGGGGACAAAGAACTGTACGATGCAGTTTGTGCCTGCTTGAAATATATAGACTCTTGGAGTTGAGACATTTTACTGATACGTACACTAAAAAACTACAATGAAAGCAAGATGACACACGCTAACACCAACCCCATGTGGCCAACACATCACGCATGCGCACAACCATTTCACCCGGTTGCGAGCATGCGGTTGTGCGCATGCGTGATGTCTTGGTCACACCGGGTTGGTGTCAGCGTGTGTCACCTTGCTTTTATTGTTGTTACTAAAAAACTCACTTTTAGCACAATTTGTAAAGAGGAAAACACAAAGTAAAAAATAATCATTTACAAATTTTATGACCCATTTCTGAAGGTAGCCTAGTCCAGTCTTTCAAACACTGAAGACTTTACCAACACTGTGAACAAGTAAGCGAGGCGCAACGTATTCCGTGTACATGTATCACGCTGAAAATGCAAACAAACGGTGATTCTCTAAACATGCATTGCCAATCTCGAAATCTCGGCTATGAAAAATATGGAAGAAACATTCTGAGCCAAAACGTTTGGAGTTAACTTTCAAACGGAGTAAGTTTCTACGCAGTATGTCTTAAAGAAAATCGAAGTGAATTCTAACTGAACACCCACGTACACTGGTCACAATTAATCAATGAAGAAGCTTTGTAGTGGATGGCTGTATAACGTTGTTTTGTTCTTTTGTTCCTGTTCCTCTTTTTTTAGAGGGAGGGGGAATCGTTTTCATATCAAATCAAAGTTCCTTTTTTTTTCGTAAAAATCCCTGCCCCGAGTACACGGTTGTCCAACTCATTTTTCATTTATAAGCATTGTATTTTCACTGTGCTTTTAAACTCAGAAATCACTAAAGATGGAACAAAGAAGAAAATGTCACGATGTACTTTACCTTAAATTTGCTTGTCTTGTGTTGGGAAACGTCTTCTGCGAGCCAGCTTTGCGTCAAATTTAGCTGCCAGCCCCTTACCGCAGTTTAAATATGACATAGGGATTTAAGGCAATTACACTGAACTTGACAAAAGTAATTCATTAAAATGTACCATCGGTTTCAAATTTCCTGTCAAAATCTATTTGCTTTTTCTTTATTCCTCGCATGTAATCAAACTGTACTTCCGCTAAAAGAATATATTAGTCCAAAATGCACGAATCAACTTTATGATTATCCCTTGAAAGGCTCTGGCCTGTCTTTGGAGGTGCTAGTTTGAAACAAAGTCGTCTTAACTTTAAAACTGCGGACTAACATAATTAGACTCACGGAGTCCATTTCTTTCCCTCTACATTAGATCTCCAACAAAAACAATGGTTACTTTTTGGCCTTTTTCCTATAAATCGTGTTTTTATTGTTCATAGCGAAAGGCCATTTGAAAAGTAATTTAAAGGAATTATGAAATTTAAAAGGACAAAACGAGACCTCAAGGTTATCGCTCGTGTCAATATAATTTCTTTTCGTCGCGGTAGGCAAATTTAGCAAAGATTTGAATCTGAAAATGTCGGAAAACTGGTTCTCATCTTCTCGCCGTCGAAATTAAAGGAAATTAATTGGGAGCCTCAGTGTTAACCAGAACGTAAAAGATCCCATTTTTTTCCGAATTAAATTAAAGCTTTGATCAATCCAGTGGCTTTCGGATCACTTGTAAGTGTTACAAAGACAACGGTTCAATATTCAAGAATAAATAATTATGGCGTACCGGAATCAAGATATTGAGAATAATGGAAAGGTTGAGTCAGATTAGAATGAATGTCGTTGTGAGAAAAAGAAATTGTGTCTTACATACAGGTTTAAACACTTTTTTATTCCCCTACTTTGGCTTTTTTTAATTTCCCGTGAATTTCAAGGTGTAGAACTTTCAGTTGTTTGAATGCTTACTGGATCTTCTTTGAAGGCCGACGATCGACTGAAACGGATCGGAGCGCCCTGGTTACAGGGGCGAATGCCACTCTAGCCGTTGCGAATAATGTATAGCGGTCAAGATGAATAACGGCGTTAGCGTCGTTGTGGATCGGAGTGAAACTTGAAAAAAACTGGTTTTATTACACCGTGAATTAAACAGTGAGCAGGGGTTTCAATAGAAGCCGGTTACCGGCGGTATACCGCCGCCTGCTTTGCCTCACACCGCCGGCTAGTTTGCCTTGATTTTCACTAAAAATGCTATCATAAACGTGTCAAACTGCCGCCTTCAATGGGCTATCATGGACGGCTATTTCAGAACTTATTGAAACCCCTGAGTGAGTCTGAGAAATACAAGTTGTGCGCTGAAGTTTCGAACCTTTATTTTTTCAATTAGCCCTTGGTGTTCGTTCGAACGAAGGTTACCGGTTGTTTAAGGTTTGGTCGACCACTCTTCATACACTAGAACGATTATTATCTGCGGAGTAAGTATTTTGAACGTTGCGCAACACATATTTCCAAGTTTTGAGAAAGAGGTGTGCGTGGAAAACTGGAAATAGAATCAATATTATGTTGAATTGTTTCGGTATCGCTGAACCTGATAAGATGCTACCCCACAAATTCGATTGTGCAATCAGTACAATCGTAAGTTTCAGGAAAAGGCAGGATTGCTTCAAGTGAAAGGACCAGGACGAATCTTTGGTGACGTCTTTGTTTACATCGCGAAGTAAAATTTACTTTTCAAATATCGTAACTGGGAAGAGCATTGTTTACTTTTCAGAAAGGGAACAGAATATAATTACCTTCAAATGAACGGCA
>OX421445.1:63733115-63768115 GCA_949126865.1 Montipora capitata
CCCGCGCTTTGTGTCGGCTACGCGTAATTAATTCGAGTTTTGATTGGTCTACTGGATTATCTCCGTCGTGTTTAATTGGCCAAAGCAATTACTGTCGTTTTGGTTTTACGACACTCGATTGAAACTCGCTCAAAACTGTAAAACATACGTATAAATAGAAGATTTTCACGTGACGTCATCGCCGTCATGTTGGTGAACACGAAACCAAAATATCTCACATTAGCCTCTTTTGTTCGTCCACCAGAGAACGTACATTTCACTTTTGTTATTGGTGTCTCTAGAGGTTGGTTGAAAACGTCCCATAGAGCTAACCCTCACTATAGCTTGTTAAATTCCCTGACGAAGTCTATGTGATCATTTAAAAATTATCTTATCCCCCATATTTGAACCTACATGTATTCCACAGAAATAACTCGAAATCTATTAGTGTAGTTCCGTGTCAAACTGCGAGGTTATTTCAAAGATGACACTTCATTGGTCAGTTTGTGTGAAAGTGGACCACGCAGTCAGGGAAACAACAGATAAATATAACCTTGGCAGCATGGGCACCATCTCAATATAGATTTCCAATAATTGTCTGTTACCTCATATTCGCTCGAGTAAAATTAATACACTGATTTTCTTTCAAAACCCATTCATCCATTTAAACAGAAAGTGGTATCAATAATTGAGTCTTTTGGCACACTGTTATAATGTCAGGATTCACAGATCCCCCCAAACCATTATAGACCGAATGCATAAATGGCGGCCAAAAAAATATTCTTTTGTTTATGTGCTAATTAGCCTCACTAGCCTCGTTTGCATGGACAAAATACAATAGAAATGTTGCTTGAGAGCGAGGCTAGTGAGTCACATTAGCACATAAACAAAAGAATACATTTTTGGCCTCCATTTATGCATTCGGTCAATAAATTTTCTATTATTTTGTCGGTCAAGAAGCTTAAGTTGTTGTGTTTTTGACCCGGGTCCCCCTCTCTTTTCTGAAACACTGCTCTTACGCAATGTGACAAGGATAATAACACATGTTCTTTTTGTTATCAGGATAGGACCTGCAGAAATTATACTATTTCACTTATCCAGAACCCCACTTATACAACAGCAGGGTCAAGAAAGATTTACCCTAATAGCACTGGCAGAGAAAACAGAATAAACATTCCTGAGGTGTAAAACCTACCATCAAGACACACTTCAAGACATTACGGGGGATCTCAAAGGCAACTTCTCGTGGCAAGAGTACAGCTATGGGTGATGATTTCTTCTTAGAACAAAGTAAGATTTAAATTCCCCAATCACAGCCAATCATTTTAAAAGATTACTGGCGGAGTATGACTGATCAGTCTTATCACCTGAGGAGAACTACAACAAGTTGCAAAATTGTTGAGACACTTTCATTAAAAAACACCTTTTCTAACTTCCAATGCCCGCCGAATCTAGAATTTAAACCTTTCCCACTTCCTCTCCCCTCTCCCCCTTTCAATGTTGACTGCTTAAGTTCCCAACATTTTTTGTCGTGCTAGCAACACTGATAAGGGGGGGGGGGGGGGGGGGGGGGGGGTCGGGGGGCTGCAGTGTGAGAGATAATAGGGAAATGAATAACGCCCCAAGAAGGTGAAGTGTCTCCACTATTTTTGCAACTTGTTGTCTGATTGATTGCAATAATTTTGCCAGTCCAGATTTGAATCCTACAGGGAAACGTTTCAACGTAGAAAAGCAGGAACTAAAGAAACAATCATTAAATATCGTATAAGCTCTGAAACATTTCAGAAGTTTGCACGTGAAGTGCAAAGCACATTGTACCAAACACGAAAGGATATTAATTATTGACATACGGTAGCATCAATTTTCGAGTGTTTGGACTTATCATCGCTAACAGAAGACTCCGTACCAAATACTGAAGCAAGCAAAGTATTTTGCACTGCAGATCTGATGCTCCAAAAGTTACACAATACCATTTATTGTGTTTCTATGCAGTGTGCGAGATAATAGGGAAATGAATAACGCCCCAAGAAGGTGAAGTGTCTCCACCATTTTTGCAACTTGTTGTAGCGCTGAGCAGTCAAAACGTCACAAGCTACTGTACATCTCAAGAAATGAGTAACATTATCCGGGCAGATACCCTCGTATAGGGATAACCTCTAGTATCTGTCCCTTTCATTGTACTGAATGAATAAAGTTGGTATTATCATTATCATTATCATTATCATTAGGAATTCTTTGATTGCACCTGACATCAAGGTGGCCATGTTGGTGGAAAGAACAAATTCATAACCAAAAAGTCTTTGGCAATTTGACTCTATCATTACGCAAAACTTGAGATACATTTTTCTATTGTTTTGGCACCCACATCATCCATTACATGGCCGTCTTATCATATGATTGCAATCAAAAAATAAAGTGGTAAAAGATTGTGTTATTAAAAATGTTGAAAAGGCTTGTCCCTGTTGTGTGCCATAAAATTTGACATGGTATACCTTTAACGCAGTGTTCTTACTGCTCTCTTGTGGCTCAGTCTCTATATCTTTGGACACACTATCATCTCTAATTGTCTCAGTAAATGCTGGCCAAGGAGTGTGATGTTTATACTTTGCCTTGGCACTGAACAGCTGATGGCCACATTTGGGGCAAACGTAAATGCCTAAAGTCCAAAAAATAGAGAGTTACCACAAATAAGATAAACGAAATCAAGAGTTAGTTCTATTGTAGGTTCACACTGTAACAAGGTGACGAGTAAACATGGTTTGTTGCTACTCTGTTTTGAAGAATAATGGTGGTAACTCACAAAGTTATAATTCTAGACCCAATGTTTTCTACACTTGTGCTAGACTTACTCATTATGGGAAAAGGATGCCAATCAGTGGGCATAAAAAGACTCTTAGATCACTAATGTTGTAAATAACACAACATTTGTCATTAAAATTAATCACTTACTTGAGGGGGAATTTTAAAGTTGGAGTTGCATGGTCCATTTACCCTTCAACGAATGTATACATGTATCATTATTCCACTATTACACCATTTTAACATATTTGGTCAAGAGAACGCACAAAATATGAGATGGTAATACACTGTAGCGTCCCGGTTTGACCAGTTTAGAACAGAGCAAATACGGACGGAACCAGGATTTTTCAATGAAAGAAATAATTGTCTTCAACACGATGCAAAGCCTGAGAATTTAGCTTGTCATCGCTTTGTCGCTCATCATTTTGTTTATCCAATCAAATAAAGGACCTTTGGCTGACTTTTTGTGCTGTTTACATCGTTCACAAGTGCCCTGATGGACAGATGATGCATTTTTGTTAACACTCTTACCAAATAAAATTGAAGCAAAATAACACCTTTTTTGTAGGGGAATAATAAATCTCTTATTTTAATGCTCACGGACATTTTGCTCATTGCTTGTACTATGCAACTTGCAAAATATCTGTGTGTATTATATGTTAAACCATCAAATAAGATGTAGTTATTTGTCATGTTCAGTTCCTGCAAGATCTAAAATACCTAACTAATAAGATCCTTCCATCGGGCCTTGCAGCTCCATCACCAATTCTGGACAAGTGGGGGTTTAATTCACACTCAACCGTGACACCAGACGATTTTACTGGTAATTGGCCCCCTCTGGCATGAAAGGGTTAAATTAATTAAACAGGTTAAATTTAATTTTTGTCTTTGCTTGCTTTAAATCATTTCTTTGCTATTTGAGGGAATTGCAGACGTTCCTTGGAATTAAAAATTACCTTAAAATAGTTGATTTTATGAATTGAAAATTGAATAACATTTTCTTCTCATATTGGGTGTCCTGTGGTCATCATGGCCGAAAAATGACTCAGCATGCAAGATCAGTTCATTTTTTTCCTCTCCTTCCAAAATGAGCAAGAGATTGCTAGTGCATATTAAGAAGATTCGAAACCAAAGTTAACCTCTACCTACACACAACGAGTGTGATAAACTAACTACCTTCAAAGCAAGAGTAAACTGACGCAGATGGGTGAGAAGAAAAAATCCTTAACACGATGATCTTCGAGAATCAATTGCTCTGTTCTCTAAAACTTGAATATACACGCGTCATTGAAAAGCAAAAGTCTGTCAAACAAAGTAATCATCCTTTCAACTCACCTGCTTCAAAGTGGTTTCTGTATTTCTCACTGCTGTTCCAAGAGCAAAAGGACATGAGTGCTCTTGTGACTTCGGCTTCGTTTAGCTTCTTTCTAGCCATGAGCCCGCGTTACCATAACAAGCTGTAAGCGATCGCTATGTAATTTCAACGGAATGTGACACCGAAATAAACTGTTGTGCGTTGTTTTGTAGTCTGACGATTTATAATTAGTGTGTTCTGTTTGCTCTCAGGACAAGAATGACCAAGATTATATTTGGTTCTCACCGAAAAGTCCCAGAGGAGCTCACAGAAAACACGTTCTTTAAGGTTATTTTGGTGCAAAAGATGAGCACGAACCAACGACTGGCTCCGCAGTGTTCCGATAGAACGGTTGCTGTACTTGTAATTCCTTCCAAGTAAAAGAATAAAGCCGAAAGTGAGAAATGACCCTCGTACTTAACTGGACACTGAATTTATAGCAATTTTCTCTTATAGACACCTGAAGAATTCAAGTGGCTTTAACTTGAAGCCACATTAGGTCACTATGGAAGTTTTCAGGTGTGCATTAGATACAATTGCTTAAATTGTCCAGATGAAGTGTGAGAATCTTTTCAGTCACTTTCGTCTATAACCCTCAACTCAAATATAAACATTTATTTCGAAGAAAAGATCAGTCTACTACATCAAAGGAAATTTGAGTGGTATGTGGAGATGATGACAGTCTCAGTCTTATGATGACATTATTAGATTAGTATGTCTGCCAAAAAATAACAGCAACGGTTCTAGCAATCCTCAACCGATTACTGCTGGAAAGGTCGTTTGTTTTAATAGAACGTCAACAACGCCCGTTGTTGCTTTTCTTTGCTTTCGTTTGGTCAGAGTCTGCAGTTTACGTTTCGTCCAGTTTCATGATTTATTAATGACCGCCCAAATTCTTCATTAATAAACGGTCATCACAGAACTTTTTCAAATGACATTCACTGTTAAATATCAACGTCAATATTGTTACATTCTGTACTTTCAACGCAAAGGAAAATTAAATTTCTCGCAGTCTTACTGTACTGGACAAGATGGCATTTGTCAGCATCCCTCCCTCTGTATTGATACGGAACGCGCATACATGGTCAAAAATATAAACCATCAGTGTTTTAAAACTAAACTTTCTTATCAGCACGTCAGTCACACATGTTGAAAGCTAGGAATGTGTAGTTAACTGCTGAAATCGGAAATAGGATATGATGAAGGCTCATTGCGGCTGAAATTGAGAAGTAGGGAAGTAATCAGAGTGGGTAGTAAAATTAAAATAGCACTTCTTGTCCAAAAGGGGTTGCACTAGTTATTGATCCGATCCGGTGCCTGAGGCTACATCCTTGTCTGGTCCAAAATACAACACCCCAAGTAAATAGTTAACCCATGCCTAAAGAAAGGGTGATAAAAATCCCCGCCCTTTTGAGCAATTTATTTGAAAACTAAACGCTTATGAACGGGACAGGGAGGCTGATATGTTGGTGTGTCCGAGAGGAGATTTATGAAATGTTGGCAATTGAGGCTGAAACTTATGGTTAACCACAAAGCGCTTGAACTAAATCCAAAAGCCCATCTTGTACCGCATTTTTTGCCAGTTAGTCTGTTGTTTAAAAAAAGCATCGAGGTGACAAGGTGACCTTGAAACAGAATTTTACAATTGAAATCGAACACCATGACTATGCATAAGAAGTTTGCCCCGGAGTTTGCCCTCCAACACGTAAAGAAGTTTCCGGATGCCTTGTTGCAAGGATGAAGGTGTGACCATTAAGCGTCAAGGAGGATTCACAGCAGTCATCTTTGTGTTAAATTGAGTAGCCATCATTGGGTGGCGTTGACCCCCGAGCATTGATCATGATTGATTTTTGTCAGATCAGACGACCCATGACCCTGCTTCGATAGCCTTTAATAATGTTAGCCTTCAGTTCAACTACAAACTCCTCCACTTTCAGAAATGCTATTGTGCAATTAATTACAAAATCCTCTCTGGAGGACAAGCATTTGTGAGATTCCTCTCTGTTAGGAGAGTTCGTATCGTTACTTAACTGCGTTATGCCACAGTGGAAATGAAGACCGTTGTCGTTTTTCGGGAAATAATAAAGGTAGTGACTTCTGAGCAGATCGCACGTATGAATGCTCTGAATGCCAATATTGACCATGCACTCGAACGTGACATTAAAATTCCCACTTCAAGATCAGTTCCGTCACGCAAATCATGATCTCTAAGTTAACAGGATGGGAGATAAGTACACAATAATGTGATATTCAAATACACAAAGTCATCAAGCAGAAGTTTATATGACCCACGGGTCCTCTTGAAAGCACAATATTCCGCATCAGGTCTGGCTGCCAAGGTTAACAATGGTAAGCGTTATAAAGTAACTGTTTTACGAGAATTTGGTTGAACTCAGACCGATCACTGAAAGTCTCACTAAGTTCTTTTAAGGTATGTTCGAGCTGAGTTAAGTTGACCAAGTTTGCTAAGTAATTAAAGGTTGCGTTGTGTTTTGCAGGACAAAGCCGCGTACCCCTCGTTATCAGTTTATGAGCGCCCACCAATCAAAAGCCCAATGGTCAAGAGAAGAAAAAGTGGGGCAACATCGAGTGTTAAAAATGTTCAGATAGCAGTGTTGGGCAAAGACGGTGTTGGGAAGTCAGGTATGCACTAGCGATTGAACTCAGTGAATTAATCTCGGCGGTAGATTCAAAAGCTTCGTACAAGATAAATTATTGCTTTTCTTCAGTTAGACTCTTCCTCTCAGTCTGAAATAAGAAAGAGAAAGGTAATAAGCCAGTTGATCTTGTTTTAACGGAAGGATAAGACGTTGAGTGTTTCTGACCACATTGGGTCTGCGTTGATTTACATTTAAAAGAAACTACCGAAGCAGAAAATATCCTTGAAAGTCGTTGTGAGTGTACGTTCATTAGATTATTGCGAAAAAAATGGTTACTGAGATTACTATTTTTCGTGGTATTTAACGATGAAATTTTTAGACCCTATTGTTTCTTAATAACCAGTGGGTGAAGTATACCTGCTATACAGCGAATGATTGTTAGCTTGAGTATATTGGCCAGACGTTGACAATGGGTCAAGGTTTTACAAGTTTTAACTGTATCCGATTCCGTCTCTAAAATCCCGTGGAGTTGTTTCTTCGCACTAGCAATACTGTAATTGTTCGACAACTGAGTAGAGAAAACTTGCCTATTTTGCTATTTCCTGAAGTAAACAAGCAATTTTTGCCGAAGGGCGACTTTGACCGGAGATTGTCACCGCCTGAATTAAAAATAAATAAAAGAAGTCAGCTGAAATTACGAAGGGATTATACTTTCTTTCATCAAACATCAACGGCGAGGTCAAAGATCCAGCCCATCCCTCGTTTGCTTATGGCTTGTTTACCAGCTGGACAGACCTTTCTTTCAAGAACAATTACATCACCTTAAATTCGGAATGATCTTGCACGATTACTCTGATTTGCACAATTTTTGCTCCATATTATCGTGTATTCGTGTGGCGATATCAAATGACCAAGAAATAAAGGCAGAAATATCTGACATTAGGAAAAGAGAATTTCGTCAAACAATCTTTTGAACAGCCAGATAAACTTTTCGGCAAAACTGTGTGCAGTGAAACATCTAGCACAAAAATTAAGTTTTCTCTTCTGATTCTATAGTTTCATTTCATCGACTTTTGTCTTAGGTCTTCATTTAAGAGAATTTTTCTTTTCAATATTCAAGATTTTACTAATCTAAGTATTAACACGTTATCTCATTTTTTTTTCTCTTCAAACCGTAAATACAGTCACTGGTTAATGATTTTTTTTTTCGCTGAACCGGCCGTGTTGTCTCGATTAGCACATTAATAAGTATATGCCTCCCGCTTCGATGCGTATGCAAAAGTCACGAAATAGATTTTAACTGCGAAAAAAAGTGATAACGTTGATTTTTGGGTTACTTATCTTGAAAAGTAAAAAGGAAAAAGCTAATTCTTTCGAGCCGCTATCGTAAAAAAATTCCCAAAGTCACCTCACATAGTAGTCTTTACCATTCTACGTTCTACAGCAAAATGATTGATTGCTTCTGTTATTTATTTATTTATTTATTTTTTCATACCTTATTCCCTTTGCATTCTTTCACAAGACAAAAACAATGAAACATATAAGTTTCCCTCGTCGAGCTACAGATCGCTATCTATGGTGAACCACAACAAAATTTGTACTATTTGGTAAATGATGTGCTGGAGAGTTCGAAATCTTGGTCCAATATCTTGAAATGGAGTCCTTCTGGACGGTTCTGAGGTCTTCAATTGTTTTTCACTTAAATTGCAATAGCTTACCATCAATCTAATCGTTTGATGTAGACGAAATGTCAACTACGCACTTGTTTTCTTTACATTCAAGAATCCACCTCGATTGTTCCCAATAGGCACACTACTCTACGATGACTTATCTCACAGGCCACTCCTGAATTTTTCACTTTCGGAGCTACAACAGCTTTATGGGAAATATTTGGCGAAATTAACTTTTGTAAAAACGTAACCTTTCTTTGTAAGAGAAAACTTGGTTAGTTGAAAACAGATGCGTGCCCATTGAAGTCTCTTTTGTTTTTTCTTCTTTATTTAGCTTTCACAGTTCGTGCCTTAACCCGACGTTTTATAGGAGAATACGACACAACATTGGGTGAGTTGTGATTTTAACTAAAATTTGTATTAAGTCCCCGACCACCTTGTAATCTTGCGTAATGGCAATGCATTAGTGTCAAGGGATGATTGTCTACGTTAGATAAAAACTTGCTAATGATTTCCTGGATTAAAATTCTTAATGTGTTTCTTCGTATGGGTCTTTGATTTAATCTTTGCATCGAGTTTGAGCAATTCTCCCCAATAATAATAAAAGTGTTTTGTTTGCAAAGCAACAAACAGATAATCGGAAAATTCGCGACTATTAGCGACCAAGTAGCCGACGTAGTTTAGTCTAGGAGATGCGGAGTTTTTCACTGTTTTTATATCAACAATGATAAACATTGCCTCACAGTATAAACAGTGCATCACGAAGGTACACCTGAGCTTGGCATATTTGAATGGAGCAAGACGAAGGGTTACAACTTCCATTAAGTTCAAGTAAAGTTCATATAAATAATCGAATAGAAACTCTAGTCAGTTAGTGAAGCTGGTAAGCCCCCGCGAATACGGACCCCTCGGCCATTTGCAATGTCTGGTGTAGATTGCAGGACCACCTACGACAATCGGTGGACCAAATTGATTACCTGGACCGCTCTGATCTTCGTAGATCTGAAAAGCAAGTTTTAAATGTGAAGGAATGAAAGACTGGATGAAGAAAAAAAGCCTGTCCCCGATCTCCGAGATGTCGAGGAATGTCTGCACTGGATCTTCTTCCATCTTTCTTTTAATTGCGGATATAAGTTTTCAAAAAAATATTAACGCTGTTTAATCCCCCCCCCCCCCCCCAAATTAAATTCATTACAATTATTCTCTATACTCATCTCAATTGTTATCTGAACATACCACCGTAATTTTAAAGGTTACACACGTACAAAATTAATTTAATGATCCGTTTCGCGTAAACGCCATACTAAATCTTTATATTGAAGACTGATTTTACGTAAAATTACACAGAAGCCAAGCCCGTGGCTCTTGGTCTTCTTAGTTATACTTCTTTCTTCTGTTTCCGCAGAATGCACTTATCGGCATCATGTAGAGTTGGATGGGCAATTTCTATCACTTGACGTGTTGGACACAGCAGGAAAGGTAAGCATGAGATATTTTCCTTTCAACCGGCGGAAAAGCGATTAAACATGCAGGTCCTCAAAATGAAGACCGCTGGCTTGTTAGCCCATCGGAGCCCAGGGAGGGGAGAGTTTAACTCCGGTCGCAAGAAGGAAGAGAAACAGCAGCGTTTGTAATCAAATCTAAACGTGGGTGGACTTTCATGTCACCTCGATCGAAAGACTGTTAAGCGTAAGTCCCTCCTCGCGGCCCTCAAGGTTCGTAAAATGATGCGGAATTTTAGAAAACCGAGTATTCGCAATGTGCAGGAGTAAGGAGTTTTTGGAGTTGTGGTCGATCTTCTACATGCAGCAAGTATCTTAAAGGGGCTGATTATGCCGTATAAGCAAAATTATTGCTCGGCAAATTGTTTTTGCAAACGTTGGCCGTGAAGCATGCACTTATATTTCAACAGACTTAACTGATTAGAGTGTAATGTGAAGTGCTAGTTTTGTACCCCATATGAACCATGTGAGCGTTAGCCCTATACTAATGGAAATGGGCCCACACAAGGACAGACAAAAACTCTCACCAGGGTAAGAATTGAACTCACGACCTTTGGGTTAGATCACCGCTGCTCTACCGACTGAGCTACAAGGTCAGACGGGAGCAGGCCGTGGGAACTGAAGATCTTAAAGTCACCGCAATGAACATGTACAAGTACAAGGAAAGGTTACGTTTTTGCAAACGCTGGCCGTGTAGCACTTATATTTCAACAGACTTAACTGATTAAAGTGTAATGTGAAGTGCTAGTTTTCTACCCCATATGAACCATGTGAGCTTTAGCCCTACTAATAGAAATGGGCCCACAGGGAGGGAGAGTCAATTGCCCAGTGCTGGAAATCAGCACAAATATCGAAAGCACATAGCCTGATAAACAATGTCTAAATTGCTATCTTTCCTTTTGCAGAACTCTCTAGAGAAAATAGACAATTGCGTTCACACCGGATCTGACTTATTCTTCGTGCTCTACTCAACAACAGACCGTTCATCGTTTGAAGAGGCTTCTCTACTCTGCCAATACCTTCTGAAAACGAAAAACATCAATCCAGCGTGCCTCATTCTTCTTGGAAACAAGACCGACCTGAAACACTTCAAGGAAGTTGACGAGTACGAAGGTCGCCTCCTGGCTCAGGCCCTGGACTGCGGCTTTCACCAACTGTCCGTTTCCGAAGGATTTGTTGATTCTCAAAATGTCCTTTATAACACTCTCAGGCAGTTTGTGAACTCACAGAAGCAGGGATCACCTTCAATAAGGGTGTTTATTGACAATGTATTAAGTAGAAAGAAGTCAGTGTCGTAATTGAACGAAGATTCAGCAAGAGAATTGTTCGCATGCGATTGGCGCATCCCCCAAAACCTGCAATCAGAAATCGTGTCTCTAACTTATTTTAAAGACAACCGCTTCATAAACAAACATCCGCGTTTATGGCCGGCAAACGACACAATGAAATTTGCCCAAACTCTATGAAAAGTCCTCTTATTTCTAGCTTTTTGATAACAGCTAACAAGTAAGTACTAAAATGAGATACATGAGCTAGAAGAAGAGGACACTTTCATGGTTTAGGACAATAAGTAACATGCCTTCAGTTTGCCGGTTGTTGTTGCTGGCAAACGGGAAGATTAGTCTCGCTGTTTACGGTAGATACCCTTATGAGCGGACACATTGGGAAATAGAAAAATGCTTTTTGTTGACGGAAATTCGAAAACATAGGGTTTGAGTGGAATTTCAAATGAACGGTCTTTTTCTCAGCGTCTAGTAGATCTCTTTGCTCACCAGAGTTCCCTTTTAGGAGCTTCGACTCCATAATTCATTTGCGCTTAATCCGTAACATTCCCTGAAAACCACATTACATCATACTTTCTAAAGTTCAGTAAGGTTCATGAAAAGCGAATTCTTTCTTTCCTAGCTTGTCCGGGATAGGTTAACTTCGATTATTAAATTTTCAACCTCGGTTAATGCATTTCTCGTGCTCTGATTGGTTCATTCAATCTCGGTTATCAGCTCATATACCTTAGTCTGACCTTACATGGTAAATGATCGAGCTAAGCGTTGCTAAGCTAAAATTTCTTTTCGCCGTAAAGCGAAATTTATCTCTGGATAAAGCCAAAAAACCGTTTTTGTCGAAAGTGTGGATCAATTCCGACGTTTAGAAGTACGCGAATAGGTAAGAAATGTTTTTGTGATGAGCCAGCTTCTTTCTGACCACAAGGTCTTACCCATCATCTCATCAGTTCTTATCAAGATTTTTCGATTTTGCCCGGATTTCCTCGCTTTTTTCGCTCGTATTTTGTACTTTCTAAGCTTTTGGAGTTTAAGGAATTTAATAAAACAATTATTCATTCGCGGTTGTTGGATTTGAGACTGATTATAGCCAACTCGGCGCTACGCGCCTCGTTGGCTATTTGCCATCTCATATCCAACGTGCGCTCATGAAATAATTGTTAAATATTTTGACAGCCATTTTTTTTTTGGTAAGCCGATTACGAATGTTTATACTCTTAAAAGAACGCGTCCCCCGCCACCCCAACCGAGTTGCTTCTCATGACACAAATAGCGAGGGGAGTGGTCTTACGAGGTTGTTTGCAAACTCTCTGACAAGTCACCAAACAACACTTTGGGCGGTATATAACAAGTTTCTCGTTTCCACTGTATAATAAGGATCCGAAGGATCAACACAGCGATACGAATCTTAACTTGTTTTACTCACTGTCATGACGGCATGTATAGTACGGCACAGAGTTGCCTACGCATTCTTATAGGTCCGCATTGTGCATATACCGGTGATACCACGCCATACATCAATGGATGAGTTGGTTTTGGTGGAGTGCGTAGCTAGCTGCCACTATCTCCGTCACTAATCAGAAAGATAAAAGCCAATGGACCCCCAAATGATATGAAATTTTAGGTAGTCGTAGCGGAAGTAGAGGAAATAACTTTTTTCTGTTCTTACTTCAGTTAGCACTTACAAGTAGTAAGTACTATCTTGTCCAGTTAAAGTAAAGTGTGATCATCACTTCTACCTTTAGTATCTGCTTTGTTACTTTAGTTTCTACTTTTATCTGTTTTTGTATGTTTCACCTCTGAAAACTGTGTACGTATTGTAGCAGACAAATTTAAATGAAATAGAGAAATTGAAAAATGAATAAATTTAACTTTTCTCCTTACTAAATATGGTGAAAAACCGTAGAACAAGCTGTTTTCCTTCACATGACGTTAAAAGCCTATATCACCAGCGCCAAATAACAAGTACCCCCCGGCAGAGCTTCACGTCCTCCTTGATTAGCCTGCGTAGCATGGCGGTTTTGTCGAGCCGGGCGCACGAGCGGCGAAGCCGCGAAATTCGCACGCGAAAATCGCGAGAACGTGATTTTCTCGTACACATTTGTATATGTTATATGTGACGTAACAAAAGAGATTGTGCTTTGATTGGCTAAAAGGCACAATACTTGACAGGAAGGCTGCTCTAATTGTAGACCACCTTTTCCGCCAAATTTAAACGATAACTCCAAGGTAAATGACAGTTGAAGGCTCCAGTTGCACGAAGTTCTGACGTCGTCCGAAGTAACAAATACGGCAAATTAGTAGTATTTTTAACTATAAAAATTCTTTGACTTGGGACATTAAGTTTCAATAAGACTAATAAAACACTAACGGCGGTTACAAACTTTGCTTGAACTGTAGAACGTTTCAGTACCAACTTACATTCGAATGATTAATATGTTGAACATACGAAATTCAAACGTTAATTTGGTAATGTTTGTAACCGCCGTTTGTGTTTTAATAGTATTTATAACAGTCAATTGGATATGAATTGAATAAAGTGTACGTTAATTTTCGACTTTTTCAAAAATGGATTCAATGTTGCCGTTCGTCTGTTCAGTAATAGATTATAGATGACTTCAAAATGTGGCAAGAAAAAGCCTTGTGTGTCACTGATGTTCTGATCATATTTTGACGTTTGACGTCTTCTGTAATCTAATTGCTGAATAGACGCACGGAAACATGGACTCTATTTGTTCTATACAATAAAAAATCAATAAAGGTTTTTGATGATGACGTCAGCTATGTGTCTGTCCTCTGACAGATGATAGGTGAGAACCAATCAAATTGCGTGCATTACTGAGCTTATCATATACTGACTTTTCGTTCTGTAGCTACTTAAGATTCCAAGTTGCCGTGCGTCTGGATCTGTTCAGTAATAGATCACAGATGACGTCAAAATGTGGTAAGAACAAAAAAGTGGCACAAATTCTCCTCACAGTTTTAATGAAATTCCAGTCGGACAGGTATTGAGAATGAAGAATATCATGATATCAGCCGAAGAGGTTTGATCTTCACACCAAATTCTCATATCTCCCCAACAAAGAAATATATGGAACTAGTTAGGAGAATGAACGTTTCGATCTTGCAACTGAAAGGATTAAACGAGTTGATAAAGATAAATTGCTATGGTAAGAGAGAGATTTCTGAGCTGATGTTCTTCTAATGAAGAGCTAACTCTCGAAACGTCAGTTCACTCAGCAGAAAAATAAATAATTTTCCAAGAGACAGTTTTTAGTACATGTGTGTCCAGGGCTGCAATGATCGCGAAATTTCAATGAATACGAGCCGATTTTCCTTCGAAGTTTAGTGGCTAGCTTGAAACGACAACCGTAAAAGGGCTATTCTGCAAGCATAACAAACGACCTGGTATTTGAGAAAAAACAGAGAGGTTCTTTAGCCCAAACAAAAACAACTAAAGAAGCAAGGAAAGGGAAATAAACCCAAAGCGCCGGTAGCTTTGCATTTGACAAGCGACGAACTAAAACACTCTTCACTTTGGACTACTCCTTTCAATATCTGAAACACAGTAAGTGTTGTAAATTTTATTAAATAAATTTAGTCTGGGAGCAAATGTCATAAAATAAGGTCCCGTGTGAAGTTCGTGCTGAAAGCAAGCACCTAGTGTAAAAGTGTTCATTAGGTCCTACTAAACATGAAAAGTTTTGGTGCCAGCTTTGCCACTTGCTCAGACGGCTTTAAGGGGGGGTTAAATTCTGACCCATGAAATCCAGCGTGAAAACGAGGCTAAAACACATAATTGCCCATAACTTTGTTAATAACAGACGAAAATACACCAAACGGGCTCACATGATTGGGCATGATCCTCCCTGTTGATTTATGCTAATTTACATAGGTCACGTGACCTTACGCATGAAAGCTGAAACTGAGGCTGAGGCTGAAAACCATAATTTACTATAAATTTGTCAAAAAAATCCTTATAATGCCAAACTTGCTCACCTTAGTCAGTTAGACATCTTGCATCTTTTGGTGCCACTTTGTAGTCTCACGTGATCCCATACATGGAAACAAGGCTGGATTGCAAAACACGCCAAAGGAAAACGAGTGCTAAGGTCATCAAAGTCAAAGCTAAAGACACGATCAGCGAGTTAAAGGAGGACAGAAATCTGTTTGCTTGTTTGGCGATGGTGTGCAAGAGCCGCCCAGAAATTGACATCCAAGAGGTTGTTGGCTTATATGAGTTCACTGTTGTCCCAAGATCTTTGTTTGTACGAAATGGTACCAAGTTGCATTGTTCTTGCAAGAGTGCCCTTATGCATATCCTAGAGAAGGCAGGTGGCCCTAGTATTAATACACAAGAAATCACCGCAGGATTCAAAGTCGCGATTGTTGATAGAATAGCCGAAGTCCAATCACATGACAAGCCAGAGTGGATCAAGAACTGTAGAGACTTGGCTGAACATTTCACGAATCGCTTGCTTGTAAAGTATAATGATTTACAAGAGCTCCACATAATCTTCGACAGATATGATATACCATCCTCACTGAAATCAGCAACACGAGTCAAACGACTAGGTGGCCATGCTCCCATTTATTATCGCATCACTGATTCTACCCACATCGCCAAGGTGCCGATGAAGAAGCTTCTTGCTCATTCAAAGACCGAGGGCGAACTTACTACGTTTCTCGCAAAGAATGTGAAGGATAAATCTAATGGGAGACAAGTCGTTGTGGCATGGGGAACGGAATGTGAGGCAACGCACAGAGACGTTAGGCATTTACGAAGTACACAAGAAGAAGCCGACACGAAGATTATTTTACATGCTCTGGATGCCTCTGCTCAAGGTGCTACCCAACTCTCTATATATTCTCCTGACACTGATGTTCTTGTTTTGGCTCTCGGACGGTATCCAGATTTGTGCTTGAACTCTTGCTTTGTTACTGGGACCGGCAGTAGTCGTAGAGTTGTCAACTTGAAGTCAATCGCAGACGTCCTTGGGCCCACTAAGACGGCTGCGCTGCCAGCATTTCATGCGTTGACCGGAGCAGATGTTACTGGGAGTTTCTCTGGAAAGGGAAAAGGCACTTGTTGGGATGAGTTTGATAACGCCAGCACTCCTATCTTGCAACCTCTTGCTAACCTCGTTTGTGGGGAACAGCCAGATGACGGCACAAGAAGTGGAGTGGAACAGCTGGTTTGTCGGATGTACCAACCAAAGACAGACATCAAAACTGTCAAAGCCCTCAGATGGTCCATCTTTAAGAAAAATCAAGCTGACTCTGAGAGGTTGCCGCCCACACAAGCTGCTCTCCATCAAGCCATACTGAGAGCGCACTACCAGCTTCTTGTTTGGAACAACGATCATGTAGCAAACTCGGTGTTGCCCTCACCAGAGGGCTATGGATGGCAAGATGAAGATGGAAAGTGGGTACCAGTCATGACAAATCTTCCACCAGCTCCAGAGGCAATTATATAGCTTGTCCGATGCAAGTGCGCCAAGTCCCGTTGCTCTAACAACCGTTGTCAGTGTCAAAAAGCCGGACTTGTCTGTACTGATCTCTGTCTGTGCTCTGCAGATTGCCAGAACGAGTATGCTGAGAGTGATGATGAGTATGATGAAGACGAAGTCGAGCAGGAAATTCCACAGGAATGGACAACAGAACAATGTATATAGATATTCAGTAAGACTTTCATGGCTGTATCTATAAATAGCAGTAGTCGCTATTTTCACTTTCTGCCCTTGTTCCAATATACATGCGAAAATGAAGAAATGGAACCAGTGTTGGCAAAATTATTGATTATGTGTACAAGATAGATTCTCAAATGGAGCCTCCGCAGTATTTGCTTTATCCGTCTCGTCCCTGTGCTATGGGCCATTGGACAATGATTAGTTGAAGTTTTTATATCTGAACTCGGATAACCAGATATGTATCTGCCTAGTAGTTGTTAATACATAAGGCAAGACAAATGCCATCCTACACCATGCTACCAGATATATCCAGCCTCGGTTCCATGTATGGGGTCACGTGACACTACAAAGTGGCACCAATCGATGGAAGATGTCTAACTGACTAAGGTGAGCAAGTTTGGCATGATAAGGATTTTTTTGACAAATTTATGGAAAATTAAGTGTTTCAGCCTCGCTGTCATGCATAAAGTCACGTGACCTATGTAAATGAGCGTAAATCAACAGGGAGGATCAAGTCCAATCATGTGAGCAAGTTTGGTGTATTTTCGTCTATTATTAACAAAGTTATGAGGAATTATCTGTTTTCGCCTCGTTTCCATGCTGGATTTCATGGGTCAGAATTAAACCCCCCTTAAAAGCCGTCTGAGCAAGTTGCAAAGCTGGCACCAAAACTTTTCATGTTTAGTAGGTCCTAATGAACACTTTTACACTAGGTGCTTGCTTTCAGCACGAACTTCACACGGGACCACATTTGCTCCCAGACTAATTGTCGGTTGGGCGACTTTAAACCCTTGTTTATTGCTTTCATCGCCCCACTCCATTCACTGTCCATTTGTGCGAAGTAATTTTGTTTATCAAACACTACCACGAAAAAAACCTCAGTACCTATGAAATAAACACATTACAGCATGGAAAATGCTTTGTACGATTTTTATTCACTCGTTGTTTCGTATCAGAAAACTCACTCGTTCGCTGCACTCACTCATTTGTTTTCTGATACTACTCAACTCGTGAATAAAAATCGTACGCGCGCATTTTCCATGAAGTAATCTCTATATGTTGCCAAAAACGTACAATGATCAACCCACACAAATAAAGAGGAATTTGTGTTTCCAAAAACGTTGTGCTCCAATGAGTAAATATATCGTCATTGATGAGGAGATTGACTCCCGTGAAGGTCACACACTGTGGCCCTACACTTATTGACTTTTTGTTCTCCTTTGGATACAAATTAAACATTTTACGCAGCACGTACAAACTTCAAATTAACTGGCTCGTGTGATCAATTTACTCCATGCAGAGGGAAAACTAGTTCTCAGTCAGCTCGATTAATGGAGCATTTAGCCAGTTCAATTCACTTCAAAGCTGAATTCAGGCTTTCATTGTCTTACTTCTCGAGTACCGTTCTCAACTGCTCATGATCTAAAAAAAATGCTAGTATGCTTCTTTCCGCAGTTCATAGATAGTTCTTTCAAATATCAATTCTCTTGAGTTAGAAACGGTCGACGACGCGAGGCAAACGTGAGCATTTTGTTAACAGTACGGCAAACAGTACGGCAATGTTTGCGAACTAAACAGCCGGATTCGAATGCCGACAAAGTATCAATAGAAACTCACGCTTATCGACGACAAGCTTCGATACGTTTAATTCAGCAAATTTCACGCTTCTGTCTTCAAGAAGTGGGGAAAACTCATCGGCAGGTGCAGCACGATTATTTTTTCATTAAAGCTTATGTTTTGTTTCGGTGAAACAATCGTTGCCTTTTCGGAAGTCCTTGCTTAACACATCAGTTTGCTTCAATCATCCCAATGATCCTCGACTTTTCCACAATAATAAAATTTCCGGTCTCAGCTTGTTGTACAATGAACAAGCTGCTTACAAACCGGAACTGTTCACAATGATGGAAGACAATATAATAGCCAGTCGGTTGCACCGATTGGATCGCATAAAACCCCCGACATTTGTCGGAACTCATATTTCAGTTAAAGTAGGTTTTTCAAACAAAAGTAGGTTAAATATTTCTTCAGCGGGAGATTGACACGGAATTCAACCGCAAATTCTCAAACCAGGGCCATGCATCCTGACTGGTTGACTGGGTATTTTTTAGTATTTTACACAGCGCGGTAGGGCGTCAGATCTAGCCGCAAAAACGTGAGTGTAGGAGGACTAACTGACTCAACAGAGCACGGAAAGAGTTCTCAGTACACAACGAAGAGCTACTTGAGAGTTAAGACGGACATCCTGAGGTCAAGATGACAAGCTGGAAGACAAAGAATCCGAAAAGACGACAACAAAGCGAGGTAAGATTGTTCACTTTTAAAAATGTTCGTCAGCAATAGTAACTTAGTGACAAACGCTGGAGAAAGAATGACTTAAGGTATTCCAGAAAATCACGTCTTTTTTTTCAAAAGCAAAATCACTAGCTTCCAGGCACTAACAAAAGCAGCTTTTGATACAGCACCTGTGAGGAAATTTACGAAAATGGTCTGAAACTCCTGATCACAAATTCGTTGTAAGGGGACGACAGCTAAGAATGAAGCCCGAGCTTTAAATTCATGCACTGAAACGTTTCAATTACCATCAACATAAGCATTGTTGGAAAAAAAGATACAACAGTAATTTATCAAGGTCGTTAACGAATCAAGTTTAAAAAAAGGAGAGGCAATTTTTTCAGAGAGAAATCCCATATGAAATCACTGAACTCTGAGAGCCTAACATTCTTTCAGATGCTGCAGCCTGGACTATTGAGTTTCCTCCTCTTTCCAGAAAGTGATCTTTATGGTCAATTAGCAAAAATCCACCCAATTCACACACCTCCTTGTTTACGCGATGTCGGGGAAATCTCTATTAAGTCTGCATTCTTGTTTCAATCGCACGCAAAAACATGCTCAACAACATTGGCGGGCGAAACGTCTCGAAATTCTACAGGTTTTACAGCATCCTATGTAAATGTTTGTCTTCCTGGATAAATGGATTAAACGAATAAAATGAAATATTTATCAAGGAAGAGGCGACATACAAATTTCCATTGGCGCGACTATAAATATTTAGACAGGAAACACTTTATGGAATTAAAGAATTTGTGTGCTTACAACGAAGAAAGCCGAAGGTTACTTAACGGTTAATCGATAAATCTTCCCCTAACTTATCTTCTCTCGAAGGCATTACAGTGAAACGGGACAAATGATATTAAAATGGCAGGCAGGCACATAAGACAAATAATGGCATTAAGAGCGGCCTAAGATACAAGATCCGAAAACTAATATCAGTTTACAAACCGAAAGATTTGGAAAACCATTGAGGTCATGTTATATAGCTTATTGTCAAGATAGTGTGAAATCGCGGTCTATTGCAACTTAAAACAGCAGTGAAACCCACTGATATCAGAGGGGCTTTTCGTACCGTGGTACATGGCATGAATTACGCTGTTCAAAGGGGACAACGGCCACTTTTTATTAATATTAAGCACTATTTCCTGCAGCATGTCGCTTTAGAAGACGTGCAAGCTGTACAAGTGCCCGATCAAAATGTGTTAATTAAATATTTGTTAGCTATGGGACGAGTTGCAGGTAGCCAGCCAATCAGGCGCATCTCTCCAACTCGGCTGTGAGGATCTCTGTCAACTCTTAGTTAAGACAAGTGCTCATGTTATAATTGCTTTATTAAGAACGCTTTATTATAATTATGGATAAATCGGCCCTTCCTTCTTTTCAACCTGTTTATAATATAGAGCTGGCGGGAACCGTTGCTATATTTGAAAGTTAACACGGGTTTAATTAAAGCTACGAAATGATGGCAAAGTCAATCATAAACTTTTACATTGAATTATACATGTACAGTGATCTAGTTTTTGAACTGATAAAAATCCAATCGATATTAGATTTTACACTTTAAGTTGCGCGCCCACTCATGGCATAGTTAATAGAGGGGAATGGATATGAAACCCGGCAAATTTCTTTGTTGTAGGTTTTTGTTCTCTTTTTTGGCCTTTGTTTGCTCCTTTGATGTTTGCCGAGCTTCAAAACCAGTACAGTCTATTAACTATGCTCATGGTGAGTGGCTATTCGAAAGAAAACCACACAATATAAAAGTCATTCTTGTTGCCGTGTCGACATGATTAATTAACGCCACTTTTCTGTTGCTTGTAAAAATTTGTCGACGAGTGATAAACGAAGCGCCGGTATGTCTCTGTTCGAAAAGAACTGCAATTTCGGTGAAATGGGTTAGTAACGGATCTACATCAGTGGTTTGCACTGATTGATGAAAAGCTTTAAACACACAACTTGAGATAGCATGATTGGACGATGCGTTCACTTCAGTTTAGGGAGCTTTAGAAACGACGACGGCAACTTGGTCAGCGAAATATAACTTAGCACTATCGTGCCGTAAGTGAGCATTTGCTGTTGGGCCGCAGATGGATGTGAACTAAATAAGGAATTCACTGTTGTATACTCACGTGTCGTGAAAACCTTGAATTCGTTCGTTTCGGAAAGAAACGTATGAACACGCGTGCTGCGTTTACATTTTTTTTTCATTAAGCCGTCGTGGACGCCATTTAAATATTCTATCGCTTTTTAACTTACAAGGCACTGAGGGCCAATTAGGATATGTTTAAATAGTGGTCATTCTTTAAGAGGGGAACATTGGGGTCCGCGGAAATGCGGTATCCGTTAATTTTTAGCGCGGTATTTCGGAAATTGTAGTCCGAAAAGTTCGGAATTGCGGTATGATCAAACCCTACGGAAAGTGGTTCTCCTATGTTTTGGTTCACCGTATTCTGTGCAGAAATTACGTCACGGGATTATCATACTTCCGGCTGCTGCAGGGGGACAGAAATTGAAAACTCTACAAGCTTCCTCCTTGGTGCGGGATCATGTTTTACAAGCGCGATTCGTTTTAACAATCGTTTGCTGTACTGACAAAGGCATGTGCAGAGCAACATGGGAAAGAAAATGGAGAACATTAATTTTGATTTCGATATTAACTGTTTTCGAATGCGGTATTTCGGAATTGCGGTATTGGGCAACCCCCGATGTCCCCCCTCCTTTAATAACTGGTATTTTTCTCGGTGCGTTAGCGGGCGCGTGGGATTCTTACAAAGCATTTTTTTCTGTCAACTTTAAAGATGCTTTCTCTTTATTGTTTCGTTAATAAAAATACTCCGATGAAGCCTCTATCTCTCATTTGCTTTTCCTCTATTTTCGATTCAGGATCTGGGCTCGGTTGTTCGAAAGCGATTAACTCAATCCAGTATTACTGGTAAACTTTTGTTTCATGCTTTCAACTTTTTGGTGATAGTTCCTTTTGGTTAATTTTCTCTTTCAAGGTTGACTTCTTCTAATGTAAAGTTTTGCTGAATATCAGCGTTGAACAATGTTTGAGAGTAGAGAAATAAACTCCTTGGTTAATTTTTAATCTGGGATTAGGGTTAATCGGCTTTTGAACAACCCGAAACAGCTCGCTAGAAATTGCTCGGGATCAATCTTGCCACAAGTACAGCCCTCGATTCTATGAGTTTTCTGCAAGCAATTTGTTGAGTTTAAGAAACCAGCCTAGGACGTCGGTATTATTTTGAAAACCTGTGCCCCTCTGTAGTACTACTCCTTGGTACAGTTTTCCCACTGACCTACCAGGTGGTAAATGACATACAATTTTTGACCTGATATTTAGCCTGTCAATAGGTAATTTTACAATAACTGAGCAATTTCTCGTGTGCTGATTGGCTAACTTTTATCATCAAGAAGAGTACAGACACATAATATTGTAATTTAAGCGAAGCTGAAAGTATCAATATGGAGGATTTTCCGGATTTTAACCTGTGATTTTAGTTTTGCCGTTCAACCTTATGGGAGATGTTGAAACGCTAAGACGATTTTGAGACGTGAGAATGTTCCTACCTCAAAATTGCTCGATTTTCACTAAGACATGAACATTTTTGATCACTTCGAGGGTTTTGAACGCCTTTCGATTCTTCAACTGAATTTTTAATCTGTGCAAGTTGCTGACGTGATTGTCACAATTTTCCGTAGTGTCATTTGTTAATCGAAGCCAATGAGTGTACGAGAAAAGGTATTGACGATAAATTACGCCAGTCTGAATAAAACTGCATACATTTTAGTGTTTGAATTTTATTTCTATTCATTTGACCCGGGAAATAGAAAGTTTTCATTTTTGATATTGTAAAAAATAAATTGATGCTAGTTTTTGTCTGTCAAAATTGTTTTGGGTCCACTAGCCTGACATTTTAAGTGAAGAATTTTGTTCCTGATGGTTTCTCCGCTTACGACATGAGAATGAGAGAAGCCTGGGAACGGATTTTAGGAAAGGAGTCGCTTTTCCAATGGACCCCAATGATAGACGACAACGAAGGAGGCTTTCGAATATCTTAGTTTGAGTACATAATCGAGGGAGCCATTGCTTGCCCAAAATCTTCAAGAGACGAATTCTTTATCGAAGGAAGTGACTCATACTGGGGTATGTAGTTGGTTCTAAATGAAATTTGAGAACTTTATTATAAGCAAGTACCCTTGTTTTCTTTACAAGCGTCTTTTACATTCAACTCTAGTAAGAAACGTTGGAACAGGTCAAAAGACAGTCAGTGAGTCACTTTGTTTGAAATGCATAGGGAGATTTTTTTTGTTATTGGCGCTGCGAAACTGCGGAGAAAATAACTTCTGAGCTATTCATTATCTTGACAGCTATTCCGACCATCAGTTCATTAAAAATTATGACTGAAAATACATCAAAATCTGATAAAGGAAACGTGCTGTACGGATAGTTGTCGCACAACCGGTCTTAAAATGGAATTTTATCTCTACAATCGAAGAGCCATAAAGGGATACAAAGTCAACAATAAACAAGTAGCTTACAAATACAGCCAAATAACTTGGATGCTTTATATTTTTAACATGAAAGCAATCGAGGCAGCATGTCTTTGTAGCTTCTGGAAAATGACTGCTGAGTTTTTGTGTGCTTTTCCTCTCTCTGAGGCAAAAATCACGTTATAAGGCAGTGAACAATACTTCTGTTTTATTTCGGAACTGTTAACTGTACAAAGATACGTTAAAGAATTACAAAATCAAAAGCACTGAGGGTTTGGGTAAACAAAACCAAGCTGTGAGTTCAATTGTTTGCAAAAGGAAAACTAATTTAATTAATTTAATAACACGTCATGGTGTTCTTACGTCATCCTAATTCTAGTCTTCGTGGCCAAATTTTGCGACCTGAGCTCGCAAAACTTTATTGAGAGATCGATATCCGCTGAGAACGGGAAAACTTTGTTAACGCGATTAAGAGACAGTATAAAAACCTTTTTTTTTTTCAAACCTATAAATTTCAACTTCAAGTATGAAAAGAACTTCGCCTAAATTAAATTCCGCTTCCGGTCAATTTCACGCGAGAATTGGGTCAAATATTGGTTTATCATCACCCAAAATTCATGACGTCAATTTTGCCGAGTTATTTGAATGCGAAGAAAACAAGTGTTGTAATTCATTCACGCTTTGAGTTCAAACTGAACGGCGAAAAAAAAATTGGTCTTCGAAATCAACTCTAACTTGCAAGAGAAACGATTCACAAAACATACAGGTGAAAATGGTAAGATACTTCTTTGTCTACAAGTGTGTACTTGAATTGGTTTAAAGAAAGGTACAGGTCTACGTTTGTCTCTCTTTCCGCCGTACACTTTATTGTGGTCAGGCTTTTTTCCATTTCGGAATACAGAGGTTTAAATATATTTTTTTTAGTTTTTAACTGAATAGGAACAAATTGTGCCGAGCTATGTGAAATTTATCAACAATGGCAATTTTGTCATGGGTGTCATTTCGTCCCAAATCGCTTTAGAAAAGGCGAGTTTTACTAAACTTTTTGATGCATTGAGGATAAAATCACCAGAATGGTCAACTGCAGCAGAAGGGGAACAAGACAACGCTCCTTAATAATCTCTCAATTACATGGCATTTACAATTAGGTAATCAACATGAATACTTAGTTCGGGAATTTTTTCTCCAAAGGTATTTGGCTTCGAAAAACATAAACCGAAGAAATTAATGCTTCCGGTACATTCTATTTATCAGATCACACAATCCCAGTTTCTCGTCGGTGTTAGTTTCCGCTGGGCTTTAGCTATAACTTTGATGACGTTCTTGAAGACCAAAAGTTTATTGACCTTTCATTTAAGAACGACATAAAAGGCATTCATCAGCTATTAAATAAACTCAGAGCTTCAAACGCCGATCAACAATTACGTTACAGAAACTTCTGGCTAATTGCAGTCACTAAAGTTTTAAAACCAGACGTTTTTGCTCACGTTTAATGGTGAATGTTTTATCTTTATTTAAATTTTCATAAGAGAGTGCCTTTTTTATTTGAATTTCTCCCTGGATTGGTTTGACAAGCAAGAAATGAGATAGAAATATGGTGAGTTTCTTATTATAATTGCTGTAACATATCTGGTCACTGCGCCGACTGAGGGATCATCATCTAAAACAGTTTTCTTCGCTAACCCCTAACCTTAAAGGCTTCAATCTAAAACTTAAGCTTATCTTTCATTTTCAGGAGAGGTCAATGGATTGTTTGACTTTGCCAGCAAACTATGAAATACCAACCAAACCTCGAACCTTATCTGTAAACAGCAGCGCTAACATGAAGAGCATACGATCGGTTGTCTTAGGAAAGGACGGAGTGGGAAAATCAGGTATGTTAAACAAAAACATTCCATTTCTACCTTCCTTGTTTACAGAGGAATGAATATTTTATAAACAAAGGATTCTAACTTCATCTAAGAGGTCATTAAATCCCGTTGAGTTGCGTTTTCAATAGTTGTTTGTCACGTTTTTGGACAAAATGTTCCAAAATGTTTGCGTTTTTGGCTGTCGCCGGCTAAGATTTCTACTTTGGATAATAAAAATAGTAATGGACCTAAAAATAATTGAGCGAGATAAGAGATTTACTTCCTCAAAAATAACTCTGTTTTTAGAGTAAAGAAATGAACTTATCACGCAAACTGTGAAAGACTTCGTCCGAGTTGGTCCTGAAAATATCACGCAAGACAAAGTATGCACAGAGAAAAAGGAATTTTCCTATAGCTCAGAGTTAAATTTGTGGCGACTCCCTAACTCTTCCTGCTATACCTGTAAGTCTTGACATTTAAAAATATCCCTAACCGATGAACAGAAATTCGATTGTAACACTGTACGGAATACGTGCCGATGCACTGCAGACATCGGCGTTGCCAGAATCGTTTAAAATTGTTGACTGAAAAGCTATTGATTTGCACGTCTGCACCAATTGTCACACGGAATAATTTCACGTCCTCCTACACTGAAGCGCGCTTGGTGCTTCCTTTAAACAGGAATCAGTCACACACAGGTGAATAAACATCCATGCCAACATTCCACTAACCAAAAAACTCAGTATTCTTATACAAAAAGGCTGTATTTTATCAATACATCAATCAACTGACCATGATATAAAATAATTATTACTTTTGTCTCCGAGACAGTGACTGATAAAAAAGAAACATATGCCAGTTCCCTCTTTTCTTTAAATCCTAGAGCCCAAACTATGGCGATGCTGTTTAATAATATAAGAAAACAATTGGGGTACGCGAAGATACATTTCTGGGAGAGGAGCAGGGAACGCATGAGGTCAATCCACATCACGTTTATTCCCGCAGGGTGACCCAAGCCTTCACGTACGCGCGAAACCCCGCATCCCAACAAGTTAGTTCTCTTCACTGTCAACATCATTGTCTACCTTTTTTTTCATTTGTCTTTTGCGGCATTTTATTATCGTTTGCAGCGTTCACTGTCAGACTTCTGACGAAGCGTTTCATCGGGGAATACGACAGTTCATTAGGTAAGCAGTTCTAAAGACGTGCGAAAGGCATGCGCACCAGTCATTCTACACGCAACATAAACAGTGCTGTTTCAAGTTTCAACCAATGAGATGCAAGGGCAACTTCGCAATCTTTTTCCCGCCGCTTTTAAGAAACTTTCTTATAATTGCTTCGAATGATTGATCTTGGTTTTCACGACGCTTAGCTGCAAAAAAGATCAAATTTGTTTCTTTTGTTGTTATAAGTTGCAGCTGTTCTTCTTGTTTAGTGCTCATCCTGTTTCATCAATCCGCTTTTTCTCAGAGGAAACGTATCGTCATCGCGTTGAAGTTGACGGTCAGAATATTCTCTTAGAAATCTTGGACACGGCAGGTCAGGTAAGTGCCAATTATTGGTTTCATCCTTTATTTATGTTTTTATTTATATATTTTATTTTCTTATCTATTTCGTTTTTTTACTTAATATTCATTAAGGGCATACAGAGACGGCATAAGATTTTCGGCGAACGTACAATACTTAGAATGCTGAGAGCGGTTACATAAAAACCTGAAGTCCTGTCGTTCACTTCCTAACGGTGCAGCTGCAACATAGATATCTGACCACAATTATCTACAACCATAAATTTGTACTGACTATACGGGGCATAGGTGCCCTGACATTTAGCACGGGTCATGAAGTCACTCCGCGGAAGGCGTCCGGAAGAAATAGCAGGGATTGTGAGCAAGAGCAAAAATCCCACAATAAAATAGCAAAAGAGCAACAGGGGTGATCTTTTTTCTTTCTTAAAACGTAGCACAAGAAGAGGAACGATACGTGGAGCAAATCTAGGAGATGGCTTTAATACTGTCTTTTCCACTTTCAGAATTCTGTGGAGAAAATCGACGCTTGTTCAAGAGGAGATGTAGCAGATCTTTATTACGTTCTCTACTCCAACACGGATCGCTCTTCCTTCAAAGAAGCTGTACTTATCGTCAAATACCTCGTGGAAACACGAAATGTGTCCAAGACATCTATTTTTTTAATAGCTACTAAGAAGGACCTAAAATATCAACAAGATGTTACAGAATACGAGGGGAGATTACTAGCTATGGAGTTGGGTTGCGAATTTTACATCATTTCGAGCTCTGAGGGCTATGACGGGACCCAGGACGTGCTAAGAGGTTCATTGAGAGTGATTACGAACCATAAACACTCCAAGGAGAACAGCGGCTCAAAATCGCCACTCATGAGGCGAGTTAAAAATGGACTGAGAAGCAAGTCGCATTCTCCCGTTCCAAGTCCATCATATCAACAAATCCTTGATGCAAGAGATAGGACAGCTACACTTTGAGTAGAGGAACTTTTAATTAGATTAGGCAGTAAACAGGAGCAGGACAGGCCTACTTTGTATGGAGGAAACTCGCCTTCTCATGACATAGCTCTTGCTTAGTAAATTAAACGAGAGGAAAGTTTTCCCGTGAGCGGAGTCACTGGAAATTTAGGACCTGGAATGGTTCATTTTTGACGTTTCTTTTAAGACATGGGAAAGGAAATCTGTAATTTTTCAGATTTTTTGCCCACCAAGCCCTTTAGCCCCCTAGTCATGAGAGAGTGCTTTCCTTGCCAGGGACTTCACTTTGAGTGCGCGCTGATTGGCCAAAACGTGTGGTTACACAGTGTGATTAGCGTCCCTCTTTTTCGAACGTCCGCAATAGTGAACTGTCAGCGGTCATGCCCATTTCAGTCACGCAAGGTTAAACAGTCTAGTGGCTACCCATAGTTGGTAGCGAGAGCAACTCTTCGACGAAAAGTCTACAGCTGTCTATATCCTCGCACGCTCTCCTATTTTCTATCAAAACTCACTCTAAATTCGCTTATCACTCGCATGATTACATGGGTCTGTTTGGACAAAAAGTAACTCTAAGCTTAAGCACCAGGAGAAAGTAAGGGTCACATAGAGGGAACCGCTTAGGGATATTTCAGTAAGATATTTTTTGGATATTTTAAATTAAATGAAATACAAGCCGAACGATCACAGAAATTTAAAGAGACGTCCCCTTTGGGGCTCTATCACAAAATGCCATGTCGTTGTGCCCCAATGGGTGCTTTTTGAAAATTTACTTTTGTGGAATTGATAAATCCCGGATTTGCACGCCTTCCTCTTTGTCTCTTTATCAAGAGTTCAAGCAAGAACAACGGAAGCGTCAACGAAAACCTTACTCCTAAATATAACTCAGTAACGCTATAATACGTGTTTCGCGATTATTCCTGGTTGGGTACGAACGATTTTAAAGTAAAGAAAGAAAAAAATTGTTTCATTCCTGTATGCTCGCGTTGTCGTCAAACGTAAAATTTGTGATTTCAGGGGTTTTTTTTTGTGGAGTTCGGCACTGAAATACACAGAAATGGGTCCCGCACGTGCAGTATGATTATCAAGTTTTCCTTATTTAACCAATGTCATTACAGTATTCCACTATTACGCCATTTTACCATATTTGGTCAAGAGAATGCGCAAAATAGATGTGGGTTATTGACCAAGCTTGTTCGGTCAAGATGGCTGGATATTGGCCAAGTTCTTTTCGTCTCGGTCCATAAACACGCAAAAAAGGAACGAGGCCAATATCCAGCCATCTTGACCGAACAAGCTTGATCAATAGGGATTTATTATATGGGATAAAACACCAAAAAATTATCTTTGATCTTGCGGGACCAAGCGAGAAATCGCGAGCGGGCAAGCTAGCTCCATCTTGCCCGCTCGGGTAGCCAATCACAGCGTGCGATTTGGTTAATCTTGCCCGCTCACGGAGCTAGTCATATAATAAGAGACAGTAATGCACTGTAAAGTCCCGGTTTGACCGGAAGTTTTTCAGTGAAAGTAGTTGTTTTCAACACAATGCAAAGCCTGAGAATTTAGCTTGTCGTCGCTTTTAACTCGTCATTTCGTTTATCCCATCAAATTAAGGACATTTGGCTGGCTTTTTGTGCTGTTTACATCTTTCACACGCGCTCTAAAGGACAGATGATACTTTTTTTTTAACACTCTTACGAAATAAAATTGAAGTAAAATAACACCTTTTTGGAAGTGAAATAGTAATTCTCGTATTCGATGGTTGTAAAATAAATATTCGCGGACATTTTGTTCATTGCTTGTATCATTCCTCGCCCCTGCGGGGCTTGGAAAATGACGCAACTCGCAAAATATCCGCGCGTATTATATGTTAAGCCATCGAATAAGATGTATGTATTCGTGTTTTCTGGCTTTGCGTTGCCGTAGCCACCGTCTCTGCTTAAATTTCCTTTCGCTGGCACGGAAGGAAAAAGAATATGATCACATCATTCATCTCGTGACATTTTCGTCATCGCCTCAACGATGTACTTCTTTACACTGTTAAAAACCGCTTTATCTCATTTCAAGAAATACACTAGAACAGAATAGCTACAAGTTTCCTCGACAAATGGTGAGTCAGATAAATAATTTAATTATAATTATTTGTTGCTTATTTTGAGCACTTAAGCATGAATACAGAATACTTTGGTTATAAGCAGCGTAACCATGATTCCTCGCCTTGGTCTTTGCTTTGTTCTCAGCAAAATTTAAATAAATTCAATTTACGTTGACTTCTTTTAATTTGTAATATTAATATTCCACATTAAGAAAAACTGGTTATACAATTATTTTTCTTTATGACATTAAGGTCGACAAATTTGCGGCTTTTTTGGGAGTCGTGAATTCTCGAGAGTCAAGATCTGAGAAGGGTACGCTTTTGATATAATTATAAAACAAAGAGTGAAAGCAAGTTAGCCAATCACGGTAGACACACAATCAAAGGAGTCAATTGTAACGCAAACAAATGCCAGTAGCAGGACGAAAAGTGCGGAAAAAGGCAAGGGAGGATTTATCTTTCATTGGCTTTGCTCGAGCAACAATCGCTGTCGTGCAAAGCCGAAGTAAACGAAAATTTATTTTCGGAAAAGCCACGAGAATTGATCCAATTTGCTTTCGTGATTTCTCCTTGAAAAATATTTCCAAAGATATCTTGATAACTTCCTTTAACTTAAAGAACAGATAGCTGAGATATGAATTTTAAAAAGTCCATTAAAGGTAATTCTATTTATCAAAACAACAAATCGAACATCTCCAGATTAATAATAGGTATCGATGTTTATTAAACAGTCTATCTATTGACGGATCTCTCTGTTAGATTTGTCAAAGGAAATTGTTTAATAGAGCGAGTTTCAAGAAATGACAAAATGAACCAGACTAAAGTACTCTATACTTTTGAAAATACATCACTTGCTTTCGAGAGCTATCAGTTTCCGAGATCACACACACCATCAATAGGCTAGATGCCGATGAATAGTTCCAGTTTTTTACTAAAAATACTAATTTTTAGATTGAATTTTTTTTTGCTTGTCACGGTGTGGACGTTTGATACGATTCCATCGCGATAAGAATGCCTTATGGTTGGGTTGACTTCCTCTGTTATTAGCTTATATGTGATCTGATATTCAAAATCAAATGATTGGTTTCAGACAACACTGACGTCTTTGATTTTTTTCCGTCGTTAAAAGCTTAATCAATAGTTGAATGAAGCAGTTGTTATCTACCCGAGGTTTTGCAGTCTTTCCTTTTGCAGGTGCAATTGTATTTTACTCGACATTTATTCTCTCCAGTAATCCGTCATACACGTGGTAGGGTTTTAACGACAACGTGGTCACTCCGATGAACATGCAATTCCGCTTGATCGTTCAGTTTTTATCTAAGCTTTAGAAGACCTTTGATATCAATTCATTTAAAAGGTAGTTTTCCCAGTAGCGTTGAAAATCATAAAAAGATTTATGATTGCTCAAAGTTATAGTTCGAAGTGACTCTTTTCGTCAAAGTAGCCGTTATTATGTATGACCAAGCTATGAGGACATTTTCACCTGCATGGCCATCCGATGATCTCCTATATTTTCTTGATTAAATGAGGTCGATTTGTTTATATGACCGCAACCGTTTATCAGTGTCAAACAGTCAAAATCTTCCTTTCATCTGGAGGAAAAAACCGTTTCGACTTTGTGCAAGATTTTTTTTACGTTTTTTTGGTTTTTTTTAAGGGAGAGCAATGCCTGTGAAAATATGATGTAAAGGGAAAAAAGATGCCACAAAAAATGCTGCAAAAAAACCACGTGCATCTTCTTATTGTCCTGACATTTGTCACGAAGGATTACCTTGGCATTGTTAGTAATAATCTTTTTGTCTGCTGTTCTTTAATCCAGTGAATTGGAATTAGCGTATGAGAAGTGGTCAGAGGGTCAACAATGTTGTAATCTTTAATTTCACCGACTACAAGCACAAGAGAGCCGCAACATGAAAGAACAGTACTAGTGTTGAAAGCAGTCAATTTCAAGTCTGTAGCGGTCTCCGATGAAACTAAAATAACAATTTTAACTAGCCAGCTGAACCAAAATCACCTCAAAGATAGCTCTTGGAAATTTGAAGGATTCAGGAAAGGAAGTGTATTATTCTACGAACTAACAACTCTAGATCTATTGCGTTAGATTACTTCTTACCACACTGAAATTAATCTTCCACAGGAACCATCTGCAATTGCGAGAACTGGGAACTTTCCGCTGTTTTCTTTGTAAATAATTTTTTAAAGGGCCGGATATAGGCTCCAATACAGTTTGATTTCTTTCCATTAGAACGTCAAGCTAAAAAAGGGGCCGATTTGACCTTCTGCCCCAAGTATCAATAACAATCAAGTGCACACATCGTGCTGTATAAAATAAGATAAACCTGGGCACTGAACACCACTGCTTGTCAGTTAAGCATGTTCAAGCTTCAAGCGTAGGGTTATTTGCGATAGGTAGTGAATGTCCGGCAGTTCTCCAACAAAAATATAGTTGTTATTGACGATTTCAGGCACAACAAAAAAAGCAAAGACGTTTCCGTGACAGTTTTATATATGGTTTGTCTTGAATTTGAACTTGTTTGGTTCGTTGCATCGAAACACCACGATCTTTGAGTCAGTCCAGAAAATTGCGGATTAGGAAAAAAAGGAAGATTGCTTGTGTTTTCTGTGTTTTGAGCTGTTTCAATAACATCACGTGACGCGATGGAAAAGTTTGAAGCGTTTAACAGGCGAATGGTAAGTTATTTTCACGAATACGTTGGGAACAATTTAAATTTTACGGATCTTAAGTTCATTTGTAATTACCCAACCCATTAACTTTACCAAAGAAATTTATAATCGGCCTTACTGAATCGAAATTTTAGGAATTTTGAGATCATTGAAAGGGTTGTAATATATCGGTGTATGATTTCTGCGGTTTATTTTTTACCATTACCAGCTTCAATTTCGAAGGAAGGAAGTGTTCGGCAACGACCCAACAAAATGAAGCGCGCTATTTTCCTAATTACACCAAAGAGCTGTCTCGAAAGGATTAAATTTAAGACAGAATCAAAGTCAGACCTCATTGTCTGCAAAAAACTGCTCGTTTTCCGACTATAGAAATTCACCGCTACACTGAAAGCGGAGCATGGAATAAAAGCAGTCTGAATCATAAGGCTGGAAAATGCGAGGAAAACAGCTGTTCTATTAACAGCTCTGCGCGCGAATAAAATCGAGTCACTACCCCCAAAAGGTTACGTCCACTGACCCTGTAATGACATAGTAAGCTTTCCTATAAATAAGCGACCTTTTCTGTCATTCTTGAAGCCATAGAGAATGCTTACTTGCAGAGCTACGAAATTGTTTTATCAACTTTGAACTATTTTTAGAGCTCAGCGAATTGTTTTAAAAGCGAAAGGTTTCCAGTTTAAACAATTTAAGTGCTTCCATTAATTATACACCAAGCTCCTGTCAGAAATGTGTCCCCGGTGTGTTTGTGTTGATAATGACTTAATAAGTCAGGAAAAGTTGTCTCCGATCAAGACATCTAACCTCAAGAGATTTAACCAATGCAAGATTGATGCGACATAAATTGAGGGTTACATTTTAATGCTTGAAAGTCACCAAGGCCTTAAGAGAAGTAAACTTCATAGACAATAAAATCTTACTGAACGATTTTCATGTCTGGTAACTGTTCGAAATAACTTCGCCAAGACCGCTAAGGATCTTGTTTGTGTATGGGGCTTGAAACCTGGAAATGTGCTGAAAAAAACAACTGTCTCAAAAGAAAAAAATACAACGGAAAAGGGAAAAACAAAACTATGAGAAAGATCAGATTCTCCAATATGCCAGTGAGAATTCCCCTGTAAAGTACATGTTTTAAAGTTCTTCCCTTATTTATTAGTCTTTTCCTCAAGACAATGTTGGCAGAGTGTTTCAACGACGATCGCGCCAAGTTTCGGCAAGATCAGGATCCAACAATGATATTGAAGAAGAAGGAAGTAAGATTGTCAGAGCAGCAGTCCTCGGAAAAGATGGCGTCGGAAAGACAGGTGAGAGCGGATGAAAGAGAATTGTCAAATATTACCCCACTCCGTAGCGAAACCGTATCAGCGAAATATTGGCAGAATCTAAGGCACAACATTATTTTATTTCCCCCCATTTCTCTTTCTCTTTGTTTCAAATTTCAAATCGTTCCCCTGGATTTAGTAAATGAAACGAACTCGGCTTAATTAATAGCAGCTAGGAGGAGAAGAAGATAATGAAAATGAATTTCCATTTATTCATTTCAAATTGTGTCATAGAAATCATAACTTAAAGGGGGCATCTGGACTAAACAACTAAATTAAAGACGTTTTAAGATAATTAAATTACAAAACAATTACTGATTACTACCACCAGAAAGACTTGCCCCTATAATCCAATTTTCGGCCTCTTAAAACGCCGGGCCAAGCATTGTAAGACAATTAAGGCAAAGGGAAATGCTATAATTTGGATGGAAAATTCGCTTTAAACACGAAGCCGCGCTATATAAGGAAGCTTCCCTGGGAAGCCCGTGGCTCATTTGCCAATCAACTTTGACGAGTGCGGTCCAAGCAAAGGAAAGTAATGCTCTTGAAACTCAATACTGCGATGTAAATATGTGTCGCCGATTATCTTCTACTTAGGGTAAGAATTCCTTCTTTCCCCCTGTTCTCAGGGGGCTATTTACCTAAGACATCTACTATGGCACTATCATGTACTATTAGAGCTACAAATTACGCAAAGACAACTTGAATCTCCTGGAATACAAAACGCAGCTCAGTTGACAGTTATGGAATAAAGCGCTGTGTTACTGCACTACGACACGTACGCAATGCGTGCCTATTTTTTTCAAAGTAGACGATAACAATTAAGATTCGCGTAATTTGGCAAAATTGGCCGAAAATACG
>OX421445.1:63773115-63785615 GCA_949126865.1 Montipora capitata
AATTTGGTTGGGTTTATGACGTCATCATTTGGCTAATTTGCATATCAAAAAAACTTGAATATCTCCAGAACAAAAAGAGATATTTGAAAATGGTAAACAGCATTCTTCTTCTCGTACAGACTACATGTTTATGTGCCAAAATGGCTTAGATAGGGAAGATGCAAATTTCGTCATAGTAGCACTTTAACGTCGAAATAACTTCCTCTTACGACCGTATGGAAACTAACAATACTGTGACATCAGAGGGAAGTTAAATTAAAGATATTTATTAAGCAAGTTTTCAATGATAGCTCAATACGTACTCGCTTGGGAGCTTAGTCGGTAGCACATAAAATTGTCAATTCCTTGAATTAGATATTTGATTAGCAGGAGAGTGGCTTTCAACACGGTCCTCGTCGAACACACTACCGCAAATTGGGATGCTGGACGATGCCTTCAGAATCTCGCTGCAGCATAAACTTAGTAGCGTAGTTTTCACATTTCCACCAAGACAAGACAAGGTTGTTTAGCCCCCTCCGGTCTATTTAAAAATTAGACCCTTCGCCCTCAAGGGCCACGGGTCAATAGCCCATTCGGCTTCGCCTCATGGGCTATTGACCCGTAGTCCTTGCGGGGCACGGGTCTAATTTTTAAATAGACCGGAGGGGGCTAAACAACCTCGTTCCCAGGGTCTCTCTTGTCTGCCTCCATTGTCGTTGACCCAATGAAGGCAGAGAGGACACTTTGGGTCAACGACAATGGAGGCAGAGAAGAGAGACCCTGGGAACGGGGTTGGGGGCTAAATTGAAAAGGAGAAAAGCAGGATGCCATGACTTAGAGATTGCGCACTTCTATACATGATATATCACGCTGGTCGGCTGTGATAGGTGGATTTTTTTATCCTTATTGCTCCTTTAAATACTTTACCGATATGTCCAATTTGAAATTGGTCCCTGGGCGATTCGTTTATGTTCCGATCCCATCTCCTGTCGTAATTCTTGATCGTTGGTATCCACGCTTCAGGAATTTCGATTCCTTTATCCCTCTTATATGGACAGCTTCCTTCACTCTTCGGGGTGTACCAGTGTGAGTCTCGATCAATTCTTGGTTTTCACTCACGTGATCAACAGCCATGTTTTTCAAGGAAGACAAAAGAAAACTTTTGCATAACAAGAGAGTTAAATTCCCGGAGGATTTGGAAGGGGATCCAACATAGCCGCCGTTTCTTTGTTTAAGGGCTCCAACATGGCGGCCGTGACGTCATGTGAAAACCGAGAATAAACTTTGTCTCGGTCCAAAGCGGGTGGTGACCGGTCTGATTGGCGTGCTCGGAAACAGCGGACATCTGGGTACGGGCGAGTCGTAGATCCTTCTTGTGTTCCTCTACTGGATCCTGTATAGTCCTATAGATTCTATCCTACACGTCTCACCAAAGTAGACTTCACCGCACTCACAGGGAAAAATCCTGTAGACTACGCCATGTTGTCTCGCCACAGCGACGGTGACCTTTGGAAACAGTTAATGTTATTTTTTACCTAGTTTCTCTTTTGTTGCGGACTTAACTGATTAGAGTGTAATTTGAAGTGCTAAGTTTCTACCCCATATGAACCATGTGAGCGTTGGCCCTACTAATGGAAATGGCTACATCTTCAGTTTCCTCGGCCTGCTCCCGTCTGACCTTGTAGCTCAGTCGGTAGAGCAGCGGTGATCTAACCCAAAGGTCGTGGGTTCAATTCCCACCCTGGTCAGAGTTTTTCTCTGTCCTTGTGTGAGCCCATTTCCATTAGTGGTTCATATGGGGTAGAAACTTAGCACTTCACATTACACTCTAATCAGTTAAGTCTGTTCAAATATAAGTGCTACTCGGCCAACGTTTTCAAAAACGTAATCCTTCCTTGTACTCGTACATGTTCATTGCCGTGACTTGAACATCTTCAGTTCCCACGGACTGCTCCCGTCTAACCTTGTAGCTCAGACGGTAGAGCAGCGGTGATCTAATCCGAAGGTCGTGGGTTCAATTACCACCCTGGTCAGAGTTTTTCTCTGTTCTTGTGTGGGCCCTTTTCCATTAGTGGTTCATATGGGGTAGAAACTTAGCACTTCACATTACACTCTAATCAGTTAAGTCTGTGCAAATATAAGTGCTACACGGTCAACGTTTGCAAAAACGTAATCCTTCCTTGTTCTCTTTTGTTGGTCCCGTTAATTTGTAATTGTAGTGAGCCTTAGCCTCGAAGAAATGTTCGTTGTTAGAGTCTGCGCATGAACAAATATTCTGGTGCTTCTTCAAAAGGTAAAACCAGGCAGACACCTCGGCCTATTCGCTGACAGTGGGTTCATGGTGGGAGTGGAATAATGAACCTGTACGATAATGGAATAGTAAACGAGCGTTGATTGAAAGGACGCCGCAACCATTTTGCCTCAGAGATGAATCTAGGGTAGATTGCTTTAAACTCATCGTAGTTTTTGACCACAAGTTTTATAAATGTTTATGTAATTGCCTCCTTCCTGTACGGCATTTATCATCCTTGCCAGCGAAAATGCTCTTCGCGGAACAGAAAAAAATGTGATTTTGCTTGGCAAACGAAGTTGTTTCATACTCTCACGAACAATGGGCTATACCTTGCATAAATGACCCACCGGCCTCCCATATCTTCACAAAAACTTAAACCCGCTTTTCCATTCAATTGTTGGATCAAAATTGGACGCAGCTAAAAATGTTTTAGACTTAAGATCGTAGTAATTTTCTTCAGTAGGAAAATCAATCCAATTACCTTTCTCGACAACGAACTTATCTTGTTATTATCATTTTTTTTAAACTGTAATCATACACTTAAGTCAGTTATGAGCCAAATCATGAACACGCAATAAATCATCTCAAAACGAGGATATCCGGAGCTCAAATATTTAGGTAGGCCTGTTTCCAAGTTACTATTCTGTACAATTCATCAACTTGTGAAGGCCAGTGTGACTTAGTTGCACGAAAACGCAAAAGAATTTACCTTATATTTGCTCCTCGTTAAAAGATTTGATCTCAAAGCCTTTTAATTTGAAATTCAGGTGTTTGGGGAAATTTAAAATAATAGAAAGGTCAGCGCTCTTCCAAGAAAATGCGATAAGAGATAACAGATGGGGCACGTACAAACACTAAGAATGTTAACCTGTTAGTCCCGCGTATGGGACTGAAGTGTAGCTATACATTTTGCATGGGCTGATTGGACGATTTAACATGGCTTATGTCTCGCGCTACAGTCATGTCTGGCAATCCCTATGGCTTCCATGTCAAGAGTGGTTACGTAAGAGTGTTACATAAGAGCTTTTTCATGCGAGTAGACCATAGCCAGGTCTCAATAGCTAATCCAAGTATGGCACTTACTTCACCGCATGGCTTTCGATAAGCAATAAATTTGGTATAAGTAAAATAGTAATTTCTCCCTAAAATAATACATAACGACGTTTTATGCATACCATTTCATTTCTTGTCCGAATAACTGGGGTGCTACTTTCGCAGTTGACAGTGCACGTGAAAGCAATTATGAGCATTACGGCATCAAAAATTCAAGGATACATTCTGCGTCACGGTGAATAAGAACAACTCAAATAACTAATCTGGGATAAATTCAAACTATTAAGCTAAATAAGATAAGGCAGTTATCGATAAAAGGCAACAAAGTACTTTATGATCCCCATTATAAAGCATAGATCGATTGGTGATTTCAGAAGAACACCTACGAGTGGAGAATTGCTGTAACAGCAGAACTGCATGAGAAGGAGGCTTCTGTTCAGGTATATACAACATTTTAACTGAAGAACAAATAGAATCGACGGTTGCTTTCGAGAGGGGAGAAACTTAATTTCTCTGCACCACTGCGCATGTAAGAACAGACTCTGTATCTTAGAAAAAACTGACAACTCAACAGTTCTCTGGACAAAGTTCATTGCTTCAAGTTGAAGTTTTTCATGCAATGATTTTAACATTTCTGAGACAATTTTTAATAGTCGACGATGATTAAGGTGTTTGTATGTCACTAACGTGATATGACAACCTGGAAAATTGTTTCTGTGGAGGAAGCCATGCCAACACTACATTTTAGAAGGAGAACGCGTTTCTCTTATTCTGCAGAGAGTATTTGTCTCGCCTATTCGAACGGTAAATTTTAGTAATTTGAACTCTTTAAGTCAGTATCAAACTGGAAGATATTCAATAAACCGTCAAAGAAAAGGTCTTTGATTCGAGCATCTCTAATTTTGATTGCCACGTGGGTAAAATATATGTTAGTAGCCTGCGAATACCTGAGAGATTGGTTCATGCACCACCAATTAATACCCATGCACGGTGTAAAATGACCAAAAACACATATGTGTTTAGACTTAGAGCTGTGAATTGATGTTCATTTTACCCAATAGAGTTAAAATAATAGGTTTCTCTCTTATTTTAGCAACACCCATATCCCGTGGACAAACAAGTAATGGTATAAGCCTGAAAAGAGCACAGAGATATACTCAGACCAGTCTTTCCTTAATTGACCAACAGGGGGAAAAAGAAAAGTCAAAAGTTGTCAAACTAAAGACCCTGAAATCATACAAAGGCACTGATGCCATCCGGATATCAGGCGTCGTGTTACTGTCGTTGTTTTTTTTACAGTTTTGATGCACGCAGCTTTTATTATTATATAATGAGTTCAAGTTTGTAGCGCATGCTGGAACTTAGCAAAGTCATTCTGTACGTTGTCAGAAGCAATAATTACCACTAAACTGAAAAAAGACCGCCTGTGGGCATGCAGGATTTCGATCCACTTTTTTTCGGGAGAAGTTTGCTTCGATTTTCTCCGAACGACGCATAGTCAGTGGCTAACGGTCTAGTCTGACTGAACTGGGCTGCCCGAGCGCTCTTCAGTCCTCGTGTGACTCAGGAAAGAGCTCTTTTCTTCCGTGTTCGTCGTCGAGTGCTTTAGCAAATCCCACCAGCGCCTGCCTTGCAATATAATGGCATAGACTCAAGCATGTCACGGCATGTCTCACGGAAGACGATTAGCCAGACCCCCGTGAAGTTGAAAACTGTTTCTATCAAATGTATTGCAAATAAAGCACCAGAAAAGAACCAATGCGTTCTTGAAAAAGCCATTCAGCAACCTTAACATACTCAGCGCATTGTTGACTTGGTCACGTGTTTCGTGACGTCACAATATCTAGGGACAATGATGGTCAACGATAATGTACAGTTCACTAGTCTCTTGAAAAGATTATATCCGTGTCCGAAACAGATAAAAACAATATTTAAGTAAGGCATGATGAAAAGAAAAAGGAAGTCACGTGACCTAAAATACTTTTCAACCGGGCATTACAGTCAATCATTCCGGACAGGTTCTTGTAGACGACGACCAAGCAATATCAGCAGCAATGAATTTGATGTTTACTTTATGTCATCTGAGCGCCCTATTTTCAGTTTTCTATCGCAAAAGGAAACACTTCCAGTTAGTCACGTGACCATAATGACGTAGCCTTAATAGGACTGAAATACTAAGGTCGTCGAGATATATTGGATTGCGAAGTGTAAAGAGTTGGAGCTAGCAAATCGTAGAAATTTTATGACGGTTTTTCAATTTTATGCAAATTAGGTTTAGGGTGCTTGAGAATGAAGGAGTCGCTAATGAAATTGATAACAGCTCTTAGTAGGATCAGCGGTTATTGAATGAATCCCGCGTTGCTCGTCCTCTTCGGTTGATAACACACAAACAAAAATAATTATAAACGGTAGATTGACCTGGGCTTTATCTCACTCTATTAAACTATTAAACTATTTAGAGAGCCCACATATCTTATTCGACAGTACTTCAATAAGGAGAATAGAAACCGAGATATTTTTATATCGATGGTTCCGTTAATATTGAAACTCGTGCCATACTTAATGATCGTGAAGTAACTTAAAAATCTATCTACCAGTTGCTCCTTTCATACAAAAACTTCCTAAGTCTCGCTTAAACAGTTTCAACATTTGACCAACATTCGTTAAACAAAAGTTGAACGGGTCTTGGGGAAATTTTGGACGCAAAAACGAAATTGTGCGGAGGCCGTTCAACGGTTCCAACATTGCACCAACAAAAGAAGCAACACTTTCGCGAAATTTTATTGCGAGGAACTAAGAACTAGAAACCAGTCTCTCTTGTCCAGATAAACTACGCCATGTTCATGTGAGCATGCGTGTGTTCTACAGATGTTGAACGGATTCAACACCCTTCAACATTTTCGAGAACAAAGGAAAAGTTGAATCGAAAGAAAAGTATAAACTGATTTGCTTTCAACATTTTTTGCGCTTTCAACAATGTTGAACGACCTGTTCAAACGCACCGAACATTTGGTACAACAAAGTGTTGCATGTTGAAGCAAAGTTGAAACGGTTTAAACGGGCCTTATTGCTCTATTTTGTGCTTCATAGACAAAGGGATGGATCTTCATTATAAAATTTCCCTCAAGTCTCATTGTATAAGAGGTGACAGTGACTGTCTTTGCGCCTACACGGGTATGGCTTTTAATCTTGTGATTTTCGCAAAAAAAAGGTGCTGCTCTGGACACACTTTACTTACAAACAAAGCCACAACTATTTTCGTAAAATATTTTAAAGCCAGTTGAGTCACGTGTCCCAACTTAATTCCCTTCGTTGTCAATCAACAATGCATCACCCAACAATGATTTACTGAGACCTGTTTGTCCCGTATTCCAAATATCTCGCGCATCAAGTGTACATTGCGGCAGTTCACAGTTGCCTCCCAAGACAAAAGATCACATCCACGAAAAGTCAGTTCAAAACTCAAATCTTTCACAAAATACAGCTGTAAGTACTAATTAGTGTTAATTAATTAAGTGTGAATGAATAATCATTTTGATTGCATTTATTACGCTATTTCAGGTTTAAAAAGGGCCTAAAAATTTAAGCTTGAATCCACACTCTATCACTTAATTTTAAAGTTTGTTTTAATACCTTAATCGAATTAATGGATGCGCGTTTTAAAATGTTTCATCATCGTTTTCAGTGTGATTCATTTACCATAAAATCAAGATATCATGCGACGAAAACGATCCTGTGCTTACGACCAAGGACAACAAAGCAAAATCATCAATGTGCGAGCTGTGATCACTGGACTGGACGGCGTAGGAAAATCAGGTAAGTTCGTTTCTACTTGCCGGCCAAAAGCGAAAAAAGCGCGGTAGAATGCAGACTCTGCCTCGACCTCTTTACTCATCTCGTGACTGCGGAATCATTAAAAATCCACGTATCAATATGAACATGGCTGCACGGAAAGTTCGATGTGCTTTTCTCTTTTGGGAGACCGTGAAAAACACGTGACTTCGATATCGAATTTGATTACCTTGTGCAGAGTAGTGCAAAGGAACGTAAAGCGGAAAACATTAGTGAACAGCTTTCATTTGAATGAACATTTTGAAGGTTTCCATTTTACAGACTCGAAAATTAGTGAGGAAAATCTCAGTGACTCGTTGCCAAAAAAACACTGTAGCGTTCAATTTGCAAGGTCACGTTTTTTCATTTGAAGATTTCATGTTTTGTTTCGTGAAACGTGAAAAGCATCAAAAGGTGACCGATAACTTTTCTATGTTTGATCTTCAACAGGTCAAAATTCCTGCTATCAAATTCTAAGATATCGCTCTTCCCCGGGTATGATTTCACTAAAACTTTTTACATGAAATACAAGGAATTTCACCTGCAACAGTTGTTAGTATGAATAATTCTGAGGGGAAAAGCAACTAACAATTTCGTCCGCTTGAATAATCCACTTCATTTGGTGATCATTTTGTGGTTCAAGCCTAAAACAGAGTATTTTGAGAAGGTCATTAACTTGAAGAGTGTTTTAGGGCTTTCAACGGACCTATGAAATTAGAGAAATAAATTCCTCTGTTTTTATCTCTTTTTTGAGTGCTTTTCACAATTCCCAGACTGTTTGTTGAAAGCACAAACGGTAAAAAGGTATCGTCAAGGTTATCTGCAGCTGGTGAGTCAGCCAGGCGCATTCAAAACCGCTCGGTATACGCTAACAGGAAACCAACTTCGGCAAACTTTTAGCGATGGTTTCTAGATACCGGTTATGGCATCACATTGTCGGATAAGTGAATCAACCACAATAGACAATTAATTCAAGAGTGTGATCAAGAGGATAACTGTGGAGATGGAGATAAGAACATCGATCTCTTAAGGTTGAAGGCCTCTTTTCAAAAACTCAAGCATGCAAAGATAGCGTAACTCTTTTAGTTCTAAAAAACTCTCCATTGTATCGAAAAGAAAAATCTTAATACCTCAGACTCGTGAAAAAATAAGCCATAGTAAACTGATGCTGAAAGAGAGAAACAAAAAAATCACTCAGAGAGGAAGGGAAAAAGGGGTGGAAAGAGCATTTCGATTATGGGATCGAGAAATCCGACTGGGGGTCGAAACAAATCGATTAGGGGTTGAACAAATCGATTCAGAAAACCATTTCAGTTAGGAGTGTCTTACTCCAAAAGATTAACAAGCTTTGAACTGAAATAGCATTCAAAATTAATGATGACTACTCTAGATCTAATATAAGACTATGAATTCGGAAATATACACGACATTGTATGCTTCTTTAATGCACACTAATGTAGATATAATTGAATAATTGATTTTGTATACCTTGCGCTGAATGCTTTGTCCATTCTTTGAATGCCAAAGTCATTACAGGAATTACTGATAAATTATGTGTTTATTTCTTTATTTTATCAATTTGCTAACAAAGGTAGGCGATTGCACCATAGAACAATACATCCCCTACAACGCGTTGAAAAAGATGTCTAGTTACTTGTCTAGAAGATTGGCAGTTCGGCAAGCAAAGTTCACATGCGGATAAAACTTTATTTATTTATGTTATTTTATTGTCCTAGCTTTAACCGTGCGATTTTTGACTCGACGATTCATTGGAGAATATGATGAAAATCTAGGTAAGTTATCTCAATTATTACTTTTAATGGTGTTCTTTGAAAAAGCATGTCGTTGTATAATAAGAGAGCCTTTCGATTTCAGTCTCATTTCAAGATATGCTACGGATAGTCAGTTATTACATGGTTCAATCCCACAATTTCCAAGTTGGCCGACCGATAAAATATCACTGACTGAGATATTCTGCAACGGAATTTTGGTGCAGCCTTTTCTTGAGGAAGATAAATGAACAGAATAAACGATATTTCGTTCTTATTTGATGCTTGTTGGATGCGAGGCTCTTTTCCAGGCCGGGAATGAAAATTACAATCTAGAAATAACGCATAGGTATATAATGGTCTAGGTGAGCGGGTTTTTTCAATTACAAAGTTTGAACAATCGTTAAACATGACTGTGCATAAATGAGATATAGGGATGCTCCCCCGGGGGGGGGGGGGGACTCCCATATGAAACAAACGGGGATCTCGTCGTCTCGCTTAGGGGTGTAAATTTTGGATTTTGGTCTCGCTTAGGGTGTTCCGGGCAAAGCGCCAATATTTTATGCCACCAAGGTCTCGTTTAGGGTTCCGCGAAGTAACACAGAATTACGCGAAGAGAAACAGAAGTCAAATTTCCTTTTAAATTTTCTTTTTAGATAAAAGCATTCGATGATTATGCCTTTTTATCATTAAAACTCATTGCGTGTCGTATTTTTGTGTTTTTAAACGGTCTCTTTTAGGGGTCAAAATTTGCTTAAGCCAAGCCTAGATTGGTCTCCTTTAGGGGTTAAATTCAAAATTTCCGACGAGCATCCCCGTCTGTTTCATATGGGAGTCCCCCCCCCCCCCCGGGGGATGCTCTCGTTGTCTGGGCATTGGCACCAAGGTAATATGTCTGCGGTTTAGCTTCTTGAAAAGGCGGTTTGGCCCGTCAGCATTCACACACTGTTTTTTTAAGCTTATACCAAGTAATATAGTGGACCGTTAAATGAAAAAGAATGCCTGCAAAAGAAATAGTTTTTCTCTTGAAATGATTGCATAAAATCTTGCATTTCGAGTATTTAGCACAAGAACTTTAAAAAGTTAGGACGGGTTTCTTAACTTAAGCTGTAAAAACTTCAATGCCAAGGCATTCGCCTTTCGCATCTATTTCCAGTTGGTTAAATAAAGGCATTTTTTTTAATCCCAGAGATGACGTATAGACATCACATGACCCTTGAGGGGAAATACGTTACCCTGGACATTATGGATACCGCGGGAAAGGTCAGTAAACGACGCGCGATTAGGAACTGCTGTGCTTCATAGCTTTCGCATTCTAGGAGAGGTTAGCGTGCAGGGGTCGAACCAATGGTGTTACATTATACGAGAAGGTAAAGGACTCAAATTCCTTTGCTAAAGAGTAACCCAGGCTTGAAATCTGGAGGTCTTTAAAAACCAATAGAAATTCTAGTAACGGATTTGGTAAAATGACTTGAACATGAACTGTCCAAGAAGACCACTATGAGGTCCCATGTTTTATGAGTCAAAAAATCAATGAGTCAATGAGTCATGAGTCAATGAGACTCACAGTCAATATAGCAATAATTTATTCATTAAGCCCAAGCCCTCGTTTCAGTGATTAGGCCTAAGCACTCTCTGAAAGTTTAGCTTTCATTTCATGGTTTGGCTAACTGCACTAACTCATTGACTCATTGACTCATTGACTCATAACTTGTGTACACTCGACCACTATATGTTTGTGTTCAATTCATTCTCTCCATCGCGACCGCGATCAAAGCTTTTTGCTTTTTCACTCAAGTCAATGAAAGCGTGAATTTAAGCCCAGTCAAATAGATATGGAAACAACTTTTCTTTGCCTCTGCAGAACACAGAGAAGAAGTTGGAGACGTTGACTTCCTTTGGCGACCTTTTCTTCATTCTCTATTCTATCACTGACCGATTTTCATTCATGGAAGCAAGACGCTTGGGACGACACATCAAGAATGCTAGAAACAATCAGTGCACTCTTATTTTGATAGGAACCAAGACGGATTTAGGGCACCACAGAAAAATTAGCGACAATGAAGGAGTCCAACTTGCAAAAGAGTTGGGCTCAGAATTCTGTCAGATTTCGATCGCCGAGGGTTACGTTGAGACGAATTCTCTCCTTTACGACTCTTTGAGATTGCACCTAAACAACAAAAACATTGAAAGGAGCGAGACTAAAACTCCAGCGCACGAAAATAGTGATAAAGACAAATCAGGTCCCTTGTCATGGATGAAAGAAGGATTTAAAGGAATATATACAAGACGAAAATCAATCGCTTAGTGAAGGAAAGGTCAAAGGGAGGGAAAGGTTACGTGACAGGGGTGAGGATTACGTTATGATGAGATAAGATTGCGTTACGTGTCGAAAGAACGAACGTTTGTCAGAAGTATGGCCTGCTGCGTTGTTGAAAAGGAAGGATGGATTTTAGAGATTTTATGCTTCAGCTAACAGAATAGGTACTGCATTTTACCTAGGGTGGACTGACTATTAAAATTGTAAATAGTCATCATCGTCACTCCATCATCATCAACTTCATTTACGTGTCTGGTACTACTAGTTGACTATCTAAATCCCTGAAGGGTGCCTACTAACAGGGGACACCTAAATCCGATGATACTAACAAATGTAGAGTTACATTGAGTTGCATGTATTAAGGTTCTGATCTATTAAATTTTCATTTAATACTAAAGCGGCTGACAAACATTGACTTTGTTGTAGTTTAACTTATCGGTCAAGCAAAAAAGATACTGACGACACATAATATTTATGAGTACAAACATCTGATAAAGTAGTTGAACGCCTTAAGTGTAACTTAATCAAAACCGTTGAGGAAGAAGTAATTCTTTTTTAAAAATACCCCATTCGAACAAAAAATAATGGGCTTATTCACCACCTTGTCTCACAAATCACGGCCAAAATGCGTTTTTCTTTGTCCAACATCGCCGCTATTGACGAAGACACAACTTTCTGCTGAGCATTTATTTCTAGAGACTTACAATCTTTGCCCCCTGGCTTTCCTAGAATCCTTTACGCATAACATAGTTTCCGATTACTGGCAAATCATTCATTGGCCAGCTATCAATATATATAATATGATGTTTCCGTTTTGTTTTGTCTCTTTCGTGTGGTTGTTGTTTCTCGAATGCCCCTACATTGTTAGAATATACTTTGGGAAAGAAATAAGCAACGTGAAATTCACGGTTTCTGACCAACCTCGTTCCCAGGGCTTTTCGCCGCCGAGAGTGGGACGGGCGCCCGTCCCACTCTTGGCGGTGAAAAGCCCTGGGAACCAGGTTGGGATTCTGACGCTATCTTGGTTGGGGGCCAAACAAGAGCCGAACACGGCTTAAATTACTGTGAATGTGTGAAATTTTGGCCGAATTCAAACCTGGTATAACTCCGCTACAAAAAGGCAGATTTCATAATAACTAGTAGTAATCATAGATTAATGAACTGCGTCCGATTGCCCAGAAATATTCAGGGAAAGTGGACTTGTGGGGTGCTTTCAGACAGTGCGCAGAGAGAACTTGAATCCCCTTAGTGTGAA
>OX421445.1:63790615-63798115 GCA_949126865.1 Montipora capitata
TAAAAACAAATGTGTTCTATGCCGAAATCGACTGTGGATTTGCTGAGGTTTTGCGGGTGTATGCCGCCTTTCATTGGAAAACGGCTTCCTTCAATGATTTCAATTGAAATAAATGTATGTATTTAAAATGCGGGTTATAGACAAAAGACAGAAGTAATCCTCGCACGTACTTATATGGACAATTTAAAGATAAAGACCCACTATAAAAGGCGTGGTGCCTTAGCCACATTCAAATGATTTATCAATCAGCCGTGGACGCAATCGAGAGCTCTGTGATAACTTGTTCAATAAAAAAAGCCCCTTATGGCAATTTGTCCGTAATATGTCATAAAATGTTACCTGTCGTTCTTTTTTTTAATCCCGGTCTCTTTTTCACGCTAGAAATATCTTTTAGGGATTCTGTCTTTGAGTTGCTGTCAGTGTTGATCGCCATCTTGGGTAATTAATCAGTCGTGCTTGAATAAATTCGAGCAAAATCAGTGCGAGAAGCGCCCCCTTTTATAGTGCGTCTTCCTGTTTAAGCAATTGTTTCTCATGGTGAGCCCAACAAATTGAAATGCTCCCAACTGAGTGGGTCAATAGCTCAGTTGGTAGACCATTGCACCGGCATCCCAGAGTCATGGGTTCAAACCCGTTGAAGGCATCTGAATTTTTCAGGTGTCTAAATTGCTTACATTGTCCAGATACGTGCGAGGATCACATCTATCTTTTATAATCCTTTTTGCAGACTCCAAAGATCTAGAGGCACAGCTTGACAATGTTACAATGGGCGTTTTAACAGTCAGGCACAGGTACTAGGAGCTGAGCTGGCGACTCTCAGACAAAAATATCGGAAACATTTATCAATCAGCCCAGTGGTTAGGGCGCTTGCGTTGAGATCCGGAGATCCCGGGTGCAAGACACGTTCTAACCACTCGGGTTGAATTTGTTCCTGGTAGTCCCTGGTTCAATTTCCTGGCTGCACTTGTAAATAGCCAACTGGTTTGCCTCCGACCAGTTGCGATTCGTAAAGTTGTTCTGTTCAATGCTCGGAGGTATTAACTACTAGCTACTCTAAAAATCCGTGGGTAAATAATGATACTAACTAGCTAACTAACTTCCAGGATATAGAGCGTACCTGAAAATGCGTTTCATTAGATAACGTAAAGTTCCTCAATTGAAACGATTTTCAACAAAATTCTTTAGTCAGTACTCGTCCAAGCTATTCGTATCTTTTCTTTCAGGGCCTGCTCAGTGCGGGCGGGCTCGTTTTTGCTGCGGTTCATTAATGTCTGCCATTACCATACATGGTTTCATCTGTGGATTTTTTTTACCCTTGATATTCTCATTTAATTATAAGGTTAGTCTTAGTATTGCCCTTTGTTACTGATCTGGTTCAAATTGTGACGCTTGTGCGTTTCGTTTAGTTTTTACGGGAGTGCAGGGATGGTGCAGTGATGAGAGCACTCGCCTCCCACCAATGTAGCCTGGGTTCAATTCCCAGACTAGTCGTCATATGCGGGTTGAGTTTGCTGGTTCTCTACTCTGCACCGCACCGCGCACCGCGAGAGGTTTTCTCCGGGTACTCCGGTTTCCCCTTTCCTCAAAAACCAACATTTGACTTGATTTGCATTGATTGTTAATTTCAGTTTACAGTGTCCCCAATTAGTGCTCCAGCGCTAGAACGACTAGACACTTAAATAAAGTTCCTCTCTTTTTTTTTTTTTTATTTAGTTTCTTTCATTGCCCCTAATCCGCTAATCCAAGATGAGAGAAGTTTATCTTCGCGCTGAACCGTGTTTCTTCGCCAGAACACGGTTGATGCCGATAAAACGCTGCTATGATTTAGTCACATACCACGTTCGTCTTCTCGCACAATCCTGGTCATCATGGCAAGAACAACTGGACCCGCACAGCCTTTAAAAAAGGCTAATGTTGGGGCTGGAACATAAAGATAAGGTATCAGTACCGACTGGTTTTTTGGAACCGAGTGAAGATAGCGGTTTTGTATGGAGAGCCACAACTTTGTAATATGTGATCTTTATTTTTTGGTCTTGAAGTTTTGCCTTGATGTTTTGGAGATTTGTCATAGCGTACTGTGGCAACATTATTATGTGGTGTAGTTTTTCATTATGTGTTAAGGTTTTGTCTCTATGTGGTGAGGTTTCGTCCGACATTATGTGGTGAGGTTTTGTCATTATGTGACGAGGTTTGCTGGTTACGTGTAGTGTTTCCAACATGATGTGTTGAGGTCTTCTTTCGACTTGTTGTGCCGTTATTATCTCATAAAGGGAGAAACTCGACGTCATAAAAGAACCTCACCACATAAAACGTAAACTCGGTTCGTCAAAAGAAGACCTCAAGACATCATGATGGAAACACAACTTAATCATCAAACCTCGTCAAATAAGAACAAAACCACACCACAAGACAAAACTTCAAGACCAAAAGAATAAAGATTACATAAGAAAGTTATGGCTTTCCATAGTTTTTAAACATTTAATTTTCTTCTGTGGTCAATAATTATACAATTCTTCCAGGTGTTCGAAACTAGCGAAGCATAAAAACGTAACAAAAAGAATGCCGGGCATGCATAGGGATAGGGACGGCTTCGTGGTTATAGCTCTCGCCTCCCGCCAATGTGGCCCAGGTTGGACTCCGGACTCATGGCCATAGGTGAGTAAGTTTTTTTTGTTGTTGTTCATAAAGTTCGTTTAGGTTTAAAATAGCTATTTACAAGGCTAATTTTTTTTCTTCGTTAAAACCGGGCCGAACGTTTTCGACATTATACCCTGATGATGACTTAATGTCGAAAACGTTCGGTTTTTTACCTTTTTTAAAAAGCAATAGCCTTGTAAATAGTTTTTGTTGTTGTTGGTTCTTTACTCCGCTTCGAGAGGTTTTCTCCGGGTTCTCCGGTTTTCCACTCTCCTCAAAAACCAACATTATTTTCTAAATTCCAATTTGATCGGATGCAGGACCTCCGTGAAAACCACTTTCGGGTGAGTGAAGCTTTCTGGGTAATTATATTATTTAGGAGAAACGAATAGCACAACTCTAATACTCTTAACGAAGAGTAAAACTCAATTATATCGAAGCGCGGTGAATTTCCCCTGTTGGTTTTAGAACAACATCTTGAGAGATTTATGTGGTAGCGTAGTTCAAAATATGCATCTTGTGGCAAGAGAACAAAAAAAAAACACCTTCGACATATATGTGAGAGAGATTAATAACGGACACTTCCTGCTCGAGAAATGAAGTCCTCGCTCATTTATTCTAGAACACGACCTTACATGTGTAATTTAATGTACTCTTCTGGATGAAATTTACATCTTTTCATCAGTTCCTGCACCCTGCAAGTAGAGCCCCTGGGGCTCTAAAACTCACCAGAGAGCGAGCAAGAAGGGGCTCTGCAGAAATTGTGTCAAGTCTCTTAAGTCACCACAGCCGAGGTTTCTGGGTTAGTCACGCCGGTCAAACCGGTTTTGGCAGCGCGCGCGTCATTTTTTGATACAGCGAAGGTCAAATTTGAGCCTTCGGTATGAAATATTCAGTGCTACTTGAGAAGTGCAATCGAATCTATTTTTGACGAGATTTTGTTGCGGGGGTTAAAAATCTGGAGTTCGGCAAATAGACCTTTTTTGACCAATTCGTCCACCACATCGACTACAAAACGCGAGTTTAAAAGTTTGAAAGCCCAAAACTCCCGTCCTGCATATTAATTCTGCGGCGTACACACGCATTGCATTCTCAAACTAGTGAGCCTTTGACGTCATTTTCTCCTCGATCCAGGTCTCTCAAGATCTGAACGTTAGTAATGGCGGACCATTACTCATTTACACTTAGGAAAATTCCAGTTAAAATAAACAGCATGATTTCTTTTTTAAATCAGGCTTAAAACTTTGGTCGCTTAGTGTTTAGTTAACACAGTTTTGAAATCCAAAGAAAAATAAGAACTGGTTTTTTGGTCACGGTGACACTTTAACGTTTATTTAATTATTATTCAACTCCAACACAAATCAATTTTACCATAGTGATTGACTCTCTTGTTCAGTTGGAGCAATACTAATTTATCCTACTTTGTAGGACTCTGTAGGCCACCCATTGACTTTCGTACCGTGATGCCGGGTGAGGTAGGAATTCGAATAAACCTTAGAACCGAAATTGTCTTCAATTTTACTTATAAAAACTCACCAAGAAAAACCAGCCAAGTACGATTTGCAAAAGAAAGTACTCCCATCTCAACAATCTGGCTGATAATCCCAATTGCGCCGGTGAACTTCTCGCTGAAGAAGAATGTAAATAGCTTTACTCCAACTGCTCCTCCGAATCCGAATATGAACATCCTGTAAGCTATAAAGTATCCCACAGGTTTTGGACCAAAACACAGGGGAGACCTCATCACAAAAAGAGCCGTCACACCTCCAAGACCCTGTATGGTGGAGGTCAAAATGGAGCCCACGGTGAGTAAAAGCAGCAGACATTTTCTCAGACCCTCTGGGCGTGGTTGTTTGAGAACATTTACAAGGGCTTTCAAGTTTTTAAGATTGAAAAACTTGGTTTTAACTTTTACAGAAACCCTTTGGCTTTCTGGCACCAGAAATATCAGCCAAATGGCAGCTGTAAGGTGGCAGGCGAGGAGAAGCCACGTTGGTGCAATGAACCCAAACTTGCTGATCCATAACCCGCTTGTTAGCTGACTCAGTACTCCGGCCATAAAGACGAGTAACTGCAAGATTGCTATAAAAGAAAAAAGGAAACTGTTGATGTGATCATGCTTGAAGCAGGAGAGTATGAGGTAACAGACCCAATTCCTGTGTCCCATGATAATTTTTTGAAATCTATTCTTGTCTTGCACTCACGTGATTAGACGGCCATGTTGGTGTACAAAACTAAAGCAAAATGTCTCCTGCGTTTTGCATAATAATAGAGCCAAATTCCCAGAAGACTTTTTTGCTAGTTCGGAAAACACCATAATACTTTTTGTTTGCCCCCAACAAGGGAAGAAAACCAATTTAAATTTTAGGGATCAAAAAGCAGGGAACAAGTTTGAAAGTAATTTGGGGAACAAGGAAACACAAGCAAATATTTAAAGGGAACAGGGGCCCCTTCCCCCGGGAGGGCCTCATCAAATGTTCTGCCCCTTTTGTCGAACAGCTCAAACAAGTGATTCCAACAATTTTTGAAACACCGACACGAAAAGAAGACTCTCTTAGAGAAAAAACCTATTTATGATATCACTTTAGCATGCGAAACAATGCTCAGATGCTTACGAGCACCCTCATGCCCATGTTTGTAAAAAAGCATCATGAAGTATTCCTTGCGGCTGGTTTAGGCATTGTTTCATCTTTCAACATTGTGCAAAACCAAATCCACTCCATTCTCAGAGGGCACTGGGGAAAGAAGCTAGAAGAAAAAACTGGCCTTAATCCAGTTCTCCCAAGATAATCTTTACAGAATAAGATTATTGAAGGAACACTTTTGAGTGCCAACCTTAAACCTTTTAAAACAAGCACAAACAATATTAATAGTCTTTAAATTCACAAAATGTCGAACAGCAAATTTTAGTCTCATATTCAATTAGATTTGGCTGCAATATTCCTTAAAACTATGCAGAACTATTTGCCATAAAATGTGGAACATTTCCTGCCTATTTAAATATGCCACAAAAGGGCTCCAAAAAGCAACCAGTTAAGTTTTTAGATAAAGATATTGTCTCTATGGAGGTCTGACACAATACCTAAAAATTAAATAATTTGATGTGATCAAGACATTGAATGACCAAGCAATAAACAAACTGCAGCAATGTATGTTAGGTTCACAAAGTGGGAATGAAAAAAATATTCCTCAACTGATGTTTCAATATCCATTTAAATTAATTTTCTATCCACAATTCAAGGGACTGACTTTTCAGTGTCTATTCAATGGTATTAATTTATGTTTCCATGATAAGTTTGAAAGTGAATCTGGCAACCACAGTGCCCTATAAAATGGGAATAACTTTAACAAACCCTTTAACCTAACACTTTACAAGGGACACCATTGTTGATGCCCTGCGAAGAACAAAGAATAAATTGAAAGAAGAGTTGGTCTGGAGTTTATCCACAATGGACAGTTAGTGGCTGCATTCACCAATGTAGAGAACAAACACATCAAGTTTCTTCTCAAGCAACCAGGTGTTAAAAGAGCTATTCAATTTCCAAAGAACACTATGGTTGGGTACCAGTACCTGGGTGAATTCGGGGACCGGGCCTGAAACTGAAACTTGTGGAGCCAAACAACTTGTTGAGCTTAGTACTTAAATTGGGTACATAATTATGTCTACAAATATCGTCTATTCAACCAACAGTTTCTCCTAATTTTTTGCAACATTCACTTCTTGGTTCCTTAGTAAAAAATTGCTAATTCAATTAAGGAAGTCCTTTCAAATCATCAAAGTTACTTTGTGCCACCAGGAAAAAACGAAAAAATACAAGCACTGAAGAACAAACTGCTCAAAAATGCACGACTCACTTTGAAACAGCAATAGAGGTCCTCGAGTCACTAAAAACAGGACCTGCTAAAAAGTGCTGCATGCTCCGTGGATGTTTGCAGAACGATCGCAAGTTGTAATCATTGAAAGAAAACTCCACTCCAGATCTGATAGACGATGGTCATGCAAGACTCGCCAAGCACGTGGAACACCCAACAGGATTGTTCGTTGTTTGGCACAGCAGAAAAATTGTTCCCCTCACTATTAAGTTCCAACCCGATAAGACCAATCTTGCCCAAACACAACAACAATTTCGGCAGCAGGCAAGCTCATCACAAGCCATCGAAGTTGGCATAAAGCAGCATAGCGCTTCACTTGAAGTTCGATCATGATGGACACAAACAAGAGCTGAAAGAACTTCAGAAGGTCGGCAGACGACCAAATGTGATTGACCCAACTCTCGTTAGAGCGGCTCAGTTATCGGACGTCAAAGTGCTAAAAAAATTTCGTCGTAAAAATGTTCACTCAGCAACGTTTTATTCTTCTACAGAATCAAGTTCAATATCGATCCTGGTTGTTAATCACGTGTGTGATAACCCAATCCATAAACTGGATAAAGCGAATTGGCAAATTGTCAGAACAATGCATGATTTCTGTCTCGCTGAGTTCAAAGACGCGGCGGTCAAGAGAGTCAAAAGAGAAGGCTGAGCGAATGTCCACCGATCTAACCAATCAGAATGTAAACAATTGGCGTGACATCGGATAGCACAGTTTTTCCCTCTCGCTGAATTCTGATTGGTCAGTTTAAATTTCAGTAGCCTTGCAAGGAAACGCAAGGATTGTTTAGCACACCAACATGGCCACCATGACGTCAGGTCCAAGCCCAGGATTTTTAGATCGCGCCAGTGCTCATCTGTTGTTACCATGACCGCGCGGTCCACTTTCACACCAACTGACCAATAAGGTGTCGTCTTTCAAATAACCGTGCAGTATGACTCTGAACCAGTAACAGATTTCAAAGAATTTTCATCGAAATAAGGCTAAATATG